>OW121741.1:94912420-95252420 GCA_933228675.1 Stomorhina lunata
CATTCGCGCTGTACGGCTAAAAAACGAGTTTTTTCTATAGTGCGTCGTGCGATCCACTGGAAAATCGACTACAAAGGGATGGACCCTTGTAGAGTTGCGTGTGCTACGAAGAAATGTACGGATTTCAGGAACAAGATCTCTAATTTCATTTGAGCACATCCCATTATAGTAGCGATAGAACAGTGAACTCAGAAATATTCACACGATTAAAATGTATAAAGAATTCAAGGAAAACTAACAATAGAATTGTTGAAAGTATTTGAAAATTTGTTTCAACATTTATGGTTAAATAATAAAATTTAATTTTACAACCACAATTGTGAAACATAATAAAGGACACTCAGTCAGTTTTATTTAACAGCAGGTGTCATTAATGATTAATCACGCAAAACTATTCGCATCGAAACTGTAGCTTAAAATTGATATTGAAAAAAGTACAGATATTTCAGATGTAAATGCAAGTATGACATTCCTTCGGTATCTATTGAATATAAAATATAAATGACCATTTTTGTGGTAATATTTTTTAAGTGTTTTACTAAATGTGTTCATACACGAGGAGTATGTATATATATTTACTTCTTTCTCTTGAAAACTAAGCAATTTTGTTTAAAAGCTTTACTGAAATCACACAAAAAATGTTTAGGCCAATAAAATTTATTTATCTTGTTTAAGTTCATTGTCTTGTTCTCTTATTCTTTTGGAGTTTTTTTTCAAGTTCTGTTTTTTTTAACTTTTTGGACTAATAAATCACTAACCAACAAGTTTTTAGAAATTGCCTTCGAAAACCCTTAAGGCCACAAACACATGGTTGATAAGTGTCTCTGGTGATTAATTTGTAGAAAACTTTTAATTTCCACAAAGAAAACTTTCGCACAGACTAGTATTTCAAAAAAAGGGGGAAAATTTACCAGAAGGAATGAAACTCAACTTAAAGAGTCACTTGTGGCTATAGGATATAAATTTAGAGAGCCTTGACTTGTGTTGAGTTCAGTGTTGCCACTTCGGGTGTAATAACACATATCATGTGTAATTTTTATTTTCATTGTAATGTGTTATTGGCTGCATGTGTAATTCATGTGTAATTTCAATTTTTGTCATTTTTGAGTAATAACAGTTTTCAAAAGTAGTATTTTGAAAAATAAATTTATGTGTGTCCCATTCGAAATCGAAATAATGCATATAATGCAAACTTTTTATTCTAACTACATAAAAATGTGTGTTTTAAAATGCCAGTACTTATGGGAAATCAACCATTCAGATCAAAATATGTATGTTTATCAGGGTAAGGATTTGAACACTCATTTCACATATTTACTCATGTGCAAAAATTCCTTTTTATAAAAATCTCGCACACAGTCATAGGTATTAACAAATTTTTCTTGTACATTCATCTTTTACTCGTGTTGACAAGAGTAAACTTTTTCTACACAAGTCACGATCAACTAAAAAATGAAAACCACATTTTGTGTGCCACTCACAAAAAATATTTTACACGACTAGCGCACGACTTGCCCGTAGAAGAAATATTAACTAAATTTCTGCTTTGTTAAAGAAAAGACAAAAGCAAAAAATACAAGAACAAAATCAAATTAGTTTATTGAATGATCGTGATATTTACGAAAATTAAAAAAGTTTTCGGCTGTGTTAGGTTTAACCCTTATACTCTCCTTGGGTCAATTTGACCCAATTTTGTTTTTCAAACGCAAAATTTTCCCCTTAAATATTTAGATATGAACTTGAAACTTTTATTTATCCATTACAGGGACGAAAATTATGTTTTTATAAGAAAATAATAAAATTAAAAATTTTCCTCCCCCCTCCACATTTCAAAACACGATTTACACACATTTAATTCCCTTTGGGTCAATATGACCCAACAAGCGATATTTCAAGCTTAATTACACTTTATAATTTTTTTTCCTATTGAACATAATTGAATCGAGTTCACCTTCATTCAGAATCATCTATCAATAATTTGTTCAGTCAAATAATCAGTAAAATCGCTTTTATTGAACATTTTTCCATTCATGGGCTGTTCACATATTACGTTACGCTATTTTCGCAATTTTTTTTTTGTTTTCAGATGATATGTTCCAAACAAAAATAAATATGTTATCCTCTTAAGTTCTCTTCATCATTCAGCCGACGTAAGAGATGATGAACAAAAAAAGACTAAAATAATACATCATTGCATCCAAACTAAAGCTTTAGTTCATGCACTTGACCAACTTCTCGCTAATTACACATGTAAGCGCGAGACTAAACGATGGCCAGTTGCATTATTTTCAAACATGATAGTTGTATCAGCATATAGCACCTACATCACATGGACTTAAATGAATCCTGACTGGGGTTTTAATACAAACTTCAGAAGCAAGCTTTATTTAGTAGAAATTGCAAATCAATGAGCTAACAAATGAGCATATTTGGCGAAGAATATTTCCAAGGCGTTTGATATAGTGTGGCACGGAGCACTTCTATCAAAACTTATTGCCTTTGGTATCGGTAATAACTTCTCTCGGTTTATATTGAGCTTCCTCAGAGATCGCTCTATACGAGTTGTTATAGAATTCAAGGTTAATTCAGAGCTACCGCAAGCTCTGTTCTTTCTCCAACTCTATTTCTTATCTTTATAAATGTCCTTCAACATCAAACTTCCAATCCTATCTACTCTTTTGCAGATGACAGCAATATTTGCCATTCATATTCATTCAATCGTAGTCCAAGCCTTCTTTAGGTTGGCGCTATGAGACAAAACATGAATTAATTATTATGACAGCAATATTTGCCATTCATATTCATTCAATCGTAGTCCAAGCCTTCTTAAGGTTGGCGCTATGAGACAAAACATGAATTAATTATTAAATCGATATTTAGAAACAATTTCAGAATGGGGTCGTGCGAATAGATGTTGTATACTTATGCATAAACGCGCGGGAAACCATGTTTCTTCATCAATGTGATGTCCGTTCGAAAAATATATCTTTCAAGTGTCGAAAGAAGCATTCAAGTGCCTCGGTTTTCTAAAACGGTGCAAGAGGTACTTCACTCCATCTGATCTCCTTACTATTTACACCACCTCATGTATGTGCCGGAACTTCAAAGTCTATTTTGGAGCTTCTCGACCTAGTGTACGAAATGGCGAAAGTGCTCATCGGGACAGTGGGGTATCCAACTCTATTGATTTACAGGAGCACCATCGCAATTTGAGTTGTGTCACACTGTTCTATTGTTAATACTTTTGAAAGTGCTCTAACGAAATCAGAGAACTCGTTTCCGAAACTCGGACTTTTTTACGCAATACACGTCATTCTGTTAGAGCTCATTCCTTTGTGGTCGATTGGCCGGTAGACCGAACAACACGCTATATTCAGCCGTATAGTTCGTATATGGAATTCACTTCCCGCAGAAGTTTTCCCTGCCAGTTGCAATATAGGTAAATTTAAAGCCATAAAGACTACTCCATCTATCCTCCCTCCCATAACCTATTTGCCTACTTCCAACACAATGCATTGGATAAGAAGGGGCAGGGGATGACCTGTGCTGGTTCTAAATTAAAAAATGCAATGTTAAATATCCAATTTTGTAATATTTCATTGTTGGGTCATATTGACCAAAAGGGTAATATAAAGGGCACAAATCCAAGGAAAGTAGAAGGGTTAAGAAACACAGCGGGAAATAACGCAAGGCCTTTAAACAAAAGTGCATAGAAATACATATACATAGGTATTTTTAATATTTTGATATTTTGTTTTTGATATTTTGAAAAAAATGATTCAATCTGTTTTTTATTTATCAAAAACCGCATTGATAAATAAAAAATATTAAATTATTTATTTTTCTGCAATTTTTTCACAGTACAAATCTCTAGGCCTCGTAACCGTAGATTTGTCCTGCTGAAAATGTAAAAGACTCAATTGTAATTAACTAATAATGATAATTAACTAAATTAAAAATGAATGAATGACAAATGTGGATGCTCATGCGCCTGCTTATGTTGAAGTTTAGTTTAGTCGTGCGCATGAGGAAATGATTTTTAAATTTTATTCACTCTTCACGCGCGAGAGTTGTATAAGTTAATGTTTAGTCATAATTGTGGGTAACAAAACAAAAAAACATTACTCACAACTCTTTAGAAAGTGCTGAATTTAGACAAATGAGCTTCACACTCGTGAATATTTTCTTACCCTGATGTTTATTAAAGAATATGATATATTGGTATTGCTGCTCATGAATCTTTGACCACAGTCTCTAATTCGGGAAAAAATTATACTTCATGATTTTCGAGAATTTTATATTCGTTAAATTAAAACAATATTTAATTTAAGCGACGATATTTATTCAATTGCGGATATTGTTGATCACAAAATTGCCCAAACTTTTCAATCATTATATGTGACTTTTCCGAGAAAAGGAACCTAGTGTGTCAAACAACGGGTTTAGAGTTAGCAGTGGATTCTGGTACCTAAAAGGGTTTAGAATGAGATGAAATGAGTTAGATTTCTGATAAAAATTTATTTGCCTTAAAAACATACAAAATTTAATTTTTTTAGTTTTTCTCAAAACTTTATTTTCATACACTAGGACCCTTTTCTCGGAGAAGGTAACATATATGACAAGATTAAACAAAAAGATTTTCATTTTTCAATGTCGATTTGCAAACTCTTGACATGCACCTTTCGATTTTGAAACTTTTGGGCTTTGGAGCCAGAAGATTATTTGATAAAAGTTTTTGATTTAAAGAATTCCTTGGAGATGGATTGTTTCCTACTTTGCAAAAATTTATTAATGGTGGACCAATTTTTGAACCTACACAAAAAATGTTAAACAAGAAATGGAAGATTTTCAATATAGTCGTTATGTATTTCATTTTTTGAAATCGATTTGAAATTGTATACAATAATTGTTTTCTTTTCAAGCGTTATGAAATAAAAAAAGATGAATATTAATTTAACCCTTCTACTTTCCTTGGATTTGTGCCCTTTATATTACCCTTTGGGTCAATATGACCCAACAATGAAATATTAATAAAATTGGATATTTAACATTGGATTTTTTAATTTAGAACCAGCACAGGTCATCCCCTGCCCCTTCTTATCCAATGCATTGTGTTGGAAGTAGGAAAATAGGTTATGGGAGGGAGGATAGATGGAGTAGTCTTTATGGCTTTAAATTTACCTATATTGCAACTGGCAGGGAAAACTTCTGCGGGAAGTGAATTCCATATACGAACTATACGGCTGAATATAGCGTGTTGTTCGGTCTACCGGCCAATCGACCACAAAGGAATGAGCTCTAACAGAATGACGTGTATTCCGTAAAAAAGTCCGAGTCTCGGAAACGAGTTCTCTGATTTCGTTAGAGCACTTTCAAAAGTATTAACAATAGAACAGTGTGACACAACTCAAATTGCGATGGTGCTCCTGTAAATCAATAGAGTTGGATACCCCACTGTCCCGATGAGCACTTTCGCCATTTCGTACACTAGGTCGAGAAGCTCCAAAATAGACTTTGAAGTTCCGGCACATACATGAGGTGGTGTAAATAGTAAGGAGATCAGATGGAGTGAAGTATCTCTTGCACCGTTTTAGAAAACCGAGGCACTTGAATGCTTCTTTCGACACTTGAAAGATATATTTTGTCGAACGGACATCACATTGATGAACAACCATGGTTTCCCGCGCGTTTATGCATAAACATACAACATCTATTCGCAAGACCCCATTCTGAAATTGTTTCTAAATATCGATTTAATAATTAATTCATGTTTTGTCTCATAGCGCCAACCTAAAGAAGGCTTGGACTACGATTGAATGAATATGAATGGCAAATATTGCTGTCATCTGCAAAAGAGTAGATAGGATTGGAAGTTTGATGTTGAAGAACATTTATAAAGATAAGAAATAGAGTTGGAGAAAGAACAGAGCTTGCGGTAGCTCTGAATTAACCTTGAATTCTATAACAACTCGTATAGAGCGATCTCTGAGGAAGCTCAATATAAACCGAGGGAAGTTATTACCGATACCAAAGGCAATAAGTTTTGATAGAAGTGCTCCGTGCCACACTATATCAAACGCCTTGGAACTATTCTTCGCCAAATATGCTCATTTGTTAGCTCATTGATTTGCAAGTTCTACTAAATAAAGCTTGCTTCTGAAGTTTGTATTAAAACCCCAGTCAGGATTCATTTAAGTCCATGTGATGTAGGTGCTATATGCTGATACAACTATCATGTTTGAAAATAATGCAACTGGCCATCGTTTAGTCTCGCGCTTACATGTGTAATTAGCGAGAAGTTGGTCAAGTGCATGAACTAAAGCTTTAGTTTGGATGCAATGATGTATTATTTTAGTCTTTTTTTGTTCATCATCTCTTACGTCGGCTGAATGATGAAGAGAACTTAAGAGGATAACATATTTATTTTTGTTTGGAACATATCATCTGAAAACAAAAAAAAATTGCGAAAATAGCGTAACGTAATATGTGAACAGCCCATGAATGGAAAAATGTTCAATAAAAGCGATTTTACTGATTATTTGACTGAACAAATTATTGATAGATGATTCTGAATGAAGGTGAACTCGATTCAATTATGTTCAATAGGAAAAAAAAAATATAAAGTGTAATTAAGCTTGAAATATCGCTTGTTGGGTCATATTGACCCAAAGGGTATTAAATGTGTGTAAATCGTGTCTTGAAATGTGGAGGGGGGGGGGGGGGAAATTTTTAATATTATTATTTTCTTATAAAAACATAATTTTCGTCCCTGTAATGGATAAATAAAAGTTTCAAGTTCATATCTAAATATTTAAGGGGAAAATTTTGCGTTTGAAAAACAAAATTGGGTCAAATTGACCCAAGGAGAGTATAAGGGTTAAAAAACTACAAATCATTTTTTTTTTAATTTTTAACAAACAAAAATTAATTAAATTAAATTAAAAACATGTTATTTTGCCAAAAAAAAAAAATCATGTGTAATTCCTAATTTCATGTGTAATTTTGGCACGATTCATGTGTAATTTAACATTTGGTTGGTGGCAACACTGGTTGAGTTAGTTTATTAAAAAAGATATTTTAATAATGTTTATTTTACATGCAAGAGAGTGCACAGTGGTGCAGATGAGGTTTTTTTGGTTATAAACTACTAAAAGAAATTTGGAACATCAGAAGAAGAGGAGTTAGGCCTTTAGAACAATTTTTAAGGACGCATCTATCTATAGCCCAGTGGGCTCAACAGTGAAGCAAAGTTGCCCACCTCGGGTATGTGAAATATTTGGGTGGGTATTACTTTCGCCAGTTTAGCCCGATCCAAAAGATTTTTACATTTTCGAAAACTTCTTAAAGTAAATAAGAAAAGACATGTATTCTTTACTACATAATCTCTTATAGTGTAAAAGATATTTGACTCCAATATTATTTTTTATTTTTTGGCATATGGGCAAATCCTGCGTGACGGACGATACATTTGCACGGATTTTGTTTAACTTAAATGTATATTATTGTTGTACACTAGATATCTTTGCACAGATTTCAGAGAATATTAGACCGTTGATTGTGCTATCGAAACGCGTTTTTTAATTTACATCGTTCTTTTGGAGGAAAAAGATATTCGCTTTTAATACGCTGTGACGGACGCTACAAAAAATGGAAGTGATTTTTTTTCGACACGTATTTCTGTAATTTTCATCAAATCGGTCATAGTAATAAAAAAATGTAAATACAGAGCATTACAAAACAGCTTTTATAAAATATTTTAAAGTTTCCAGTTTCACCAAAAATCCATAAATGAACTGTTGCGGACGCTACGTAACGGACGATACAGTTTTTACTTGAATGTTTTTTATTAGGAAAGAAATTCATATTTCATATTTTTTTTTTAAGGATTCGTTAATCAGTGAAAATAATGGTTTTATTTGTTCCCGAAATTCATTTCTTTCCTCTTCATGTTCTGGGTTAAAAAGCAATTTTTGGGCATAATTTAATATTTCACAAAATGGCTACACACATATATTTATTTACAACTTTTAATTATACCCTTCACCACCATAGGTAGAAAGGGTATTATAAGTTTGTGCTGATGTTTGTAACGCATAGAAATATTTGTCTTAGACCAGGGATGACCAAAGAGAGGAATGTGATTGTATTTGTGATCGAAAGAGAGGATACACAGGCAGAAGCAAGAATTGACATAAATTTGGTTGTTTATTTCTATTTTATTTCAGTTACCGCTGAACCAGCGTGAAATGAACATGCGGAGGAGTATTGATCTTTTTTTTTTGTTGTTTTTATGTAAACAAAAATTATTTTCTTTTGCTTCTATAAAGAAAACATAATTTTTTAGAAATGTATATTCAGCATAGTATATTTTTTTATAAATACAATATAAAAAACTTACTTTTTCTATAGAAAAACTTACTTTTTCTATAGAAGAACTTACTTTTTCTATAGAAAAACTTACTTTTTCTATAGAAAAACTTACTTTTTCTATAGAAAAACTTACTTTTTCTATAGAAAAACTTACTTTTTCTATAGAAAAACTTACTTTTTCTATAGAAAAACTTACTTTTTCTATAGAAAAACTTACTTTTTCTATAGAAAAACTTACTTTTTCTATAGAAAAACTTACTTTTTCTATAGAAAAACTTACTTTTTCTATAGAAAAACTTACTTTTTCTATAGAAAAACTTACTTTTTCTATAGAAAAACTTACTTTTTCTATAGAAAAACTTACTTTTTCTATAGAAAAACTTACTTTTTCTATAGAAAAACTTACTTTTTCTATAGAAAAACTTACTTTTTCTATAGAAAAACTTACTTTTTCTATAGAAAAACTTACTTTTTCTAAAGAAAAACTTACTTTTTCTATAGAAAAACTTACTTTTTCTATAGAAAAACTTACTTTTTCTATAGAAAAACTTAATTTTTCTATAGAAAAACTTACTTTTTCTATGGAAAAACTTACTTTTTCTATAGAAAAACTTACTTTTTCTATAGAAAAACTTACTTTTTCTATAGAAAAACTTACTTTTTCTATAGAAAAACTTACTTTTTCTATAGAAAAACTTACTTTTTTTATAGAAAAAAACATGTCTTTTAGAAGGTTTATCATGTTTTTATTTTTAAAGAAAAAGTTTGTTTCCCTTAGAATATGTATTTTTTATTTAGAAAACGTTTTTTTTTTTCTTTAAAAAATGTGCTTTTACATAGAAACAAATTTAAGTTTATTTTTCTATAAAGAAAATATAAACGTATTTTTTACTAAAAAAAAATCAAATATTTTCTATAAAAACGATTGAATGTTTAGCGTAAAAATAATTATTCTAACATTCAATCTCACAGCGTATCTGAAAAAAACAATAACAAAAAATACAAAAAAATTAACAAAACTTATAACAGCCTCCACTCGTGTGCATCCGTAAAAGGTTGAATGACGACTAAATAAATGAGAATAAGAAAACTTCTGGCAAGCACTTGCTTCGCGGTGGTCGCGCCTGTCTTAGACCCACCTTTTAGTATACCAATAGACTTAGAATCACTTTCTGAGTCGATTTAGCGATGTCCGTCCGTCCGTCCGTCCGTCTGGCTGGACGGCTAGACCCCCATGTAAACCTTGTAATCAAACTACAGGTCGCAATTCTAAAGATAATTTGATGAAAATTAGCACAGATAATTTTTTTGATAATGGGACCATGGCTGTTGAAATTGGTCAAAATCGGTCCATTATTTATGGTACCTCCCATAGGTCCCACTTCCCGGAATTGCTATATTGGCCACAAATATCAATATTTTTTCATGAAATTTAAAACAGATACTGCTTATGTAAACTTAAATCACTGTACCAAATTTCGTTGAAATCGGTCTACATTTGACCATAGCTCCCATACAAACTCTTCTTCAAAAACGCACTAAATGAGACAAAACATCACTAAAACGCTCGTAAATCTAAAGATAATGAAAATTTCGAGTTTATTTTTTGCATACATAATTTTTGTAACAACTGTAATCAATTTGCAAAATTTCGAGATAATCGGTCCACATTTGACCCAAGCTCTCATATAAGTCCAAATGACGGAAACAGGTTGAATATGTAAGTTTTGAGAAAATGTTTGTATGATGGCAAAATTTAGCAAATATTTGTCTTTATACAGGAAAAATAACACCTTTGACCTTAGTGGTGAAGGGTATCGTATGGTCGGCTTGACCGACTATAGCGCTTTCTTACTTGTTTTAACATCTTATTTTTCTTTGAATGAATCAAAAATAAAAATCAAACTTCAAAAGCATCAAATTTGCCCCACTGTATATTTTTTTTAACACCTAATATCTTCAATTTAATTTGTGGATATAGAGTGTTATTGCTTTATGAATAAGACAGATATTTGTTCGTAAATATTGTATTTAATAAATATCATTTTGTAACAAATATACTCTGTGACGGACGCTATTATTATTCTGTAAAATGCTATATAAACGTCTATATATTTTTAGCCTAATGTAAAGTATCTCTTTGCAAACCAAGTTCAATAGCAGAAAGAAGAAAAATTGCACAAGTCAAATGAAAAAAAAAAAAAAAAACTTTATTTCTGTGACGGACGCTACACAATGTGAGCCCTTTTTACTTGACGTTATTTATCTTTTTCTCTAATTTCTTTTTCTCTAATTGTATAAATTTAAACAGACTTTGAGCCCCTACTGAAACTTGATACCTAAATGGTTGTGTTTGTGATTTTTATGAACTTTTAAAAAACCTATTATTTTAAAAAATGTATAAAAATTCAAGATGGGTGCAAATAAAGGCCTGCCGTTCACGATGAGAGCAATCAAAAATTGTATCCATTATATTTTCTAAAGGATCAATATATGGTAAATTGTTTCATAAACACAAATGCGTGATTTTCACAGCTTTAAAATTTTGTCCTTGGTTTAATGTTTTTCGGATTTGGCCATATAATTTATTTCTGGTAAGAGGGAAAAGTTTTTAAAAAATACTGTGAGATTGCTGGTAAATTTCTTTATAAATTAGAAGAAAACATTTTAAATTATCAAAAGTTCATAACATAGAAAAATTCTCCAACAATTGGTTATCGAAAAAAGCTTGAAAATTTTATTTTTTTTTTCGAAAAAAGTTACTTTATTTTTTCTATTATTCTATATTCTTAATTTCACTGTTCTTTTATAAGCGTCTCAATTAAAACTGATCAAGTGCTTGCCAGAAGTTTTCTTATTCTCATTTATTTAGTCGTCATTCAACCTTTGACGGATGCACACGCGTGGTGGCTGTTATAAGTTTTGTTAATTTTTTTTGTATTTTATATTATTGTTTTTTTCAGATACACTGTGAGATTGAATGTTAGAATAATTATTTTTACGCTAAACATTCAATCGTTTTTATAGAAAATATTTGATTTTTTTTAGTAAAAAATACGTTTATATTTTCTTTATTGAAAAATAAACTTAAATTTTTTTCTATGTAAAAGCACGTTTTTTAAAGAAAAAAAAACGTTTTCTAAATAAAAAATACATATTCTAAGGAAAATAAACTTTTTCTTTAAAAATAAAAACGTGATAAACCTTCTTAAAATAAGTTTTTCTATAGAAAAAGTAAGTTTTTCTATAGAAAAAGTAAGTTTTTCTAAAGAAAAAGTAAGTTTTTCTATAGAAAAGGTAAGTTTTTCTATAGAAAAAGTAAGTTTTTCTATAGAAAAAGTAAGTTTTTGTATAGAAAAAGTAAGTTTTTCTATAGAAAAAAGAAGTTTTTCTATAGAAAAAGTAAGTCTTTCTATAGAAAAAGTAAGTTTTTCTATAGAAAAAGTAAGTTTTTCTATAGAAAAAGTAAGTTTTTCTATAGAAAAAGTAAGTTTTTCTATAGAAAAAGTAAGTTTTTCTATAGAAAAAGTAAGTTTTTCTATAGAAAAAGTAAGTTTTTCTATAGAAAAAGTAAGTTTTTTTATAGAAAAAGTAAGTTTTTCTATAGAAAAAGTAAGTTTTTCTATAGAAAAATTAAGTTTTTCTATAGAAAAAGTAAGTTTTTCTATAGAAAAAGTAAGTTTTTCTATAGAAAAAGTAAGTTTTTCTATAGAAAAAGTAAGTTTTTCTATAGAAAAAGTAAATTTTTCTATAGAAAAAGTAAGTTTTTCTATAGAAAAAGTAAGCTTTTCTATAGAAAAAGTAAGTTTTTCTATAGAAAAAGTAAGTTTTTCTATAGAAAAAGTAAGTTTTTCTATAGAAAAAGTAAGTTTTTCTATAGAAAAAGTAAGTTTTTCTATAGAAAAAGTAAGTTTTTCTATAGAAAAAGTAAGTTTTTCTATAGAAAAAGTAAGTTTTTCTATAGAAAAAGTAAGTTTTTCTATAGAAAAAGTAAGTTTTTCTATAGAAAAAGTAAGTTTTTCTATAGAAAAAGTAAGTTTTTCTATAGAAAAAGTAAGTTTTTCTATAGAAAAAGTAAGTTTTTCTATAGAAAAAGTAAGTTTTTCTATAGAAAAAGTAAGTTTTTCTATAGAAAAAGTAAGTTTTTCTATAGAAAAAGTAAGTTTTTCTATAGAAAAAGTAAGTTTTTCTAAAGAAAAAGTAAGTTTTTCTATAGAAAAAGTAAGTTTTTCTATAGAAAAAGTAAGTTTTTCTATAGAAAAAGTAAGTTTTTCTATAGAAAAAGTAAGTTTTTCTATAGAAAAAGTAAGTTTTTCTATAGAAAAAGTAAGTTTTTCTATAGAAAAAGTAAGTTTTTCTATAGAAAAAGTAAGTTTTTCTATAGAAAAAGTAAGTTTTTCTATAGAAAAAGTAAGTTTTTCTATAGAAAAAGTAAGTTTTTCTATAGAAAAAGTAAGTTTTTCTATAGAAAAAGTAAGTTTTTCTATAGAAAAAGTAAGTTTTTCTATAGAAAAAGTAAGTTTTTCTATAGAAAAAGTAAGTTTTTCTATAGAAAAAGTAAGTTTTTCTATAGAAAAAGTAAGTTTTTCTATAGAAAAAGTAAGTTTTTCTATAGAAAAAGTAAGTTTTTCTATAGAAAAAGTAAGTTTTTCTATAGAAAAAGTAAGTTTTTCTATAGAAAAAGTAAGTTTTTCTATAGAAAAAGTAAGTTTTTCTATAGAAAAAGTAAGTTTTTCTATAGAAAAAGTAAGTTTTTCTATAGAAAAAGTAAGTTTTTCTATAGAAAAAGTAAGTTTTTCTATAGAAAAAGTAAGTTTTTCTATAGAAAAAGTAAGTTTTTCTATAGAAAAAGTAAGTTTTTCTATAGAAAAAGTAAGTTTTTCTATAGAAAAAGTAAGTTTTTCTATAGAAAAAGTAAGTTTTTCTATAGAAAAAGTAAGTTTTTCTATAGAAAAAATAAGTTTTTCTATAGAAAAAGTAAGTTTTTCTATAGAAAAAGTAAGTTTTTCTATAGAAAAAGTAAGTTTTTCTATAGAAAAAGTAAGTTTTTCTATAGAAAAAGTAAGTTTTTTTATAGAAAAAGTAAGTTTTTCTATAGAAAAAAGAAGTTTTTCTATAGAAAAAGTAAGTCTTTCTATAGAAAAAGTAAGTTTTTCTACAGAAAAAGTAAGTTTTTCTATAGAAAAAGTAAGTTTTTCTATAGAAAAAGTAAGTTTTTCTATAGAAAAAGTAAGTTTTTCTATAGAAAAAAAAAGTTTTTCTATAGAAAAAGTAAGTTTTTCTATAGAAAAAGTAAGTTTTTCTATAGAAAAAGTAAGTTTTTCTATAGAAAAAGTAAGTTTTTCTATAGAAAAAGTAAGTTTTTCTATAGAAAAAGTAAGTTTTTCTATAGAAAAAGTAAGTTTTTCTATAGAAAAAGTAAGTTTTTCTATAGAAAAAGTAAGTTTTTCTATAGAAAAAGTAAGTTTTTCTATAGAAAAAGTAAGTTTTTCTATAGAAAAAGTAAGTTTTTCTATAGAAAAAGTAAGTTTTTCTATAGAAAAAGTAAGTTTTTCTATAGAAAAAGTAAGTTTTTCTATAGAAAAAGTAAGTTTTTCTATAGAAAAAGTAAGTTTTTCTATAGAAAAAGTAAGTTTTTCTATAGAAAAAGTAAGTTTTTCTATAGAAAAAGTAAGTTTTTCTATAGAAAAAGTAAGTTTTTCTATAGAAAAAGTAAGTTTTTCTATAGAAAAAGTAAGTTTTTCTATAGAAAAAGTAAGTTTTTCTATAGAAAAAGTAAGTTTTTCTATAGAAAAAGTAAGTTTTTCTATAGAAAAAGTAAGTTTTTCTATAAAAAAAGTAAGTTTTTCTATTTCTAGATTCTATATTATAGAACCTATATTATAGATTATCTGAAGCTAACAGTAAAAGAGAGAGGGAGAGAATGTAGATAAAAGAGAAAAATGTTGCTATACTCTTTACAGCAAATAAGAGAAACATGTTGCTCCGCTTATACAGGGCTGCCAGATACTTTTTGATCACTATCCCCAAATTTAAAAATTTTTAGCCCCAAAAATCCCCAATTCATAAAAAAACGTATTTGCTTACATTTTTTTATTCAATTAAATGAAGAGATCGATTTTATTAACATAAAATGTATGATTGCAATCACTACAAATTTAAATAATAAAATATTAGAAATCTAGAAAATATTTCGTTTACTTCAGAATCATCAATTCTTGAGAATTAGATAAGTTAAACTAAACAAAAGTCTACTTTCACACCAGTCAAGTTTGGCTCATCAAGTCTTAAGATTGTATGAGAAAAAATGACGGAATTGAAATGGTAACTTTGATAATTTTGAAAATTTGTATGAAATTTGGGGAAAATAAAATGAACGTGAATGCATATTTAAAAGAAAGGAAAACTGATCAAGAAAATCTGACTAACAGCACTAACTTCTTGAATTAAATTTGTTAGCATATCAGTTGTCGGTTGAAATTCTTAATAACAAATTTTGTTATTATGTTTAGTTGTTTTTGTTAAACTCATAACTAAAAATGATGGCTCTACACAGGCATTACTTCCAGGAACCGCTAACATATTCAAAACTGCTTGACCAAGTTCTTTATAGTGATGTGTACAGGCAACATCTTGAAATTTTTAAACTTCTGGCCATAATTCAATTAAGTTTGACGGCATTTTTTCGAAAATGGTATTCCAATTTGTAAAAGAATGTTTATTTCATTGAGTTACGTAAACATCAATTTGGGTATTCTCGCTCATAAAGTTGTATAAAACTTCTTTATTAGCTATATTGAGTTTAGGTTAAGATATTGGGTATATACATTTTTCGATGTCAAAGTATTTGTTGCTTGAAAATATTTAAATTAGTTGGTAAACGTAACACCATTTCATTAATTATTTTTTTATAATTTAAACAATTAATTTTGAAATGTACCTTTCTTGACTTGAAAGCTTACAGTTTGGTAGTTCTTTTTCGAATTCTGAACCATAATCGAATCCAATTTTTATATTAAGAAAAAATACATCATTTATTACAAAATAATTTCCTTTATTAATAAAATAAGATGTTTCAAATAAACAAAGTTAAAATTCCCCAAAAAATCCCCAACAAAAACCCTAAGCCCCAAACCAAAAATGTTCGACTTTTTTAAAAATTGAATATCCCCAACTTTGGGGCCAAAACCCCAAATCTGGCAGCCCTGCGCTTATCTTATTATCTTATATTCTTAAACGAGCAATAATTGTATGTATTTATATATATATATATATATATATATATATTTTGACAGTGGGTACCGTTTTTGATGTATAGGTCAAAAAGAAGGAACTTTTGGAACTTTTGCCTCTAAAAGGGTAAAAACGGGTAAAAAGGGGAAAGAATCGAAAACGTTATATCTCCTAAGGTAATAGGTATAGAAACAAAATTAAAATTACGTTTTCAACAGCTATGAAAATAAGCGGACAGGTGTTTGGTACTTTTTTGAAACTATGTCCGATAGGGGGTGAAAAAGGGTGAAAATTGTTTTTTTGGTACTTTTTAACCCACTCTTATATTTTAAACTAAGGAATATAGAAAGAAACTTTGTACTGCAATCAATAGATGTGAAAGAAACTTTAAACACGTATATGGTACTTTTTTGATTTTGGGGCCAAAATGGGTAAAAAAAGGGATAACATGATAACTTAACATCTCAAAAAGTAATATGAATAAGAATTATGTTAACTGCGTTTTAATAAAATGTACCGAATTCAATTGGTGACAAAGAAGTACCAAATATGCATACGGAGCGTTTTGAAAGTAGGGGATAAAAAGGGGAAAAATGAGTAATGTTATAACTTTTAAACAAATGAATGTTTGTATGTACGTTCTTTATAGAATAGTTAACTGTGAATTTGATCATGTTATGCTCTTTAGCGAAGATGTTGCGGATAAGCCGGCAAAGGTTTTTAAGTTGATAATACTAATTTTCGACAGATGGCGCCACTGAAAATTACTAAAAAGTAATTAAATCGTAAACTGTACATTTGATCATGCTATGATCTTTAGCAAAGTTGTAGCACATGAGCCGGTAAGGCTTTTTAGTTGGTATGAATAATTTCCGATAGGTGGCGCCACTGAAACCTACTCAAAGTCAATTTAATCGTAAGCTGTTCATTTAATCATGCTACAATCTTTAGCAAAGTTGTTGCACATGAGCCGACGAAAGTATCTTAGTTGGTATGAAGAAATTTTGACAGGTGGCGCCACTGAAATTTACTAAGTCAATTTAATCGTAAGCTCTACATTTAATCATGCTATATTCTTCAGCAAAGTTGTTGGGGATAAGCCGACGAAGGTTTTTGAGTTGGAATGAGCAAAGTCCGACAGGTGGCGCCACAGAAAATTACTCAAAGTGAATTAAATCGTAAACTTTGCATTTGATCATTTTATAATCATAAGCAAAGTTGTTATGCATTAGTAGACGAAGGTTTCATAGTTGGTATGAAAAAAAATGGCTCCACTGAAACTCAAACTACTCAAAATTAATTAAATCGTAAACTGTGCATTTGATCAAGCTATAATCTTTAGCAAAGTTGTTGCGCATGAGTCGACGGAGGTTTCTGTTGGTATGACCAATTTCCAAAATTTTTAAAATGAGTTAAACTGTAAACTATGCAAACTATGTGTTGATCGGACAAAATAAATAAAATAATTCAAAATTAACTAAATATTTGTACAATGTATTTCCTCTAATTTTATTTTACTACTTTATAAAATAAAATATATAAAAAATTTTACAAAAAAAGGTTTACCAAAAACACTCCTACTCGTTTAGACAGGTTGTAGTTCGTAGCCTGCAGTCAATGATTGTGTTTAAATCATCGTTCGCAATATATCATTCACGATATGTTCGTTTTCCAGTTTTGTAGAATTCTGAAGCCAATGCTGAATGTCTTAAAAAAAAGAGTCTCCCTAACATAGTATTCAGATAGAGTATTCTGGGGTCACAGAAAACATATACATATGGGCATATCCTGCGTGACGGACGATACATTTGCACTGATTTTGTTGTACTTAAATTAATTTCATTGTCGTTTTACTATTTTTTAAGATGATTATAGACCATCGATTGCACTTTGGTATAGCATTTGTTAATTTTTTTTGGAAAAAAATATTCGCGCTTAGAGCGCTTTGAAGTGACTTCTTTTCAACACGTGTTTCTGTAATTTTCAGAAAATTCTTCATAGTAATAACAAAATATAAATACATTGAAGAGAGAAAAAAGTATGAAGATTATAAAACAGCTTTCATTTGAATTTTAAAGTTTCCAGTTGCTTCAAATACCCATAAATAAAATGTTGTGGAACGCTACATTTTTTATATTTCATATTTTTTAAGGGATCGTAAGGCAGTGAAATAATGGTGTCACTTTTACCCGGATTTCATCTTCTTCAAACTCAAATGCGTCGAACTTGCTCCACTGTGTATTTATTAACACCTTACACCTTGAATTCCATCTGTGGCTATAGGCAGTATTTTTCGTAAATTTTAAATTTATTATATATCATTTTTAGAAAAAATATATACATATATACTATGACGGACGTTACACTCTTTCCTTTACATATTATTCTGTTAACGGATAAATGTTTTAAATTCTTTTTCCCCAATTAAAATTTTTCAATAAAATCTCTTTATTATCTCATGCAATTCCAATCATAAAGTTTTGCAAATATTACTGCTAAGAACCCGAGTATAAAATTTTTACTTAAAATCAATTATATTAACTTGATTTTATTAGCCTTTATATTTTTATACGCTCCAGTAGCCATTACATCTAAGTGAGCATTTTCAATTTAAGTTTTTGTTATTTAACTAAAAGCTGAAGAAAAAAAAATAAAACTAAAAATTGCATAATCTTATTTGAATGTATTTTTGAAATTGCTAAACCTATTAGTATCTTTATCACATTAGGGTATTTTCGAAACAGAGAAATGTCTAAAAAGCTTCTACTACAGAAACGAGAAAAAAAATTTGCTAAGGAATAAGTGGAAATCTCTTAGCAAACAGCTTAACTTTCAAATCCCTTTTAAAGTCATAAAATCGAGAACAAAAAAATATATATATATATATAGAATATTTTGAGCATGGTCATTCGAGCAGAAAAAACGACAGCATAGTTTAAGTAGATTTACTTTTACATACAAAAACCTTTTCTTTTCAAAATGCACTTGAGAAAACTCAACGAAAAAAATTTATATAAAAAATGCAAAAAAAAACTGCAGATAACAATAGTTTCACCTGAGTGTTTTAGCTAAAAACTAATATAACCTTAACTTTCAAAAAAGGAATGAAATAGAATGTCTAAAATTGTTCTATATTATAACATGAGGCTGGCATAAAAACCTGATAAGAAATTTTGAGAAAAGTTTTGAAAAAATAGTAAATTTTTCTTATATTTATAAATAATGTAAAATATAGAAAAAAGGAAAATTTAAAATACTTTTTACAATATAAAAATATTTTAAAAATTTATTTAACATTGTAAGTTTTGTACACTAGAAAAGCAATTCTGTCTGTCACAAGTCGTTTTGTGTGTCTTTCTGTCTGTCTGTCTGTCTGTCTGTCTGTCTGTCTGTCTGTCTATCTGTCTGTCTGTCTGTCTGTCTGTCTGTCTGTCTGTCTGTCTGTCTGTCTGTCTGTCTGTCTGTCTGTCTGTCTGTCTGTCTGTCTGTCTGTCTGTCTGTCTGTCTGTCTGTCTATCTGTCTGTCTGTCTGTCTGTCTGTCTGTCTGTCTATCTTTCTATATATCTGTCTGTCTGTCTGTCTGTCTGTCTGTCTGTCTATCTGTCTGTCTGTCTGTCTGTCTGTCTGTCTGTCTATCTGTCTGTCTGTCTGTCTGTCTGTCTGTCTGTCTGTCTGTCTGTCTGTCTGTCTGTCTGTCTGTCTGTCTGTCTATCTGTCTGTCTGTCTGTCTGTCTGTCTGTCTGTCTGTCTGTCTGTCTGTCTGTCTGTCTGTCTGTCTGTCTGTCTGTCTGTCTGTCTGTCTGTCTGTCTGTCCATCTGTCTGTCTGTCTGTCTGTCTGTCTGTCTGTCTGTCTGTCTGTCTGGCTGTCTGTCTGTCTGTCTGTCTGTCTGTCTGTCTGTCTGTCTGTCTGTCTGTCTGTCTGTCTGTCTGTCTGTCTGTCTGTCTGTCTGTCTGTCTATCTGTCTGTCTGTCTGTCTGTCTGTCTGTCTGTCTGTCTGTCTATCTATATATCTGTCTGTCTGTCTGTCTGTCTGTCTGTCTGTCTGTCTGTCTGTCTGTCTGTCTGTCTGTCTGTCTGTCTATCTGTCTGTCTGTCTGTCTGTCTGTCTGTCTGTCTGTCTGTCTGTCTGTCTGTCTATCTGTCTGTCTGTCTGTCTGTCTGTCTGTCTGTCTGTCTGTCTGTCTGTCTGTCTGTCTGTCTGTCTGTCTGTCTGTCTGTCTGTCTGTCTGTCTGTCTATCTATCTATCTATATATCTGTCTGTCTGTCTGTCTGTCTGTCTGTCTGTCTGTCTGTCTGTCTATCTGTCTGTCTGTCTGTCTGTCTGTCTGTCTGTCTGTCTGTCTGTCTGTCTGCCTGTCTATCTATCTATCTATCTGTCTGTCTGTCTGTCTGTCTGTCTGTCTGTCTGTCTGTCTGTCTGTCTGTCTATCTGTCTGTCTGTCTGTCTGTCTGTCTGTCTGTCTGTCTGTCTGTCTGTCTGTCTGCCTGTCTGTCTGTTGAAATCACGATAACGTCTAAGCGAAAGGAGCTAGCTCACTGAAACTTAGTAAAAATATTCTTCATCTCTGAGAAAATTTTGGTATTGAAATTGGGCAAAATCGGTTCACCTTTGACCATAGCTCCTCGTATAACCTCGTCTAGGCTAATCGCTCATTTGTTAATAAATGACAAAGTATTGCAGCTATGATGATATGTAGAAGTTTTACATTAGCCCTAGGCAGCGTATAAAATTTCATCAAAATCGGTTCACATTTAGCCATAGCTCCCATACAAAAAACTTACGAAAACAGCCTAAGTTTCACCTAAAATACACTTAAATGCCTAAAAGTATAAAAGTATAAAAGATATAACCTAAAAGTATAAAAGATATAACCACTAAATTTGGAACAATAAAATCTTATATCAATGCCAGTCAGTGTGCAAGATTCAAAAAGAAAAGGGGATTTATGTCCGTCTGTCTGTCATATAAAATCGTGACAGCTGCTTAACTACAAGAGCTAGAAAACTAAACTAAGCAAAAGCAAGTCTTATGTCAGTGCCAGCTAGTGTGCAAAATTTTGTCATCATCGGTCACCATTTGAGCTCCCATATAAAAAACTTATGGAAACACAAAAATATATAAGGAAAAGGTTGTTTATGTCCGTCTGTCCGTCAGATAACGCCTTAACGAAAAGAGCTAGAGGAAGAAAATTTTACAAAAGCATTTCGGACATCTTGAAAAAGATGTGTTTTGAAAATGGACAAAATCAGTTTAAATTTAGTTAGAGCTCCCATATAACCCCGCCCCGGGAAACACATTAATGCTGATAATTTGAATACAATTGTAATAGCTTTGACGATTAAATTTAAAGTAGTTAAGTTTTATGCAATTTTTGATCAGTTTATCAAATTTTATAGGAATCAGTCGATATTTGATTTTAGCTTTCATATAAAAAACACTCACAGAAACCAAAAATTTTAGCAAACGCCAGTTAAAAGCTATTAAATTAGAAACTATGATAGCTATGGCCACTAAGTTTTGCAAGAATAAGCTCTATATATATATACCAGCCAGTGTGTAAAATTTTGTAACAATCGGTCTTATACATATATATAACATCCCCTTTTTATATCTGCAATCAAAAAGATTTGGAGGTACATTCATTATGTTAAGATTGCACCTATGAAATTATATAGGCATCATTCAATGTTCAGCCCAGACTTTATATATAATGAATGCATTAGGTTCTCCTAACGAAATATATGGACCTGCCGTATTACTATTAACGTGTTTAGTCTAACTACATATTAAGCGCAACGAAAAGTATTTAACAACTTATTAACCCTTATGTGTATACCAAGGTACCCCGGTACCTTTAGCACTTTCATCTTAACTTTTTTAATGGAAACAGATTGCTCACAAACCTCAAACTTCTTGAGAACTCCTAACAATTGAAATAGTTTAAATTATTATTGCTTTTAAGGTAAAAAATTATATTGTATAGGCGCTGTGGTCCAATTTATATCTTATATACGTAACCGTACGGCAAGGTACCCGGGTACCTTCAAACATTATATATGAAAAAACTGTAATAAAAAGTAAAATTTTATTGAAAGATAACTAAAGCAAAATTAGACAGATTAGTTATAAATATTTTATATATGAATATTTATGTAGAAACAAGATTTACACGATTTTCTTTGTTTTATACATAGTTTCGAATTTTTTTCAAATTTTATTCTTGACCCTGGTTATTAAAGGGCTAGTGACATCCAATTTCAACCAATATTCCAAAATATATATTTTTATCCGTTGTAACAATCATAATTTCAGTTCTGCTTATAAAAACTGCTAATATATAACAATTTACGTGCTTTTTTATAACTTTGGTGAAAAATTATGTTTTTGTCGAAATCCTTTGATTTTAAGTCGCAGGTACGACTAAGCCGTTAAAGATATTGCTCTAGTTCTTTCTTTGTGGTAATCTGTAGGGGGTTCTAACTATAACGGGAACTTTTTTTTACTTTTTTCGAGTTCGTTTAACAATTTATTTTAAAAAACCAAAAAAGGAGTTTTTAAAACGGTATAAACTAAATACTTTTTTTCGTCCTGTGCAAAAGTGACATATCGTTAGCCCATTGCATTAAAAATGGGTATTTAAATATCCTAAAGCCTTAAAAAAGTAAAACTAGTCAAACTTTTTAAAGTTTTTTAAAAATAATAATTTTTTTATAGCATATTCTCAGGAGAGTCTTCAAGGACATAGGATATTTTATAAAACCATTGATAATTAGAAAAGTTTTCAACCGATTTTAAGGTTATATATCATGTATTTGGATTATTGGAGTCAAATGTAGAAAAATTGGAGGCTACATCTTCCTGTAGTACGAAACTTAATTTACTTAATACAAATTTATGGTATACATATATATTCGCCATGACTTGTATCCTTACAACCGCCACGTTGAATTCACCTTGAGATTTACTATTTACTATAAATGAACGTGCATTGTAACTCTCAGAGTTATTTTCCGAGATCACTCATTTATTTTCTCCAAAAATGTTTGTTTACAATAATTTTTGCCATACACATAAGGGTTAATGTAAAACTATACCCGGCTATGAGACTAAATTTCGTGCAAAGTAAGTACTAGTGAAACCACTTGGATACTTTTAAATATTGAACTGTAAAGCTACTGCAACCGAACTTAGTCCAAAGATTTAACCAACAATACCACTTAGCTTAAGAAATTTTTTCAAATTTGGCACCCCCTTAGATATATGAGATATGTTTGTTTATTTAACACAACTTGATAGTGGGTATATAAGTTACGGCACAGCCGAATATAATACTCTTACTTGTTCTACATTTTAAATTTGCTCCTCCAAAAAAAACAATATTTTTTTTAATTTTACATCAATTCAAAATCTGTGTGTGTATAAAACTGTCACTTGCAGTTTAAGTATAACAATATAAATTAAATCCATATCTTTTGTTTAGTATATATTTTCCTACCCATCATGTTCAACTAATTACCTTCATTACATTTCTTTTTTTTCTTTTTATGTCATCCTCTTGCGAAATATTCCGGTTGATATTGCTCCTGCTCATGCTTTAATTTTTGATTGTTGTTTCTGATGCGGGTGTATATGTAGGTTCTGTCTATGGCAATCATCACAATCTTGATACCGAGGCTGAGGGCAATGGTGATGGCCTTACATTGATACCCTCTGAACCATCAGTGGTACGGTATACAAACGAATCCTTGATTGTATTGTGTCGTAGTCCAACACCGGAAGTAAAATTACACTGGAAGTCGCCAAAAGGTGAAATAATCGAAGAGCATAAAGGACGCATACACATTGAACCCAGCCATATACCAGGTACGTTGAACTTTTCATTTTTTTACTCTTGATAATATCAGAAACATTAAAAACGGAATGAGCTTATTGTAAAAACTATAGAAGTATTTATGCTAGTAGATGTTGTAGTGGGTGACTGTAATATTAAGTTCTGTAGTGTTAGAATATATGTTAACAGAATTGTATAATAAATACCAAAGGCGGAGTTTTAATTCTTATTTAATGGCTTTGTTGATACAGTGTAAAACATGGAGTTTTATTAAATAAATAATGGATAATTTGTTCGCTGTTTTTAAATTATCACATTTAACACTATTTACTCTATAAAAAACAGTAATAAAACAAAAACTATAAGTAGACTATGACTAGACTTTAACTAGACTATGACTAGACTATGACTAGACTATGACTAGACTATGACTAGACTATGACTAGACTATGACTAGACTATGACTAGACTATGACTAGACTATGACTAGACTATGACTAGACTATGACTAGACTATGACTAGACTATGACTAGACTATGACTAGACTATGACTAGACTATGACTAGACTATGACTAGACTATGACTAGACTATGACTAGACTATGACTAGACTATGACTAGACTATGACTAGACTATGACTAGACTATGACTAGACTATGACTAGACTATGACTAGACTATGACTAGACTATGACTAGACTATGACTAGACTATGACTAGACTATGACTAGACTATGACTAGACTATGACTAGACTATGACTAGACTATGACTAGACTATGACTAGACTATGACTAGACTATGACTAGACTATGACTAGACTATGACTAGACTATGACTAGACTATGACTAGACTATGACTAGACTATGACTAGACTATGACTAGACTATGACTAGACTATGACTAGACTATGACTAGACTATGACTAGACTATGACTAGACTATGACTAGACTATGACTAGACTATGACTAGACTATGACTAGACTATGACTAGACTATGACTAGACTATGACTAGACTATGACTAGACTATGACTAGACTATGACTAGACTATGACTAGACTATGACTAGACTATGACTAGACTATGACTAGACTATGACTAGACTATGACTAGACTATGACTAGACTATGACTAGACTATGACTAGACTATGACTAGACTATGACTAGACTATGACTAGACTATGACTAGACTATGACTAGACTATGACTAGACTATGACTAGACTATGACTAGACTATGACTAGACTATGACTAGACTATGACTAGACTATGACTAGACTATGACTAGACTATGACTAGACTATGACTAGACTATGACTAGACTATGACTAGACTATGACTAGACTATGACTAGACTATGACTAGACTATGACTAGACTATGACTAGACTATGACTAGACTATGACTAGACTATGACTAGACTATGACTAGACTATGACTAGACTATGACTAGACTATGACTAGACTATGACTAGACTATGACTAGACTATGACTAGACTATGACTAGACTATGACTAGACTATGACTAGACTATGACTAGACTATGACTAGACTATGACTAGACTATGACTAGACTATGACTAGACTATGACTAGACTATGACTAGACTATGACTAGACTATGACTAGACTATGACTAGACTATGACTAGACTATGACTAGACTATGACTAGACTATGACTAGACTATGACTAGACTATGACTAGACTATGACTAGACTATGACTAGACTATGACTAGACTATGACTAGACTATGACTAGACTATGACTAGACTATGACTAGACTATGACTAGACTATGACTAGACTATGACTAGACTATGACTAGACTATGACTAGACTATGACTAGACTATGACTAGACTATGACTAGACTATGACTAGACTATGACTAGACTATGACTAGACTATGACTAGACTATGACTAGACTATGACTAGACTATGACTAGACTATGACTAGACTATGACTAGACTATGACTAGACTATGACTAGACTATGACTAGACTATGACTAGACTATGACTAGACTATGACTAGACTATGACTAGACTATGACTAGACTATGACTAGACTATGACTAGACTATGACTAGACTATGACTAGACTATGACTAGACTATGACTAGACTATGACTAGACTATGACTAGACTATGACTAGACTATGACTAGACTATGACTAGACTATGACTAGACTATGACTAGACTATGACTAGACTATGACTAGACTATGACTAGACTATGACTAGACTATGACTAGACTATGACTAGACTATGACTAGACTATGACTAGACTATGACTAGACTATGACTAGACTATGACTAGACTATGACTAGACTATGACTAGACTATGACTAGACTATGACTAGACTATGACTAGACTATGACTAGACTATGACTAGACTATGACTAGACTATGACTAGACTATGACTAGACTATGACTAGACTATGACTAGACTATGACTAGACTATGACTAGACTATGACTAGACTATGACTAGACTATGACTAGACTATGACTAGACTATGACTAGACTATGACTAGACTATGACTAGACTATGACTAGACTATGACTAGACTATGACTAGACTATGACTAGACTATGACTAGACTATGACTAGACTATGACTAGACTATGACTAGACTATGACTAGACTATGACTAGACTATGACTAGACTATGACTAGACTATGACTAGACTATGACTAGACTATGACTAGACTATGACTAGACTATGACTAGACTATGACTAGACTATGACTAGACTATGACTAGACTATGACTAGACTATGACTAGACTATGACTAGACTATGACTAGACTATGACTAGACTATGACTAGACTATGACTAGACTATGACTAGACTATGACTAGACTATGACTAGACTATGACTAGACTATGACTAGACTATGACTAGACTATGACTAGACTATGACTAGACTATGACTAGACTATGACTAGACTATGACTAGACTATGACTAGACTATGACTAGACTATGACTAGACTATGACTAGACTATGACTAGACTATGACTAGACTATGACTAGACTATGACTAGACTATGACTAGACTATGACTAGACTATGACTAGACTATGACTAGACTATGACTAGACTATGACTAGACTATGACTAGACTATGACTAGACTATGACTAGACTATGACTAGACTATGACTAGACTATGACTAGACTATGACTAGACTATGACTAGACTATGACTAGACTATGACTAGACTATGACTAGACTATGACTAGACTATGACTAGACTATGACTAGACTATGACTAGACTATGACTAGACTATGACTAGACTATGACTAGACTATGACTAGACTATGACTAGACTATGACTAGACTATGACTAGACTATGACTAGACTATGACTAGACTATGACTAGACTATGACTAGACTATGACTAGACTATGACTAGACTATGACTAGACTATGACTAGACTATGACTAGACTATGACTAGACTATGACTAGACTATGACTAGACTATGACTAGACTATGACTAGACTATGACTAGACTATGACTAGACTATGACTAGACTATGACTAGACTATGACTAGACTATGACTAGACTATGACTAGACTATGACTAGACTATGACTAGACTATGACTAGACTATGACTAGACTATGACTAGACTATGACTAGACTATGACTAGACTATGACTAGACTATGACTAGACTATGACTAGACTATGACTAGACTATGACTAGACTATGACTAGACTATGACTAGACTATGACTAGACTATGACTAGACTATGACTAGACTATGACTAGACTATGACTAGACTATGACTAGACTATGACTAGACTATGACTAGACTATGACTAGACTATGACTAGACTATGACTAGACTATGACTAGACTATGACTAGACTATGACTAGACTATGACTAGACTATGACTAGACTATGACTAGACTATGACTAGACTATGACTAGACTATGACTAGACTATGACTAGACTATGACTAGACTATGACTAGACTATGACTAGACTATGACTAGACTATGACTAGACTATGACTAGACTATGACTAGACTATGACTAGACTATGACTAGACTATGACTAGACTATGACTAGACTATGACTAGACTATGACTAGACTATGACTAGACTATGACTAGACTATGACTAGACTATGACTAGACTATGACTAGACTATGACTAGACTATGACTAGACTATGACTAGACTATGACTAGACTATGACTAGACTATGACTAGACTATGACTAGACTATGACTAGACTATGACTAGACTATGACTAGACTATGACTAGACTATGACTAGACTATGACTAGACTATGACTAGACTATGACTAGACTATGACTAGACTATGACTAGACTATGACTAGACTATGACTAGACTATGACTAGACTATGACTAGACTATGACTAGACTATGACTAGACTATGACTAGACTATGACTAGACTATGACTAGACTATGACTAGACTATGACTAGACTATGACTAGACTATGACTAGACTATGACTAGACTATGACTAGACTATGACTAGACTATGACTAGACTATGACTAGACTATGACTAGACTATGACTAGACTATGACTAGACTATGACTAGACTATGACTAGACTATGACTAGACTATGACTAGACTATGACTAGACTATGACTAGACTATGACTAGACTATGACTAGACTATGACTAGACTATGACTAGACTATGACTAGACTATGACTAGACTATGACTAGACTATGACTAGACTATGACTAGACTATGACTAGACTATGACTAGACTATGACTAGACTATGACTAGACTATGACTAGACTATGACTAGACTATGACTAGACTATGACTAGACTATGACTAGACTATGACTAGACTATGACTAGACTATGACTAGACTATGACTAGACTATGACTAGACTATGACTAGACTATGACTAGACTATGACTAGACTATGACTAGACTATGACTAGACTATGACTAGACTATGACTAGACTATGACTAGACTATGACTAGACTATGACTAGACTATGACTAGACTATGACTAGACTATGACTAGACTATGACTAGACTATGACTAGACTATGACTAGACTATGACTAGACTATGACTAGACTATGACTAGACTATGACTAGACTATGACTAGACTATGACTAGACTATGACTAGACTATGACTAGACTATGACTAGACTATGACTAGACTATGACTAGACTATGACTAGACTATGACTAGACTATGACTAGACTATGACTAGACTATGACTAGACTATGACTAGACTATGACTAGACTATGACTAGACTATGACTAGACTATGACTAGACTATGACTAGACTATGACTAGACTATGACTAGACTATGACTAGACTATGACTAGACTATGACTAGACTATGACTAGACTATGACTAGACTATGACTAGACTATGACTAGACTATGACTATGGTTGTCCTCATTCTTACTTATTCTTTTCAATTTTTCTTTTACAGGTGAATTGAGCTTAGTGTTTATGCATATTTCCTTGACAGACAAAGGAAATTGGGTATGTGAGGACACCGCAGGTGGAAAAGCTCAAAAGGTCTTTGATTTAATTGTCTTTCGTAAGTATATGTTACAATCAACACTAGTAAACTAAGTGCCCTGATAATTAAGCGTTTAATTTTAAAAGAAAGTCCTGAGTTGTGGATAATTTATACTTTTTCTTATTTTCTTATTTTGGATTACAGAAAAAATAACATTCACTGAAAATACCACAATTCTTACCGTTAAGGAGGGACAAAATGCCACGATATTGTGTGAAGTGAAGGGCGAACCGCAGCCAAATATAACATGGCATTTTAATGGTTTACCAATTGCAGTCGATAGTGAGTATGAGTTTTTCTTTTGTTTTCCTGATTTCTTTTTTTTTTTGCAAAGAAAAACAAGGGTGTGATCAATAAAAATTCAAAACACAGTAGATTTATCAACGCAAATATAAAACCAGCATCATCGATTTTGTGTTTTTTTATCCAATTTGAAATTGATTTTAACTAAAATATATAAAATAACCATCCAGGGTATGTGTCGTTTTCTGCAGTAGACAACTTAGTTGCAGGGGAAAATATCAAGGCCCTCAATCTGATATATGTGTCCTTAAGTGGCTTTTACTACATGCTTAAAATTCCTTCTATCTAAATTTGCCATTTTTATACAGTCAAGCTTCTTTCAGGTCTATTGGATACAATTTGAAAGTCTTTGGCAAATATCAAAATTTCTAATACTATCGAAAAATTAACAAAGTTTTGTAAATAGGCCTTTAAACTTGATACCTTTCCCTCTGCCTAACTGCAATATTGTCTATATATTTGATATTTTAAACCAGAACAAGAACATCAATTTAAGTAAATTACTTTTATGGTATTGAAACTTTTTACAATATTTCTATATTTCTCTTTTATTTATTCTACACGTACGACAATTTTTTTCTAACTTCAATTTTTTTTCTTTTTCTCCTTATTCCCATTTTACTCCTTTCCATGTTTCCAGTCAATTCAACAAAATTTAGAGTTTTAGGTGATGGATTACTCATCAACACAGTTACCCAGAATGATACCGGAGAATATACGTGTCGTGCTTATCAAGTCAATCCCATTGTATCCGATATGCAAGAGCGTACGGTTTTGATGAAAATTGAACGTGAGTGTGATTTATAACATAAACTTGAACTATAACACTATATACCTAAAGATATACATATATTTTACATAGTAACATTTTATATACATATTTCCATACATACATAAATAAACTAGAATAGTTATTGAATTTTAAAGTTTTGGCATAATTGTAATGTTTGAAAATGCATAAATTGATTCATTCCTCAATTTTTCAGGACAACCGGTTCTGTTTAGTTCTAGTTCAGTTCTAGTTCAGTTCTAGTTCAGTTCTAGTTCTAGTTCAGTTCTAGTTCAGTTCTAGTTCAGTTCTAGTTCAGTTCTAGTTCAGTTCTAGTTCAGTTCTAGTTCAGTTCTAGTTCAGTTCTAGTTCAGTTCTAGTTCAGTTCTAGTTCAGTTCTAGTTCAGTTCTAGTTCAGTTCTAGTTCAGTTCTAGTTCAGTTCTAGTTCAGTTCTAGTTCAGTTCTAGTTCAGTTCTAGTTCAGTTCTAGTTCAGTTCTAGTTCAGTTCTAGTTCAGTTCTAGTTCAGTTCTAGTTCAGTTCTAGTTCAGTTCTAGTTCAGTTCTAGTTCAGTTCTAGTTCAGTTCTAGTTCAGTTCTAGTTCAGTTCTAGTTCAGTTCTAGTTCAGTTCTAGTTCAGTTCTAGTTCAGTTCTAGTTCAGTTCTAGTTCAGTTCTAGTTCAGTTCTAGTTCAGTTCTAGTTCAGTTCTAGTTCAGTTCTAGTTCAGTTCTAGTTCAGTTCTAGTTCAGTTCTAGTTCAGTTCTAGTTCAGTTCTAGTTCAGTTCTAGTTCAGTTCTAGTTCAGTTCTAGTTCAGTTCTAGTTCAGTTCTAGTTCAGTTCTAGTTCAGTTCTAGTTCAGTTCTAGTTCAGTTCTAGTTCAGTTCTAGTTCAGTTCTAGTTCAGTTCTAGTTCAGTTCTAGTTCAGTTCTAGTTCAGTTCTAGTTCAGTTCTAGTTCAGTTCTAGTTCAGTTCTAGTTCAGTTCTAGTTCAGTTCTAGTTCAGTTCTAGTTCAGTTCTAGTTCAGTTCTAGTTCAGTTCTAGTTCAGTTCTAGTTCAGTTCTAGTTCAGTTCTAGTTCAGTTCTAGTTCAGTTCTAGTTCAGTTCTAGTTCAGTTCTAGTTCAGTTCTAGTTCAGTTCTAGTTCAGTTCTAGTTCAGTTCTAGTTCAGTTCTAGTTCAGTTCTAGTTCAGTTCTAGTTCAGTTCTAGTTCAGTTCTAGTTCAGTTCTAGTTCAGTTCTAGTTCAGTTCTAGTTCAGTTCTAGTTCAGTTCTAGTTCAGTTCTAGTTCAGTTCTAGTTCAGTTCTAGTTCAGTTCTAGTTCAGTTCTAGTTCAGTTCTAGTTCAGTTCTAGTTCAGTTCTAGTTCAGTTCTAGTTCAGTTCTAGTTCAGTTCTAGTTCAGTTCTAGTTCAGTTCTAGTTCAGTTCTAGTTCAGTTCTAGTTCAGTTCTAGTTCAGTTCTAGTTCAGTTCTAGTTCAGTTCTAGTTCAGTTCTAGTTCAGTTCTAGTTCAGTTCTAGTTCAGTTCTAGTTCAGTTCTAGTTCAGTTCTAGTTCAGTTCTAGTTCAGTTCTAGTTCAGTTCTAGTTCAGTTCTAGTTCAGTTCTAGTTCAGTTCTAGTTCAGTTCTAGTTCAGTTCTAGTTCAGTTCTAGTTCAGTTCTAGTTCAGTTCTAGTTCAGTTCTAGTTCAGTTCTAGTTCAGTTCTAGTTCAGTTCTAGTTCAGTTCTAGTTCAGTTCTAGTTCAGTTCTAGTTCAGTTCTAGTTCAGTTCTAGTTCAGTTCTAGTTCAGTTCTAGTTCAGTTCTAGTTCAGTTCTAGTTCAGTTCTAGTTCAGTTCTAGTTCAGTTCTAGTTCAGTTCTAGTTCAGTTCTAGTTCAGTTCTAGTTCAGTTCTAGTTCAGTTCTAGTTCAGTTCTAGTTCAGTTCTAGTTCAGTTCTAGTTCAGTTCTAGTTCAGTTCTAGTTCAGTTCTAGTTCAGTTCTAGTTCAGTTCTAGTTCAGTTCTAGTTCAGTTCTAGTTCAGTTCTAGTTCAGTTCTAGTTCAGTTCTAGTTCAGTTCTAGTTCAGTTCTAGTTCAGTTCTAGTTCAGTTCTAGTTCAGTTCTAGTTCAGTTCTAGTTCAGTTCTAGTTCAGTTCTAGTTCAGTTCTAGTTCAGTTCTAGTTCAGTTCTAGTTCAGTTCTAGTTCAGTTCTAGTTCAGTTCTAGTTCAGTTCTAGTTCAGTTCTAGTTCAGTTCTAGTTCAGTTCTAGTTCAGTTCTAGTTCAGTTCTAGTTCAGTTCTAGTTCAGTTCTAGTTCAGTTCTAGTTCAGTTCTAGTTCAGTTCTAGTTCAGTTCTAGTTCAGTTCTAGTTCAGTTCTAGTTCAGTTCTAGTTCAGTTCTAGTTCAGTTCTAGTTCAGTTCTAGTTCAGTTCTAGTTCAGTTCTAGTTCAGTTCTAGTTCAGTTCTAGTTCAGTTCTAGTTCAGTTCTAGTTCAGTTCTAGTTCAGTTCTAGTTCAGTTCTAGTTCAGTTCTAGTTCAGTTCTAGTTCAGTTCTAGTTCAGTTCTAGTTCAGTTCTAGTTCAGTTCTAGTTCAGTTCTAGTTCAGTTCTAGTTCAGTTCTAGTTCAGTTCTAGTTCAGTTCTAGTTCAGTTCTAGTTCAGTTCTAGTTCAGTTCTAGTTCAGTTCTAGTTCAGTTCTAGTTCAGTTCTAGTTCAGTTCTAGTTCAGTTCTAGTTCAGTTCTAGTTCAGTTCTAGTTCAGTTCTAGTTCAGTTCTAGTTCAGTTCTAGTTCAGTTCTAGTTCAGTTCTAGTTCAGTTCTAGTTCAGTTCTAGTTCAGTTCTAGTTCAGTTCTAGTTCAGTTCTAGTTCAGTTCTAGTTCAGTTCTAGTTCAGTTCTAGTTCAGTTCTAGTTCAGTTCTAGTTCAGTTCTAGTTCAGTTCTAGTTCAGTTCTAGTTCAGTTCTAGTTCAGTTCTAGTTCAGTTCTAGTTCAGTTCTAGTTCAGTTCTAGTTCAGTTCTAGTTCAGTTCTAGTTCAGTTCTAGTTCAGTTCTAGTTCAGTTCTAGTTCAGTTCTAGTTCAGTTCTAGTTCAGTTCTAGTTCAGTTCTAGTTCAGTTCTAGTTCAGTTCTAGTTCAGTTCTAGTTCAGTTCTAGTTCAGTTCTAGTTCAGTTCTAGTTCAGTTCTAGTTCAGTTCTAGTTCAGTTCTAGTTCAGTTCTAGTTCAGTTCTAGTTCAGTTCTAGTTCAGTTCTAGTTCAGTTCTAGTTCAGTTCTAGTTCAGTTCTAGTTCAGTTCTAGTTCAGTTCTAGTTCAGTTCTAGTTCAGTTCTAGTTCAGTTCTAGTTCAGTTCTAGTTCAGTTCTAGTTCAGTTCTAGTTCAGTTCTAGTTCAGTTCTAGTTCAGTTCTAGTTCAGTTCTAGTTCAGTTCTAGTTCAGTTCTAGTTCAGTTCTAGTTCAGTTCTAGTTCAGTTCTAGTTCAGTTCTAGTTCAGTTCTAGTTCAGATCTAGTTCAGTTCTAGTTCAGTTCTAGTTCAGTTCTAGTTCAGTTCTAGTTCAGTTCTAGTTCAGTTCTAGTTCAGTTCTAGTTCAGTTCTAGTTCAGTTCTAGTTCAGTTCTGGTTCAGTTCTAGTTCAGTTCTAGTTCAGTTCTAGTTCAGTTCTAGTTCAGTTCTAGTTCAGTTCTAGTTCAGTTCTAGTTCAGTTCTAGTTCAGTTCTAGTTCAGTTCTAGTTCAGTTCTAGTTCAGTTCTAGTTCAGTTCTAGTTCAGTTCTAGTTCAGATCTAGTTCAGTTCTAGTTCAGTTCTAGTTCAGTTCTAGTCCTCGATATAATTAAAAAACATTTCAATATAAATATTTGATAGAATTTCGGAAGAAATATTTTTCTATAGAAAAATTTTCGACTGAAATATTTTTCTATAGAAAAATTTCTACTGAAATATTTTTTATAACAAAATTTTCGATAGAAATATTTTTCTATAGAAAAATTTTCGTTAGAAATATTTTTCTATAGAAAAATTTTCGTTAGAAATATTTTTCTATAGAAAAATTTTCGTTAGAAATATTTTTCTATAGAAAAATTTTCGTTAGAAATATTTTTCTATAGAAAAATTTTCGTTAGAAATATTTTTCTATAGAAAAATTTTCGTTAGAAATATTTTTCTATAGAAAAATTTTCGTTAGAAATATTTTTCTATAGAAAAATTTTCGTTAGAAATATTTTTCTATAGAAAAATTTTCGTTAGAAATATTTTTCTATAGAAAAATTTTCGTTAGAAATATTTTTCTATAGAAAAATTTTCGTTAGAAATATTTTTCTATAGAAAAATTTTCGTTAGAAATATTTTTCTATAGAAAAATTTTCGTTAGAAATATTTTTCTATAGAAAAATTTTCGTTAGAAATATTTTTCTATAGAAAAATTTTCGTTAGAAATATTTTTCTATAGAAAAATTTTCGTTAGAAATATTTTTCTATAGAAAAATTTTCGTTAGAAATATTTTTCTATAGAAAAATTTTCGTTAGAAATATTTTTCTATAGAAAAATTTTCGTTAGAAATATTTTTCTATAGAAAAATTTTCGTTAGAAATATTTTTCTATAGAAAAATTTTCGTTAGAAATATTTTTCTATAGAAAAATTTTCGTTAGAAATATTTTTCAATAGAAAAATTTTCGTTAGAAATATTTTTCAAATTTTCGTTAGAAATATTTTTCAATAGAAAAATTTTCGTTAGAAATATTTTTCAATAGAAAATTCGTTGATAGAAATATTTTTCGATAGAAAATTCTTTGATAGAAATATTTTTCTATAGAAAAATTTTCGTTAGAAATATTTTTCTATAGAAAAATTTTCGTTAGAAATATTTTTCTATAGAAAAATTTTCGTTAGAAATATTTTTCTATAGAAAAATTTTCGTTAGAAATATTTTTCTATAGAAAAATTTTCGTTAGAAATATTTTTCTATAGAAAATTTTTCGTTAGAAATATTTTTCTATAGAAAAATTTTCGTTAGAAATATTTTTCTATAGAAAAATTTTCATTAGAAATATTTTTCTATAGAAAAATTTTCGTTAGAAATATTTTTCTATAGAAAAATTTTCGTTAGAAATATTTTTCTATAGAAAAATTTTCGTTAGAAATATTTTTCTATAGAAAAATTTTCGTTAGAAATATTTTTCTATAGAAAAATTTTCGTTAGAAATATTTTTCTATAGAAAAATTTTCGATAGAAATATTTTTCTATAGAAAAATTTTCGTTAGAAATATTTTTCTATAGAAAAATTTTCGTTAGAAATATTTTTCTATAGAAAAATTTTCGTTAGAAATATTTTTCTATAGAAAAATTTTCGTTAGAAATATTTTTCTATAGAAAAATTTTCGTTAGAAATATTTTTCTATAGAAAAATTTTCGTTAGAAATATTTTTCTATAGAAAAATTTTCGTTAGAAATATTTTTCTATAGAAAAATTTTCGTTAGAAATATTTTTCTATAGAAAAATTTTCGTTAGAAATATTTTTCTATAAAAAAATTTTCGTTAGAAATATTTTTCTATAGAAAAATTTTCGTTAGAAATATTTTTCTATAGAAAAATTTTCGTTCGAAATATTTTTCTATAGAAAAATTTTCGTTAGAAATATTTTTCTATAGAAAAATTTTCGTTAGAAATATTTTTCTATAGAAAAATTTTCGTTAGAAATATTTTTCTATAGAAAAATTTTCGTTAGAAATATTTTTCTATAGAAAAATTTTCATTAGAAATATTTTTCTATAGAAAAATTTTCGTTAGAAATATTTTTCTATAGAAAAATTTTCGTTAGAAATATTTTTCTATAGAAAAATTTTCGTTAGAAATATTTTTCTATAGAAAAATTTTCGTTAGAAATATTTTTCTATAGAAAAATTTTCGTTAGAAATATTTTTCTATAGAAAAATTTTCGTTAGAAATATTTTTCTATAGAAAAATTTTCGTTAGAAATATTTTTCTATAGAAAAATTTTCGTTAGAAATATTTTTCTATAGAAAAATTTTCGTTAGAAATATTTTTCTATAGAAAAATTTTCGTTAGAAATATTTTTCTATTATTTTTCTATAGAAAAATTTTCGTTAGAAATATTTTTCTATAGAAAAATTTTCGTTAGAAATATTTTTCTATAGAAAAATTTTCGTTAGAAATATTTTTCTATAGAAAAATTTTCGTTAGAAATATTTTTCTATAGAAAAATTTTCGTTAGAAATATTTTTCTATAGAAAAATTTTCGTTAGAAATATTTTTCTATAGAAAAATTTTCGTTAGAAATATTTTTCTATAGAAAAATTTTCGTTAGAAATATTTTTCTATAGAAAATTTTTCGATTAAAATATTTTTCAATAGAAAATTCGTTGATAGAAATATTTTTCGATAGAAAATTCTTTGATAGAAATATTTTTCTATAGAAAAATTTTCGTTAGAAATATTTTTCTATAGAAAAATTTTCGTTAGAAATATTTTTCTATAGAAAAATTTTCGTTAGAAATATTTTTCTATAGAAAAATTTTCATTAGAAATATTTTTCTATAGAAAAATTTTCGTTAGAAATATTTTTCTATAGAAAAATTTTCGTTAGAAATATTTTTCTATAGAAAAATTTTCGTTAGAAATATTTTTCTATAGAAAAATTTTCGTTAGAAATATTTTTCTATAGAAAAATTTTCGTTAGAAATATTTTTCTATAGAAAAATTTTCGTTAGAAATATTTTTCTATAGAAAAATTTTCGTTAGAAATATTTTTCTATAGAAAAATTTTCGTTAGAAATATTTTTCTATAGAAAAATTTTCGTTAGAAATATTTTTCTATAGAAAAATTTTCGTTAGAAATATTTTTCTATAGAAAAATTTTCGTTAGAAATATTTTTCTATAGAAAAATTTTCGTTAGAAATATTTTTCTATAGAAAAATTTTCGTTAGAAATATTTTTCTATAGAAAAATTTTCGTTAGAAATATTTTTCTATAGAAAAATTTTCGTTAGAAATATTTTTCTATAGAAAAATTTTCGTTAGAAATATTTTTCTATAGAAAAATTTTCGTTAGAAATATTTTTCTATAGAAAAATTTTCGTTAGAAATATTTTTCTATAGAAAAATTTTCGTTAGAAATATTTTTCTATAGAAAAATTTTCGTTAGAAATATTTTTCTATAGAAAAATTTTCGTTAGAAATATTTTTCTATAGAAAAATTTTCGTTAGAAATATTTTTCTATAGAAAAATTTTCGTTAGAAATATTTTTCTATAGAAAAATTTTCGTTAGAAATATTTTTCTATAGAAAAATTTTCGTTAGAAATATTTTTCTATAGAAAAATTTTCGTTAGAAATATTTTTCTATAGAAAAATTTTCGTTAGAAATATTTTTCTATAGAAAAATTTTCGTTAGAAATATTTTTCTATAGAAAAATTTTCGTTAGAAATATTTTTCTATAGAAAAATTTTCGTTAGAAATATTTTTCTATAGAAAAATTTTCGTTAGAAATATTTTTCTATAGAAAAATTTTCGTTAGAAATATTTTTCTATAGAAAAATTTTCGTTAGAAATATTTTTCTATAGAAAAATTTTCGTTAGAAATATTTTTCTATAGAAAAATTTTCGTTAGAAATATTTTTCTATAGAAAAATTTTCGTTAGAAATATTTTTCTATAGAAAAATTTTCGTTAGAAATATTTTTCTATAGAAAAATTTTCGTTAGAAATATTTTTCTATAGAAAAATTTTCGTTAGAAATATTTTTCTATAGAAAAATTTTCGTTAGAAATATTTTTCTATAGAAAAATTTTCGTTAGAAATATTTTTCTATAGAAAAATTTTCGTTAGAAATATTTTTCTATAGAAAAATTTTCGTTAGAAATATTTTTCTATAGAAAAATTTTCGTTAGAAATATTTTTCTATAGAAAAATTTTCGTTAGAAATATTTTTCTATAGAAAATTTTTCGATTAAAATATTTTTCAATAGAAAATTCGTTGATAGAAATATTTTTCGATAGAAAATTCTTTGATAGAAATATTTTTCTATAGAAAAATTTTCGTTAGAAATATTTTTCTATAGAAAAATTTTCGTTAGAAATATTTTTCTATAGAAAAATTTTCGTTAGAAATATTTTTCTATAGAAAAATTTTCATTAGAAATATTTTTCTATAGAAAAATTTTCGTTAGAAATATTTTTCTATAGAAAAATTTTCGTTAGAAATATTTTTCTATAGAAAAATTTTCGTTAGAAATATTTTTCTATAGAAAAATTTTCGTTAGAAATATTTTTCTATAGAAAAATTTTCGTTAGAAATATTTTTCTATAGAAAAATTTTCGTTAGAAATATTTTTCTATAGAAAAATTTTCGTTAGAAATATTTTTCTATAGAAAAATTTTCGTTAGAAATATTTTTCTATAGAAAAATTTTCGTTAGAAATATTTTTCTATAGAAAAATTTTCGTTAGAAATATTTTTCTATAGAAAAATTTTCGTTAGAAATATTTTTCTATAGAAAAATTTTCGTTAGAAATATTTTTCTATAGAAAAATTTTCGTTAGAAATATTTTTCTATAGAAAAATTTTCGTTAGAAATATTTTTCTATAGAAAAATTTTCGTTAGAAATATTTTTCTATAGAAAAATTTTCGTTAGAAATATTTTTCTATAGAAAAATTTTCGTTAGAAATATTTTTCTATAGAAAAATTTTCGTTAGAAATATTTTTCTATAGAAAAATTTTCGTTAGAAATATTTTTCTATAGAAAAATTTTCGTTAGAAATATTTTTCTATAGAAAAATTTTCGTTAGAAATATTTTTCTATAGAAAAATTTTCGTTAGAAATATTTTTCTATAGAAAAATTTTCGTTAGAAATATTTTTCTATAGAAAAATTTTCGTTAGAAATATTTTTCTATAGAAAAATTTTCGTTAGAAATATTTTTCTATAGAAAAATTTTCGTTAGAAATATTTTTCTATAGAAAAATTTTCGTTAGAAATATTTTTCTATAGAAAAATTTTCGTTAGAAATATTTTTCTATAGAAAAATTTTCGTTAGAAATATTTTTCTATAGAAAAATTTTCGTTAGAAATATTTTTCTATAGAAAAATTTTCGTTAGAAATATTTTTCTATAGAAAAATTTTCGTTAGAAATATTTTTCTATAGACAAATTTTCGTTAGAAATATTTTTCTATAGAAAAATTTTCGTTAGAAATATTTTTCTATAGAAAAATTTTCGTTAGAAATATTTTTCTATAGAAAAATTTTCGTTAGAAATATTTTTCTATAGAAAAATTTTCGTTAGAAATATTTTTCTATAGAAAAATTTTCGTTAGAAATATTTTTCTATAGAAAAATTTTCGTTAGAAATATTTTTCTATAGAAAAATTTTCGTTAGAAATATTTTTCTATAGAAAAATTTTCGTTAGAAATATTTTTCTATAGAAAAATTTTCGTTAGAAATATTTTTCTATAGAAAAATTTTCGTTAGAAATATTTTTCTATAGAAAAATTTTCGTTAGAAATATTTTTCTATAGAAAAATTTTCGTTAGAAATATTTTTCTATAGAAAAGTTTTCATTAGAAATATTTTTCTATAGAAAAATTTTCGTTAGAAATATTTTTCTATGGAGAAATTTTTAGATAGAAAAATTTTCGATAAATATGTTTCTATAGAAAACTGAGAACGAAATCTTTTTTTTAAGTTCTAGTTATCGAACTAGAACTGAAGTATATCAAAATTTAATGCAATTTCAAGTTAAGGCCACAATAATTTATTTTATTTTAAAAATCTTTTCCTGAGTTCATCTTAATATATCAACCATTTATTCTCGTTCATTAATTCGCCAAAGTCACAATAAGTGAATACATCCCTTTGTTTTAAAGAAATTGTTGGAACGTAAATACCTTTTCGAATGCCGAAAAATCCAATGAAAACCGATTCCATTTAACATTTAACTTCAAATTCTTCTTTTGTTTCATAAATATTTTTCACTTTACATCTCTTTTATGCAGACAAGCCCATGTGGAGTCATCACGAAGATAAAAACAAGGATCATTATGCCTACCTAAACGGTACGATTAAATTAAGATGTGAAGCTGTCGCCGAACCACCCGGAAATTTTACCTGGTATCGCAACAAAAAGCAACTACACAACGATTCATATTATACAATACAAAACGAAAATTACATCTCAACTCTGCATATAAAGGCGGGCGATGAAACTGTTTTTAGTTTCTACAAGTGCAAAGTTAAAAATCATTTGGGCAGTATTGAACGTTCGGTTGTATTGAAACTTGGCGTTAAGCCACCAACACCCCATCCCATACAGTTGAGAGGACTCAATTCTCATACCTTCGACATTGAATTGGCTGTTACACGTCCCAAAAATATTAAGCCACTGATGGAAGTGAACGGTTATCGTATTGAGTATATGAGTGAAATGGAATTCAAAAAGGACTCTGGCAAATGGTTAAATGCCAAACGTAGAGATTTCAATTATGAAAGTGGTAAGTAGTTAGCCACAATGTCCCAGCTACCCCGCTACCCCACCCTGTACTTACTTATAATAGTTAGGACAAAAATTCAAAGCAAAAATATTTGGGGCAAAGATGACTGACTGAGGACTGAATAGCTGAATGCTGATAGTCGGTGATTTATTTGTTTGTTATGTCTTTTGTTTATTGCAGGTGCTACATTTCTGCTTAACAATCTGGAGCCAAATACCACCTACTTGGTGAGAGCAGCCTCACGTAATGTGGCCGGTTTAAGTGATTGGACAAAAGTTGAAAAATTCCGAACTCAATTTATACCACAAACATCAGCCTCCTCAAATTTGGCTGCCTACACTCACATTTTGTGCTTCACTTTAGTAGCCTTAATTTTAAGTGCAGATCTAACCTTTGGTCTGTCCCCCATTACCAACGGCTTCACCAGCATCATAAACATTCCTGGGTTTGTTACTTTAAATACGCAACGTTTGTGAGTCGAGGCAAGCATTGGCTTTTAAAAAACCTTGCTATATCCCTCCTCTGAAAAGTAATATAAAAGATGAAAAATAAAAATGGACAAAAAAAAAACAAAACAATAATACTCCAGCTTCCAGTGCTCTATTCTTTAACAAATTTGTTTTGTATATTAGTTTGTTTTAAGTTGAACATACAACTCCTCTTTTTTTCCCCCCCAACCAACTATTTCTATTTCCATCAGCACTTAATACTCAGTTTTACTTAGTTAAAAATTCTATTTTTCAATTCTTTGGTTCTTTTTGCGATTATTGTGTAGACGCAAGAGCTTAGTGCAGAAAGTCCAATTAATATTTTTGTAAGTGCATGCAAATCGTACTCGTACAGTGTAAAAGTGGCTGGTCGGAAAATCAAAATAGCTAAGCCAACCATAATTATTTTATTTAAGTTAATAAAAGTCAAAGTAAAACATAATAAAAATGAAAAATATTCATGTAGAATAAATAGAATTCGTTACCAGAAGTGGATATTAATTAACCGGAATAGAAAAGAAGTGAATAAAAACGTATTCCCTAGACATTTTGAAATGTTAAACAAATATTTTATTACCTAATTAACGATTTACTGCTTTATGTTTATTTTCCCTTAAGATTAAATTGAAGTTTAACGGTCTTATGCAAAAAAATTTAACAACGATTGGTAAACTAAAGTTAAGCAAAATTCCTTAAAGTATTATCCTAAAACGATTGTTAGCTTAACAAACCGATGTTAATCTTTTGTTAACATCAAATAATTTAAAGTAGCTGTCTACATAATTTAAAGCAACGTTAAATATTTTATTGTTTTGACAAATAATATTTTGTGAAAACTTTTAAAGAAAATATTTAAGTTTTCAGACTTATCTAATAAAAAATAATATTTTTGCTAAATTTAGTTATCATATTTTTTTTTGGGGTTGGGGAATTTATGAAATATAATTTCCATGATATTTCATACTCTATTTTACATATTTCATACTAAAACCAAACTTTTCAAAGAAATTGATAATACAAATTCTAATTTTTAACAAAAAATTCGTGTTTTCAACAAAAAACAGACATCGGTCAATAAAATTTGCAAAAAACATTATAGTGATGTATATATATTCAACATGACTTAAAAGTACTCAATTTTTAAATAATCGGTTTAAACCCTTAGTAAAAATTTGTCTATTTATTATTTTACTGTATTATAAATGTGTTTAGTTAATCAGGGGTGTCATAGAAACTAATTTCATTGGTATTGGTTTTGAAAACGACAAAAAAAATTAAATTGGTGTCATGAATTCCAATATTAATGTTCGAGCTACATTTTCTATTGGTTTTATGTGTCACAGAAAATATTATTATTGGTTTAGTATTGGAAATAAACCAAGCAACTTACAGTTAACAGATTTAATTTTAAAATTGGTCTATTAATTTAAAACTAAGACGTTACTGGCCAACTGGTGCCTTTTTCGATTTAAAGATCCACTAAGAATAGAATTTTGAAAATTTGGCCCTGTGGGGGATAAAAAAGGGAAAATTCAATAACGCTATAACTCCCAAACTAAAAACAATAGAACCAAAAGTGAAATCGAGTTTTTACCAGTTACAAAAATAATAAAAAATAACAGTACAAGTGGTAAGTACTTTTCGAAAAAAGGGGAGAAAAAGAGAAAAAATATTTTTGGTACTTTTTAGCTTTAACTTTCAAATAAAAAGAGATGGCTGAAAAGTTTACATAGCATTTTTTATCATGTAATAAGATAAAAACAAGTTTTGGTACTTTTTGTCTTTGGAATCAATGAACCGTATCGACAAACATAAAAAATATCAAAAATGGGGAAAATTGTAAGGCTAGAATATTCTTTGTGTGGAGGTACTGGCGAAGCAAATGCATATCAACATATTTGTTTGCAATTTAATGAATATCGCATGTAAGTGACAATCGTCCTTTGATTGGCTGTGGTTTGTTTCTTGGTGTAGGTAGATTACATTTTTTCCAGTCCGCAACTCGGTCATTTCATGATGTTGGGGTACAAGCTTCATTTGTCCAAATAGCAGCGTTTTCTTTATACCTTTACCACAAACATCGCAAAAAACTGAAAGTTTTTCTTCAAATAATTTTCTTTAATAATTTTTATTTTATTTTTTTATTTGATTTTTGATGTTTCAAAAAAAATTTAAATGAAATAATAAGCAAATTGATTCGAACATTTTGTTTGATTTAAAACCAATAATAACAAAACCGACTTGGTTTCATGACACCAAATATAACTAGTATCGGTTTTCAAAACCGAGAAATTTACAAACTGACTTGGTTTCTATGACACCCCTGAATGCTTTTATATAACATAAACACAATTTTACAGTAAAAAAAGAAGAAAAATGTTATTTTATATTAAAAACATACAAAACATTATTTAGAAATTCGACTACCCGGAGGAAACAATGAATAATTAATTCGTTGTTTTGTATATTTAACTATAAAGAGACAAGAGAGAAAAAATTGACTTGACGTATTCATTAGTTAAAGAACTGTTTTTGGATACTATTTTTTAACAATCGTTTGTTAGCCTTAAAGTATTTGGTAACTAACGTGTTCTTTAAGCAATATGTAAGAGTTTTTTTTAGCATAAGACCGTAATGCTTTAAACTAAATTTAAAATTATAGTCAGTTTTTGGGCATAAGGTCCACGTCGACATTTTTAAAAACCTACATCACCAGGATGAAAGGACACACTAGGACGTATCAAAAAAAAAAGTTCGCCGTACATCACCAAATTTAAAGTCTTGCTGTAAGATAGGTCCGAAATTTTTTTTCATATGGGTTGCCAAAATACATTTTTCGTTATATCTTCGGCACTTGCCGTGGGATCTTAAAGTGTGATATATCGATATGTCACAAAAAGGCCAATATTTTGCTTTAATAGTCATCGGTCCTCCTACCACTCTAATGTACTTTCCTAATATCAGATATTTCTTCTTCTTCTGTTATCCTTGACTCCCAGTGGAGCATAGGGCCTCAATTTGATTCTTTGTGATGCCATTCGGCGAAATCCAGGCTATTTTATGCTGTTCTTTATGAGGGAAAATAGTGCCACCCACAACAAGATTCTTTTCGCAACATAGCTCGATCAGCCTTTCTCCACTATCGTTTCTTACTTCGACACCGTGTTTACCAATATAACGTTCCAAACCGGTATTAATTGAACCTAACTTGGCGTTAAAGTCGCCTAGTATCATGGTAATATCACAGTTATGTACGTTGGTATTCATCCAACTGCTAAGTACATCATAAAATTCATCCTTATCATTTTCAGATTGGATTTCAGCCGGAGCATAGACATTGATAATTATCAAATTGCGAGCTTTAGTTTTGATCTTTATTGCCATGAGACTCTCACTGATAGGATACCACGCTATCATGGACTTAGCTATTTTTTTTTTTGATATTAGGAATCCCACACCTCTACTATGCTCATTGCCTTCCGGGCGACCGGAGTAAAGAAACACAGTATTTTCATTCCGTATCTCCCCTTGCCCTGTCCATCTTACTTCTTGTACCGCCAACAAATCAATTTTATAACTTAACATTTCTCGTCTTTCTCGCCAACAAATCAATTTTATAACTTAACATTTCTCGTCTTAGTTGTTCTAATTTCCCCGTTTCGTAAAATGTGCGTACGTTCCATGTCGCAAACTTTAAACTTTCTTTCATGCCTATATTAGCTCTTATAGTCCGATTTCTTCGGATAGAATTGGTTTCATTCATCAGGATGTTCTTGCATAGATTAGGCACCTCCAAAATCCTTGTGCCAGCTGCCGTAGCAGGGGGATTTCTCGCATGATTACCCCTTGGAGTAGTATATTATGTTATTTTGTTTCTTTCCATGCTTAAAACATCGTAAGTGTTAAGCCGATGGATGATGAGTCCAAAGACAAGAGCCACGTTTGTAAAGCGAGTCGCTCGATCCGAAACAGACACCCGCTTGTAGCCGCAACTAACATGTTGAACAGACGCTACAGTTCCGTACTTTACAAAGTACAATTACCTTAGACCCTTAGACCAAATACGTCGGAATGGCTCCAAGATAACTCCCTCTCACGTTGGCCCTGACCTAGAATCCCACTCGGGTTATTTACCGCATCTTCAACTAGGTTGCTCAGGTTTCCAGGATGTACCACTATGAGGTGTGAGTAGGAATTGAATACAGTTATTACCTGTTAGCAGGAAACCCAGGCAATAACTGCATCCCACTTACATCACAATATCAGATATTTAAAGTTCTTCAAAAATCGTTAAACATTTACAGATAAAGTTTTTCGATAAATTTAATCGAACTATTAAAAACAAGGATTTTTTTTGCAGCACATAGTGGCCTTGGCGGGCAAACCACATTTTCGTTTATCTTTGTCTCCTTGAGACAAAACCATCAATATATCACACTCGAAGATCCGACTGTAAGTGCCAAAGATATAACTAACAAGTAAGAAAAGTTATAGTCGGTTATGCCCGACTATATCATACCCTTCACTGCTTAGGTCAAATATGGACCAACATTTAAACAAGTTTTCGTTATGTCTTAAGCTACGGTCACATTGATTAAACATTTATTCGAAATTATCAAATATCTGATTCTCGTAGTCTGACCACAAAATATTTGTGAGGTTCAAACAAGAAACATGTTGATTTGAAGAAAACAAAATCATTTGACAGCAAATAAAAATTTTCCTAATGTGATCACGCAAGAACAAATATTTTATTAAATTTTGATCAAATAGTTATTTAATCTTACAAAATTTTTGTAACATCAAACAGGGGCAAATAACAGCTGAGCATTTGTATTGTTTACTATTCAAACAGAAACAACAACATCAAATATGAGAAACAACAACATCAAATTTGAGAAACAACAACATAAATTTTGAGAAACAACAACATCAAATTTGAGAAACAACAACATCAAATATGAGAAACAAATTGCTAGATACACAATTTTGTTTTGAAAAAATTTGATCAAATACCCAGCAAAACTTTGGTAATGGCAAGTACTCTGATAACTGGTTACCTTGTAACGACTACAACATACCATCCGAATAAATAATAAGTTATTACAGAACAGAGAAGAGATTGAATGGCGGTTTTCTTGCTTTGAATGTATTCACACAAAAATGAAAACTTGTCGTCAATTTACAATATTTAATTGAGACGAAACAATGCATATTCACAAAATAAGAGTATAATGAAATATACTGCAATCAAATACACTAGGAAAACATTCAAACATTCATTTTATAATAGCGAATGCGTGAGTGTTTACGAAATATTATGAATGATTTCAGTTGCGTTACAAGACAAGTTGTGCACAAGACAAAACTATAGTTGTATAGGTGGGCAAAGACAAAAAGAAAGCAACAAGTTGCCAGATGAAATGGATGCAAAATCGTTAAATTTATAGAAAAAAATCGTCAAACACTGGGATGGCAGAAAAAGAAATTAACCGTTACGCGTTAGTGTTGGAGAGATCAAGTTTTGAACTTGCAAAACATATGTTTTACTAGAGCGGCACAATCGGGCCTCAAAATAGGGCACCTTAGATTTAAAAATAGTTTTTTTTATATAGTTCGTTTTAACATAATTATAAAAAAAATTATATAATACATTTTTTCATCAAAAAATTTTTGTATAAATTTTTTTTTATTAAAAAAATCTTTCTATACAAAAATATTTTCTTTACAAAAATATTTTCTATAGAAAAATATTTTTTTCAAAAATCTTTCTATAGAAAAATATTTTTATCAAAAACTTTTCAATAGAAATATATATTTTTATCCAAAAATTTTCTATAGAAAAATATTTTTATTGAAAATTTTTACTATAGAAAACTATTTTTATCGAAAATTTGTCTATTGAAAAATATTTTTATTAAAAATTGTTCTATAGAAAAATATTTTATTGAAAATTTTTCTATAGAAAAACATTTTATTGAAAGTTTTTTTTAACAAAATATTTCTTAGAAAAATATTTTAATCAAAAATTTTTCTATAGAAAAATATTTTTATCGAAAAATTTTTTTAATAATAAAATTTTGGCCCAATGATTCAGCATGAAAGCGTAGAAAAACATATGGCAGCACTGATAACAACGCAGACATATTATACGAATACTTTGCGAATAGAACGAAACATGAGAGAGTCGTACGAATTTTTTCAAACTTAAAGTGTGACATCAAACTGTTTCGTTGATTAACTTGCAGTGCAATAATAAAATAGTGCGTAAAAATACTATCAACGAAAATGTGTGAATGAATGAAGGCATCTGCATAAAAAGTTATTGCCTTTGTAGGCAATGCAAAAGCAATATGCACACGTTGCTGTCAACATTTGTGAATGTATTCAGTCTCTTCTCTGAAACCCATCAATATATCACACTCGAAGATCCGACTGTAAATGCCAAAGATATAACTAACAAGTAAGAAAAGTTATAGTCGGTTATGCCCGACTATATCATACCCTTCACTGCTTAGGACAAATATGGACCAACATTTAAACAAGTTTTCGTTATGTCTTAAGCTACGGTCACATTGATTAAACATTTAATCGAAATTATCAAATATTTGATTCTCGTAGTCTGACCACAAAATATTTTTCAGGTTCAAACAAGAAACATGTTGATTTGAAGAAAACAAAATCATTTGACAGCAAATAAAAATTTTCCTAATGTGACCACGCAAGAACAAATATTTTATTAAATTTTAATCAAATAATTATTTAATCTTACAAAATTTTTGTAACATCAAACAGGGGCAAATAACAGCTGAGCATTTGTATTGTTTACCATGATAAAAGAAATTAGTAAGGTATAACCGTTCTCTCTTTTGTCAGCCATATTAACTTTCTGACGTTTGATCGAATTATTATTTTATTTTCTCAAATTATGCTACCATACTACTTTTGAAAATCCCAGTTTCTGTTTGCTATTATACTATAAACACAATCACGACAGCAGGCTACGGGCTACAACCTGTTAGAAATTAGAATACATTATTCAAATAGAAATCATTTCTTTAAGCGTCGACATAGCCACCCGACTACCGTTGTACCGTTGACAAAAAAAATATATACATTTTATATATAACATAAAAATGATGGTATTTTTTCATTAACGTGAGTTAGTTTTACAAATTTTTTTTACAGAAGATAATATTTAAGTTCTTAAAATTCAAAAATCATTTAAAAAGACTCTTTTAATAAAAAAAAAAAACTATAAAAAATTGTTGCCCTTGGTGGGATTTGAACCGGGGCCATTCAGTTTAAATTACCATCTTAATTACAAATAAGTACTTCTGTAATAACTTATTATTTATTCGGATGGTATGTTGTAGTCGTTACAAGGTAACCAGTTATCAGAGTACTTGCCATTACCAAAGTTTTGCTGGGTAGTTTAACTGTTTAACTCATTATTTGGTAATGAAAAGTTTTACTGGGTATGTATACAGAATATCCCTGCCGTAACAGAAGTCATAACCCCTAAAAGCGTTACGTAATATGTGAACAGCCCCTAATTTACTTTTAAATTTTGTTAACTACTTCACCATAAGGGTGTGGCGTATCATATAGCTAGGCTTGTTCTATAACTTGTGGTTTGTAAAAGATTTGGTTGTCTCGCCATGTTTTGTTCAATTACAGGTCATTTTAGGTCTTCCTCTTCTGCTATTGGACCTAGTTCTTTTCAAGGACAGAACATGTATTAATATCCAAGGTATACGACGGAATTTTGTTTAATATTCATGATAAAAAGCCGGAAAAACTTGGGCCTTTTATAGCCGCAAATGAATCTAATTTTTAGCTGGTCACTTTTATGAAATTACGACACTGTGCAGCGTGTCAAAATTAGAATACATGCATTCAAATAGAAATAAATTTTTTAGAGTAGACACAGCTACACTACAACCGACCACCGTTGTAGCTGTAGCCAAAATTAAACTATTTTCTATTTTTGTTGGCGACAATAATAGATCTAGTGCTATCAACACCATATAATATTGAAATAAATGAGCGATTTAAACCACTTGACTTTATTTACCATAAATACAATGGAGAGAATTTATGTAAACAATTTACATACTTATCAAATATTTATATATTTAATGTATATAATAATATCTTATAAAATATTATGTAAAAATTTATATTTATATAACTCTAACTCAATATAAGTAAAATTTTAAAAAGTTATTTCTTAAACTGTCTAACTCACACGTTACGTGTGCTAGAGCTACGTAGTTCATGTTATATAAAAGCCCAGTATAAACTTATAAAGTTATACCGTATTATTCTTGAAATTTAAAAAGCGCATAACTTTTAAACTAAAAGAGATCACACCAGATTCTTTCTATAATTTTTTTTTTGATATAGACATACCATCAGGTACAGGAAAACCGTTAATTTCGGAGGTTAATTAATAAAATGAATTTATGTCGTTTTTATCAAAATTTAAATTATTATTTTGTCCATCTTATAAACGCGATATTGGCACCACTCATAAACAATTGTTTCGAAATGTAGCTGCCGTCTTAAATGTAGCTGCCGTCCCCAAAACAATAAAGTAGCTGACTACGAGGCGACGATTGCAGACAACGACTTTTGTAGTCGGTGTTCGTGTAGCCTGCTGTTGTCTATGTGTTTAATGCATTAAGCATGTTTTAAATTTCTTTATAAAATTATCATAAATCAAAATATTTTTATCAAAGTGCTTTAATTATATAAAATTAAAAAAAAATATATACAAAATAATAAAAAACAAGTGTTAAATGTATGTAAAATGATATGTAGATGTCCACTCCAAAATGTAAAAGCTACTTTTTTTTTAAATTTTACTCTAAAAAGAAACAGATTTTTACAGATTTAATAAAAGAGATCAAAAAAAAAAATAACAATAATCAATTCTTTTCAAAAACTTATAAAAGCTGTTTCAAATGTGGATGTCTACAAATAAAAATGATTAATAAAATATTATACAAATACATTCCAGATCAAAATTTATGAATTTAAAATTATAAAATTATATATAATATAAAATTTAAAACTAATTCAATTTAGAAGAATTTATTAAAACCAAATTGCCAAAAATTTATTGCAATAAAATAAAATTTATATTTTAAAAAAAAATAAATGTTTTATGAATTATTTAAAAATAAAGTTCAGAGGGGAAAATACAGTGCCATTTATAAAAATACACCCACACAAAACGACTAAATTTTTTCTGTATTCTAAATATATTAAGATTCGTATTCATTTGTTGATAATTTGTTGTATTGATATTGTCATAAGTCATATTTTCATAAGTCCTAATTTCAAAAAACCATACACAAGTTTAAAATTCTAAATTTCAAAAAATTCCAAAAACTTTTTTAAATCTAATACATAGAAAAAACAAGTAAGAAAGTACTATAGTCGGTCAAGCCCGACCATACGATACCCTTCACCACTAAGGTCAAAAGTGTTATTTTTCCTGTATAAATTTTGCCATCATACAAATATTTTCTCAAAACCTTTATATTTAAGCTGCTTCCGACATTTCAACTTATATGAGAGCTAGGGTCAAATGTGGACTGATTATCTCGATTTGGCCAATTGATTACAGTTGTTACAAAAATCATGTATGCAAAAAATAAACTTAAAATTCCCATTACATTCACATTTACGAGCGTTTTAGTGATTTTTGTCTCATTTAGTGCGTTTTTAAAGAAAAGTTTGTACGAAAGCTATGGTCAAATGTGGACCGACTTTCACGAAATTTGGTACAGTGATTTAAGTTTACATAAGCAGTATTTCATTTAAATTTCATAAACAAATATAGATATTTGTGGGCAATATATCAATTCCGGGAAGTGGGACCTATGGGAGGTACCACAAGTAATGGACCGATTTTGATGAATTTCAATAGCCATGGTCCCATTATCCAAAAATGATCTGTGCCAAATTATCTTTAGAATTGCGACCGACGGACGGACGGACGGACGGACGGACGGACATCGCAAAATCGACTCAGAAAGTGATTGTAAGCCTATTGGTATACTAAAGGTGGGTCTAAGACAAATATTTCCATGCGTTACATACATCAGCACAAACTTATAATAAAAATTGGTATAAAAATTGTATTATTAATGACTTTCTTTGTTTGAAAGTTGAGAAAAGAATTTATATATACCCTAAATTTAGCTTATCTTATATTCTTAAACGACCATTAATTATATATATATATATATATATATATATATATATATATATATATATATATATATATATATATATATTTATTAATTTATATATATATACCGACCGAGCCTTGCTCGGAGCTTTATGATAAGCATTTTGAGGAAAATTTTAAAGTTTTTATATATTTTATATTATAAAGTGCTAAAATAAATTTAGAGGAAAGACATTGTAGAAATATTCAGTTAATTTTGAATTATTTAATTTATTTTGTCCGACCAACACATAGTTTGCATAGTTTACAGTTTAACTCATTTTGAACAACAACTTTGCTAAAGATTATAGTCTAATCAAATGCACAGTTTACGATTTAATTCATTTTGAGTAGTTCGCAGTGGCGCCACCTGAAGTTGTTCATACCATATAAGAACCTTTGTCTGCTTATTCGTAACAACTTTGCTTATGATTATAACATGATCAAATGCACAGTTTACGATTTAATTCACTTTGAGTAATTTTCTGTGGCGCCACCTGTCAGACTTTGCCCATTCCAATTCATAAACCTTCTTCAGCTTATCCGTAACAACTTTGCTGAAGATTATAGCATGATTAAATGTACAGCATACGATTAAATTGACTTTGAGTAAATTTCAGTGGCGCCACCTGTCGAAATTTCTTCATACCAACTAAGAAACCTTCGTCGGCTCATATGCAACAACTTTGCTTAAGATTGAAGCATGATTAAATGTACAGATTACGATTAAATTGACTTTGAGTAAGTTTCTGTAGCGCCACCTGTCGGAAATTATTCATACCAACTACAAAGCCTTTGTCGGCTCATGCGCTACAACTTTGCTAAAGATCATAGCATGATCAAATGCACAGTTTACGATTTAATTAATTTTTAGTAATTTTCAGTGGCGCCATCTGTCGGAAATTAGTCTTTTCAACTTAAAAGCCTTTGCCGGCTTATCCGCAACATCTTCGCTAAAGAGCATAACATGATCAAATTCACAGTTTACTATTCTGTAAAGAACATACATACAGACAAACATTCATTTGTTTAACATAATACTAATTTTCCCCCTTTTTATTCCCTAATTTCTAAAAGTTCCATATGCATATTTGGTACTTTTTTGATGCCAATTGAATTCGGTACATTTTTTAAAACGCATTTAACATAATGTATAATGTTCCTATTCATATTACTTTGGAGATGTTAAGCTATCATTTTATCCCTTTTTTACCCATTTTGGCTCCAAAATCAAAAAAGTACTAAATACGTGTTTCATGTTTCTTTTACATCTATTGATTGCAGTATCAAGTTTCTTTCTATATTCTTTAGTTTAAAATATAAGAGTGGGTTAAAAATGTGCCAAAAAAAACTATTTTCACCCTTTTTTACCAACTATCGGACATAGTTTCAAAAAAGTACCAAACACCTGTCCGCTTATTTTCATAGCTGTTTAAAACGTAATTTTAATTTTGTTTCTATACCTATTACTTTAGGAGATATAGCGTTTTCGATTTTTTACCCTTTTTACCCGTTTTTACCCTCTTAGAGGCAAAAGTTCCAAAAGTTCCTTCTTCTTCGACCTATACATCAAAAAAGATTCCCACTGTCCAAATTTTATTAAAATCGTTAGAGCCGTTTTCGAGATAGCCATTCTATATATATATATATATCTATATATATATATATATATATATATATATATATATATATATATATATATATATATATATATATATATATATATATATATATATATATATATATATATATATATATATATAGATATATTTATATATATATAGAATATATATATAGATTGGCTATCTTGGAAACGGCCTTTGGGTACCTTTTTTGATGTATAGGACAAATAAGAAGAGACTTTTGGAACGTTTGCCTCTAAGAGGGTAAAAAGGGGAAAACATCGAAAATGCTATATCTACTAAAATAATACGCATAGAATTTGAATAGCTATTGAAATAAGAGGACAGGTGCTTGGCACTTTTTTCAATCTATGCCCAATAGGGGGTAAAAAAGGGTGAAAATAGTTTTTTTGGTACCATATTTAAGTCACTCTTACCTTTTGAACCAAACAATATAGAAAAGAATTTTGTAACGCAATCAATAAATGTGAGAAAAATATTGCGCACGTGTTTGGTACTTTTTTGATTTCGGGGGCCAAAATGGGTAAAAAAAGGATAAAATGATAACTCAACACCTCATGAAGTAATATGAATAGGAACAATATGTTAACTGCGTTTTTATAAAAAATACCGAATTCAATTGATACCAAGTACCAAATATACATATGTAACTTTTTAGAAATTAGGGGATAAAGGGGAAAAAATTGGTTAAATATTTTGTTATAACTTTTTAACAAAGTAATGTTTTTCTGTCTGTATGTCCTTTAAAGAATAGTAAGCTATGCTTTTAACCATGTTACGCTCAAGCAATGATCTTTAGCTAAAGTTGATGCGCATGAGATGACGAAGGTTTTTAAGTTGATATCACTATCCGACAGGTGGCGCTACTAAAAATTACTCAAAATGAATTAAATCGTAAACTGTGCATCTTTAGCGAAGTTGTATATGATCCTTAGCGAAGTTGTTTCAAATGAGCCGGCGAAGGTTTTTTAATTGGTATGAACAATTTCCAATAGGTGGCGCCACTGAAAATTACTCAAATTGAATTAAATCGTAAACTGTGCATTTCATAATGCTACGATCTTTAGCAAAGTTGTTAAGCATGAGACGACGAAGGTTTCATAGTTGGTATGAACAATTTTCGATAGGTGGCGCCTGACGACGAAGGTTTCATAGTTGGTATGAACAATTTTCGATAGGTGGCGCCACTGAAAATTACTCAAAGTGAATTAAATACTAAGCTGTACATTTGATTATGCAATGATCTTAAGCAAAGTTATGGCACATGAGTCGACGAAGGTTTTTTAGTTGGTACCAACAATTTGCGATAGGTGGCGCCACCACGAAAATACTCAAAATGAATTAAATCGTAAACTGTGCATTGTATCAAGCTATGATCTAAGTCGGTATGAACAATTTCCAAAATTATTCATACTGAACTATGCATTTGATCATGTGTTGATTGGGCAAAATAAATAAAATGATTCATAATTAATTGGATATTTGTGTACTGTATTTTTTTCTAAATTTATTTTAATTGGTTAGTACTTTATAAAATAAAATATATAAAAGCTTTAAAATTCGCCTCAAAATGTTTATCATAAAGCTTCGAGCGAGGCTCGGTCGCCCAGGTACTATTTTACAGAGACCGGAGATCGTTTTATTTTTTAAATCCATCAAGTATAAATATCAATGCCGATGAAAATTTATTTTCATTTCGATCGAAAAATAATAATAAAAGATGGATTTATATTTGAAATATAAATATCCCTCATGATGAAAATTTTAAATATCTATAACGATAAATATCCGAACAGAAAAATATTTTATTGATTGTTTTATTTTTGAACTTCTGTTTTGACTTTGAAAAAATAAAATGTTTATGAAATTTTAAAATTTTCAACAATGAATGTATGAATGTTTACAATTTATTGCAATTTTTTAGGACATCGAAGTTAAAGATAATAGTTCTAATGGGAACTATTGGTGGTTTCTTTGATTCGCGTCGCTATTTTCAAAAACAAAATAACTTTTAAACGTTTTAAACGCACTTAGACAACGACCATTTGTTGCCCAAACCCATTTCAATATAAAATTTGCAACAATAATTGAATTTATTGCTATTTAAATGTCCTAAAGATGTTTTATACACGGACAAATACAGAAATAAAATTTGAATTTTTTCTATCAAAATTTATTTTCATCGGATGAAAAAAGATGAAAATAATTTTGAACTGTACTGATAAATATCCCAAACGATTTTTTTTATATTTTATTTTCATCGGATTGAGAAAAGGAACAAAGTTTTTGAACAAATAAAAATCATAATATTTTTTTAAACTTCAATGATTGTTTTTTATGGATTAAAACATCAAAATATTGTTTTAAAAGTATTAAAATCCGGTCTCTGCTATTTTATTAATATAGTAATTTTACTAAGACTTTTAAATTGGGTATATCTAACTAAATCGGACTGTTTGCTTATATTTCATTAACTATTAATAATTTCTAATTTTGCCTTAAACTAAATTTAATTAAAATTATATCAATTTAAAAATGTTAAAGTTTCAAAATTTCCTACCTTACCACCAATGTATGACAACTCATATGTTACATTCCCTTACCCCTGAACATCAGCAAAAAATCTAAACGATTCAAAAATTAAAAATGTTAACAACTTTTTACAAAGTTTATGGACGTTTTGCTAAAATATTATAAAAATTTAGTCAGCATTTTTTTTTAACCATAACAAAATTTATGAATTTTTTCCTTTAACCATTATTTTACATATAAAATCTAAATTATATAAAAAAAATTTACATATGACTAGAAAATATTAAATATTTAAGTTAAAAGTAATATTAAACAAAAATGCCATTTAAAATTTGTATTGTTTCAATATCTAAAATGTCGGTGTCAAAAAAATCAACCCCAAACAATTTCTAAAATTAACTAAATAATTTAAATGAATGATAAAAGTATATGATATTTTAGAAAATTATTCGAGTATGTAAAATTAAATAAACAAAAAAAAAATAAATAAATATTGTATTGTATGTATTACGTTAGTAATTCGTAGTATATAATAACAAAAAAAGCTTTGAAATTTATATAAAAAACCAAACAATTTATTATTGAATAAAATAAATACTTTGTATAAAGAAAAATTTATACCTATTAGTTTTATTTAAAATAAAAGAAAAAGGTTATTCAAAAAAGAAGTAAGAGTGTTATATTCGGCTGTGCCGAATCTTATATACCCACCATTAAGTTGTGTTAAATTTAGAAACATATCTCATATATCTACAAGGGTGCAGCTAAATCAAAATCTGGACAAAAACTGAAAAAATCGCTAAGCTAATTAGTATTGTTGATAAAACCTTTGGACTAAATTCGGTTGCCGTAGCTTTATAGCTCAACATTTAAAAATATTTTAGTGGTTTTACATTGATCAAAATTCGGTCTCATAACTGGGTATAGCTTTACATTAATTAGTTGTTAACCCTTCTACTTTCCTTGGATTTGTGCCCTTTATATTACCCTTTGGGTCAATATGACCCAACAATGAAATATTAACAAAATTGGATATTTAACATTGGATTTTTTTAATTTGGAACCAGCACAGGTCATTCCCTGCCCCTTCTTATGCAATGCATTGTGTTGGAAGTAGGAAAATAGGTTATGGGAGGGAGGATAGATGGAGTAGTCTTTATGGCTTTAAATTTACCTATATTGCAACTGGCAGGGAAAACTTCTGCGGGAAGTGAATTCCATATACGAACTATACGGCTGAATATAGCGTGTTGTTCGGTCTACCGGCCAACCGACCACAAAGGAATGAGCTCTAACAGAATGACGTGTATTGCGTAAAAAAGTCCGAGTTTCGGAAACGAGTTCTCTGATTTCGTTAGAGCACTTTCAAAAGTATTAACAATAGAACAGTGTGACACAACTCAAATTGCGATGGTGCTCCTGTAAATCAATAGAGTTGGATACCCCACTGTCCCGATGAGCACTTTCGCCATTTCGTACACTAAGTCGAGAAGCTCCAAAATAGACTTTGAAGTTCCGGCACATACATGAGGTGGTATAAATAGTAAGGAGATCAGATGGAGTGAAGTATCTCTTGCACCGTTTTAGAAAACCGAGGCACTTGAATGCTCCTTTCGACACTTGAAAGATATATTTTGTCGAACGGACATCACATTGATGAAGAAACATGGTTTCCCGCGCGTTTATGCATAAGCATACAACATCTATTCGCACGACCCCATTCTGAAATTGTTTCTAAATATCGATTTAATAATTAATTCATGTTTTGTCTCATAGCGCCAACCTAAAGAAGGCTTGGACTACGATTGAATGAATATGAATGGCAAATATTGCTGTCATCTGCAAAAGAGTAGATAGGATTGGAAGTTTGATGTTGAAGGACATTTATAAAGATAAGAAATAGAGTTGGAGAAAGAACAGAGCTTGCGGTAGCTCTGAATTAACCTTGAATTCTATAACAACTCGTATAGAGCGATCTCTGAGAAAGCTCAATATATTACCGATACCAAAGGCAATAAGTTTTGATAGAAGTGCTCCGTGCCACACTATATCAAACGCCTTGGAAATATTCTTCGCCAAATATGCTCATTTGTTAGCTCATTGATTTGCAAGTTCTACTAAATAAAGCTTGCTTCTGAAGTTTGTATTAAAACCCCAGTCAGGATTCATTTAAGTCCATGTGATGTAGGTGCTATATGCTGATACAACTATCATGTTTGAAAATAATGCAACTGGCCATCGTTTAGTCTCGCGCTTACATGTGTAATTAGCAAGAAGTTGGTCAAGTGCATGAACTAAAGCTTTAGTTTGGATGCAATGATGTATTATTTTAGTCTTTTTTTGTTCATCATCTCTTACGTCGGCTGAATGATGAAGAGAACTTAAGAGGATAACATATTTATTTTTGTTTGGAACATATCATTTGAAAACAAAAAAAATTGCGAAAATAGCGTAACGTAATATGTGAACAGCCCATGAATGGAAAAATGTTCAATAAAAGCGATTTTACTGATTATTTGACTGAACAAATTATTGATAGATGATTCTGAATGAAGGTGAACTCGATTCAATTATGTTCAATAGGAAAAAAAATTATAAAGTGTAATTAAGCTTGAAATATCGCTTGTTGGGTCATATTGACCCAAAGGGTATTAAATGTGTGTAAATCGTGTTTTGAAATGTGGAGGGGGGAGGAAAATTTTTAATTTTATTATTTTCTTATAAAAACATAATTTTCGTCCCTGTAATGGATAAATAAAAGTTTAAAGTTCATATCTAAATATTTAAGGGGAAAATTTTGCGTTTGAAAAATAAAATTGGGTCAAATTGACCCAAGGAGAGTATAAGGGTTAAATACTTTTCGTTGTGATTAATATGTAGTTAGGCTAAACACTTTAATAGTAATACGGCAGGTCCATATATTTCGTTAGCCGTTCCTAATGCATCCATCATATATAAAGTCTGGGCTTAACATTGATTAATACCTATCTAATTTCATAGGTGCAATCCTAATATAATGAATGTGCCTCTAAATCTTTTTGATTATAGACAAGTAAAAGTGTTATATTCGGTTGTGCCGAATCTTATATATCCACCATCAAGTTGTATTAAATTTAGAAACATATCTCATATATCTACAAGGGTGCAGCTAAATCAAAATCTGGACCAAAACTGAAAAAATCGCTAAGCTAATTGGTATTGTTGATAAAACCTTTGGACTAAATTCGGTTGCCGTAGCTTTATACTTCAACATTTAAAAATATTTTAGTGGTTTCCCCAGTATTTACATTAATCAAAATTCGGTCTCATAACCGGGTATAGTTTTACATTTATAAGCTGTTAAATACTTTTTGTTGTGCTTAATATGTAGTTAGGCTAAACTCGTTAATAGTAATACGGCAGGTCCATATATTTCGTTAGGAGTTCCTAATGCATCCATCATATATAAAGTCTGGGGTGAATATTGATTGACGCTTATCTAGTTTCTTTTTGATTGTAGATATAAAAAGGGGATGTTATATATATAAGAATTATAGCCAAATGTTGACACACTGGCTGGTATTAATATTCTTGCAAAATTTAGTGCCCATGGCTATCATAGTTTCATATTTAATAGCTTTTAACTTGTATTTGCTAAAATTTTTGGTTTCCGTGAGTGTTTTTTATTAAAAGCTAAAATCAAATATGGACTGATTCCTATAAAATTTGATAAACTGATCAAAAGTTGCATAAAACTTCCCTATTACACACACGAAAGTTTTTCAATATCAGACGGACATAAACCCCCTTTTCTTTTTGAATTTTTGTGTTTCCCTAAGTTTTTTACATGGGAGCTATGGTTAAATGGAGACCCATTGCGACAAAATTTTGCACACTGGCTGGTATATATATATAGAACTTATTCTTGCAAAATCATAGTTTCTAATTTAATAACTTTTAACTAGCCTTTGCTAAAATTTGTGGTTTCCGTGAGTGTTTTTTATATGAAAGCTAAAGTCAAATATGGACTGATTCCTATAAAATTTGATAAACTGATCAAAAATTGCATAAAACTTCCCTATTTTAAATTTAATCCTCATAGCTATTACAATTGTATCCAATTTATCAGCATTAATGTGTTTCCCGGGGCGGGGTTATATGGGAGCCCTAACTAAATTTGAACCGATTTTGTCCATTTTTACACTCATCTTTTTCAAGATATTTAAAATACTTTTGTAAAATTTTGTCCCTCTAGTTCTTTTCGTTAAGGTGCTATCGTGCTTTTATCTGACGGACAGACGGACATAAACCCACATTTCTGTTTGTATTTTTGTGTTTCCGTAAGTTTTTATATGGGAGCTATGGTCAAATGGTGACCGATAGTGACAAGATTTTGAACCCTGGCTTGCATTGACATAAGACTTTCTCGTGCAGAATTTAATGGTCATAGCTAGGCTGTTTTCATAATTTTTTGTATGGGGGCTATGGCTAAATGTGAATCGATTTCGATTTAATTTTCTGTGCTGCCTAGTATCGGGTGTTTTTTATTGAGGTATAGAACTTTAAGTTGGCATCACTTTTTTAACTGGCGGCCATTTTGTCAGCTGTCAAGCGAATAATATTTAGTTTGGTTTGCCATTTCATCATGAACAGGTTGACAAAAGAACAACGCTTGCTAATCGTGCAAATTTATTTCGAAAATAATGGTTCAGTTCGCGAAGTTTACCGCAAGCTCCGTCCATTTTATGGTCGACATAATCGTCCATCAGAGCAATTAATTCGGTTAACCATGGATCGTTTTCGCACTACGTTTACTTTATGTGATAATACGCATCCGCAGCGACGTCGAACAGTGCGCACCGAAGAAACAATTGCCGCTGTATAGCAAAGTGTTGAAGAGGACCCGAATGAATCGATTCGCCACCGTGCACAGCAATTGGAGCTTTGTCCATCAACTTTATGGAAGAATTTGCGCAAAGATCTTGGCTTGCGACCTTACAAGATCCAGCTTATGCAAGAATTAAAGCCGCGAGACTATGCAATGCGTCGTGATTTTGGTGTATGGGCCGAAAATGAGATTGATCTCGATGCTGATTTTCATCGCAAAATTTTGTTCAGTGATGAGGCTCATTTTTGGTTGAATGGCTACGTCAACAAGCAAAATTGCCGCATTTGGAGTGAAGAGAATCCACATGAGACCCTTGAGACGCCATTACATCCACAAAAACTGACTGTTTGGTGTGCTCTATGGGCTGGTGGAGTCATTGGGCCATACTTCTTCCGAAATAATGCTGGAGAGTCAGTTACCATAAATGGAGACCGGTATAGAGCCATGATAACCGACTATTTTGTTCCCCAATTGGATGGCATGAATGTGGATGAGTTGTGGTTCCAACAAGACGGCGCTACATGCCACACAGCGCACGTCACAATTGATTTATTGAAGGAAACATTCGATGAGTGCATAATTTCGCGGAATGGACCTGTCAATTGGCCACCAAGATCGTGCGATTTGACACCACTGGATTATTTTCTTTGGGGATATGTGAAGTTGCTCGTCTACGCCAACAAACCAGAAACGTTAGGGGACTTGGAAGCCAACATTCGTGGCGTTATTGCCAACATACGGCCCCATATGCTCGAAAAAGTAGTTGAAATTTGGACCTGTAGAATTGGCTTTATTCGAGTCAGCCGCGGCGGCCACATGCCCGAAATCATATTTAAACATTAATGGCATAAAATTATCCTTCCAAATTGATGGACATTAAAACGATTTTCTTGTGTTTTATTTCAATTCGAAGTTCTATACCTCTAAAAAAACACCCATCGGTATTGCCCGATTTCAATACCAAAATTTTCCAAGAAATGAGTAATATTTATTTGAAATTTCAGTAACCTATATCCTTTCATTAAGGTTTTATAGTGCCAACAACAGACAGACAGGCAGACAGACAGACAGACAGGCCGACATACAGACAGATAGACAGACAGACAGACAGACAAACAGACAGACAGACAGACAAGCAGATAGACAGACAGACAAACAGATAGACAGACAGACAGACAGACAGACAGACAAACAGACAATATTAAAGAAATTACAAACGGAATGACAAAATCAATATACCCCAATTCTTTTTGATGGTGGGTATAAAAGTGACAAATATAGATGACCGAGCTGACAGATTTTTCTGAAATTTTGACAGTATGTTAAGGTAAAATATCCTAATTTTTGTTTTAGAAATCTGAAGTGGGCGTGACCACTTCATATTGGTCAAATATAAAAATGACAAATATGGATGATAAGATCTATACGACTAAACCGAATTAATTAAAGTTTTAGAAAATGAATCAAGGAGGACCTGGGATTCGAAAAATGGGGATAAAATTCCCATTTTATTTAGAATTGAATCACTTGAGAACAACTGGATGGGTTTTTTCTAAATGTTTGTCTTAGTCCAAGTAAGTTTGCTACATAAAGAGAAATTAGCAATGCCCACTTTACATTGACTTTTCTAAAATCGGAAAACTTCTATGAATATTGTTTAATAATAGTGTGACTAGCAATTGTTTCAAGATTTGTAACGATTATTTGATGGTAGTTTGTTAATTGTTTAATAGTTGTTTGATTAGTGATTGACTTGTGACTGTCTAAAGATTTTTAATGATTTATAAGTGTTTTACCATTAATTGGCGACTTTTTGATGATTTTTGACGATTGTTTAATGGTTGTTTGACAATTTAATTTAATAGTTTAATAGTTGTTTGATTTTTGATTGGCTGTTTGCACATTTTTAATGATTGTTTAATAAGTTTTTCACGATTGACTAGTGATTGCTTGACGATTATTTGATGATTGTTTGGTAGTTTTTTGATGATTGTTTAAATATTGACTGTAGATGATTGTTCGATAATTGCTTGACAAATGATAGGCGACTGTTTGACGATTGTTTTAAGATTGCTTGGCGATTGTGTTCAGACCTTTGAGGATTTTTTTACCACAGCTTGATTATTGTTGTTTGACGATTATTTATTTTTTTTTGATTGCTGACGACCGTTTGATGATTGTTTAATAATTAGTGATAATTGACTGCCGATTGTTTAATGACTGTTAACGATTTTTTCGATAATTGTTTCACGATTGACTACTTATTGTTGAACGGTTATTAATTGTTTGTTTAGTGATTGTTTTATAACTGGTTGACGACTATTTGTTGATTATTTGACAATTGATATTAAATTTCCGTCTATATATAATATTTATGGACTCCTTAGCCATGAAAACGAATTTCTTGAAAATTCGATAAATTGTCAATGAATCAGCATTTGTCAGATGATTTTACATGTAATACTTGAAAAAAAATCATCTTCCAGTGATTCTAGGTTCCACCACAGCTGATGAGCTATATGCGACAATCATTGCCGTTAAGTACAAGGGAATAGATGTACTGATATACTGATGATTACCCGAGCAACACCGGGTCCTAGTAGCTAGTGCTTAAAAATTTAACAGAATTTAATGATAAGCTTATAACATATAGAAAATAACAATTATTTTCGAATATATAAAAATATTTCAAAAACTCTTGGTCACTCTGTTATTTTAGAAATTAAAACATGTGCTGATAGTGTTTTGAAACCACAAATTTCTGGCTAATGTTTAGTTTACTATGAAATATTTATTTATTTTATTGTATTCATAGACATTACACACTTTTCATTTCACCACAAAATCCGCATCATCAACAAAATGCATAATAGATGCACATAAATAGTGCTCATGACTTTTTATTTGAATATTTTATTTTATCTAGTCGATATTTGCCGCATTTGCTGCAAAATGACATTTTCGAAAAATTGAAAATTTTTGGTTTTTAAAATTCCCAAACTTTGGATTCACTTTCAATATTGTCAATATCGACATCCCTTGATATTAAAAATATTGAAGGTTTCTTGGATTATGACGATGTTGCAGCAAATCGACTACATATACAAATAAATTGAACATTCATAAAATATTGTTGGCTTTCATTTTTCAAATAAAGCGATTATTACCGGCAAAAGTGGAAATTAGAATATAAAATATTTAATCAGGTGCCATTTTATTATTTCCGTTTTGTCTTTACCAAAAATCTATAAATATTAAACACAAACGCTAGTTAGATTAGATGAAGTGAACATACCACATTAGGGTGACAGGAAAAATTTGTTTCTTTGATTTCAAATGTTTTTCTACGGAATATTGTGACACTTTTTAATAAAAAAACACATAATCTTGCCAAAAACAATTATGTTCCTGCTTTTTTTTATTAAAATTTGCCAGTTATTCTGTAATCCCGCAATGGAACTTTTCAGAAAATACAAATTTTGACATTCAACCGCGGTGAAGAAAGGGTTAATCTCGTCCAATATCAAAAAAAAACCCTTCAGCATAGGTTTTATATAAACGAAGCAATAATATTAATTATATTTTTGGTTAAAATTGAATACAAGTAAAATTTACCGAGCATTTACTCGAATTTGGCCCACAAATTTATATTTTCGCGAAATTATTCAATGTGAAATCACAGGTAAGGCGAATAGGTTCAAGGTATTGACCTAATTTTTGTGGGTTTTATTCACCCATTTATCTGTTTAAACACACTGGAGAGCAACCTCTAAATTTATAATATTTGTTGAACAAAATTTTCAAAAAATTAAAAAATGATTTTTGAAACCGACCTGAGAAAAATGTACCATTTTTCAACATTAAAAAAACTGAGTAAATTTGATTATATTTAAACAAAACTGAACTATTTACTTTACCATTAAATGATAAATCATGTCTAACTTTGGAATTTCTTTATTTACAACCTACAATTTTTGGTGCATATCCTTAGGCGCGTTTTCAAGGACATGCATTTTCGGGGAAAAACTGCAATAACTTTTAAACTACTTCATGGATTTTCGTCTTTCACGATTTGAAATAATAAAAAATTATTTATTTTTAGTCTAAATTTCGCAAAAACAAGAAAATAACCCGTTTTTTCTCATACAAATGGGCTCTTAAACTTTGGACCCGATACGCGCCCATAGAACGTTGTCCGATTTGGTTCAAATTTTCAGATCTAAACTTTTAGACCTAATGTCACAATATTCCGTAGAGAAAGCTATAAAATTCAAAAAATAATTTTCCTTCATACAAAAAATTGTCACCCTAATACCACATATTTATTTTATGACGGGCAGACTGTTGATACTAAAACGAATATCTCTTTTGACTCTAAATGCGTACACAGTCAATAATCACACCGTCTTCGAGTCCACTCCGATCATTCTAAACAGGGAAAGAATTCAATACGATGTAGTTAGTTTCCACTCGTTTAAAGCTGTACGTCCTGATGGTATTATTTCACATCTTCTGCAACATAATGCCGATCTGTTAATGTTCTGGCTAAATTTTTATATATGCCGGTTGCCTCATATTCTTGAAGCCTGGACCAGGTGCTAAGGTGTCTTTATTCCCAAAGTAGGTAAATCTATACATGCGAAACCGAAAGACTTTAGTATAAGTCTTTACTACTTCTATTTTAAAACTTTGCGCATCTACGAGCTTCAGTTGATCCAAATCTCCTTTTCAGCTCACAGCTTGCCTATCAAAAGGGCAAATCTGTTAAGACTGCACTTCACGCATTAGTTAGTCACATTGAAAAATCTCTTGAGTTTGGCGAATTAACACTTGCCGCCTCGATAGATATAGAAGCAGCCTTTAAAAACATAAAACCAGAGTCGATTATGTCGGCAATGGAGAACTTAAAATCGATAAATCTATCATATCTTTTGTAGATAATATACTTACCTATAGAGTCATTAGCTCAACCATGTGCACTGCTACAGTCCACAAGGTAGCCTGCTGACGTATTTCACAAGAGTTGTCTTATCGCCTCTGATGTGGAACCTTGCTATAAGCAAATCGCTCACTAAATTAGATTCTCCTAGAAAAAAAAACTTATTGCTTTTGGTGTAGGTAATAATTTCTCTCGGTTATAGTTCGATATAGCTTTCTCAGAGATCGCACTATAAGAGTTGTTATAGATGGGATATCGTCCGACGAATTCAAGATTTATTCGGTGGTACCACAAGGCTCCGTTCTTTCTCCTACTCCATTTCTTATTTTTCTAAATGACCTTCTATGTCAATCTTCCAATCCTATCAACTCTTTTGCAGATGATAGCAACATCTGTCATTCGTATTCACTTAATTATAGGCCAAGCATATGCCAAATTCCGACCTTTCTATAATATCCAATTGGGGTCTTTCTAATAGGGTCGATTTCAACGCTCGAAAGACCCAATGTTGTGTGTTAACACACAGACCATTACGAACAATCCCTGTAGTAAAACTGGGATCATGTGTCTCCATGTCAACACTTTGTGTAACATCAATTCAAATGTCCCCAATTTTAGTTCAGTACTGAAATAGTGAATATATAGAGACAACTATTCTAGTATATATCTGGTGACATTGTCAACGAATGTGTCAACATATATGTATATCAATAGGCCCCTATTTGATCCTAATGTCTCCATTTAGACCAAAAAAAACTACAAAGTCAATACTAATTAATAGTGGTAATGTCTACTGGTAGATTTCGTAGGAACTCTAAATGTTAAATGTCAATAGTAGATAACATTGGACGGGGCAAAATAGGCAAGTAGTACTGGAGACATTGTCAATAGCAAAACAGTATTGTTTCTCTAACGGCATTTACTGCAGGGATGTTGCATCATCTGTAAGTATGAGTGGTATAAATATTGAGGAATCAGAAACTCTTGATGTTCTAGGCATGAAAATTCATTGTGATGTCCGTTGGACTAATCACGTATTTCAAGTGTCGAAAGAAGCATTCAAGTGTCTCGGCTTTCTAAAACGATGTAACACATACTTCACTGCAACTGATCTCCCTAATATCTATACCACTTATATCAGACCAAAAATGAAATACAACTCTCATGTATGGGCCGGTGCTTCAAAGTCTATTTTATAGCTTCTCGACAGTGTACAAGAGAGGGCGAAGGTGCTTATTGCTGACAGTAGGGTAGCAACTCTATTACCTCATGATCTGGAGCCTTAAAACCCAATTCAGGTTGTCTAAATCATCCATAGGGCTCTACTCATATAAAAGGGCCTATACTAACGTATTGTACACCGATTTGGTGGACTGCACTCAAACCAGTGGATTTTTTTTTAATTTAGCTGCACTACTTAGCAATATCAAAGCCCGGTCTCACTCATCAATAGGACACTTCACAATTCTAGATTAAACAAGTAAGAAAGCGCTATAGTCGGTCAAGCCCGACCATACGATACCCTTCACCACTAAGGTCAAAGGTGTTATTTTTCCTATACAAAGAAAAATATTTGCTAAATTTTGCCATCATACAAACATTTTCTCAAAACTTATATATTCAAACTGTTTCCGTCATTTGGACTTATATGAGAGCTAGGGTCAAATGTTTACCGATTATCTCGAAATATTACAAATTGTTTACAGTTGTTACAAAAATTATGTATGCAAAAAATAAACTCAAAATTTTCATTATCTTTAGATTTACGAGCGTTTTAGTGATTTTGTTGTCTCATTTAGTACGTTTTTAAAGAAGAGTTTGTATGGGAGCTATGGTCAAATGTGGATCAAAAAAAATATCTGTGCCAAATTTCTAAATCGACTCAGAAAGTGATTCTAAGCCTATTGGTATACTAAAAGGTGGGTCTAAGACAAATATTTCTATGCGTTACATACATCAGCACAAACTTAAAATACCCTTTCCACCTATGGTGGTGAAGGGCATAATAACTAATATTCCTGAGTATATTATCCACCCCTTTTTGATAAAAAGAAAAACATCGCCCATATTACGAGCTTAGCACTTTCAGCCTGCAAATCAGTAATTAGACAATCTCTTTATAGGTTAGCCTAGAACACTTGTTCAACTGAAAGCACTTGTTCGATCTCCAAGAAAACATTTCCCACTTATAACACGAAATATTAAAAATGCTGGGTATCTCGACCTCGTCACCGACTCCGCAACTTAATCTCTACCTTAACAGGGCATTGCATTTTTGAAGAAGACTTAACGTTCAACATTACGCGTAATATCACAGCTGTCACAACAGTGAAGAGGAGGAGATAGCTACTCATCTTCTCTGCCACTGCCACGCTCTTTCAAATTTGAAGGCTCTTATTCTGGGCCTGCTTTTTCTGCATGATATATCTGATGTAGCGAGTATAGAAATTCCTAAAAAGACCCATTTATCAGTTTGATGTAAATAGGGATGAGGAAGCCCCCCTCAAACTTGTCAAACTGAGGAGTGGATATGTGGTAGTCCATCTAATGATATCTAAAATTTGATCCAGTATGTTATCATGGATTATGGGTAAATGGGACCATACTGTAATATTGATAAGCCTCATTGCCGTGTTAAAAGCTATTTGCTGAACCATTGAAAGAACTTCGCTGATTTGCTTTGTTAAGTGAGGGCTACTAAACAAGCATGATTATGGACTTAACGACAACCTCGAAGTGCCAAGCAATTGATGCTTTAGACACAATGACCCTAAGTTTAGAATGAAAATGAGCATAAGCTTTCCTTCATCCAAACATGAGGGAGTAAATGTTGGTACGTATTTGTATTTACTAGAGAATAATACAAGTTTCGTTTTGACAAGTCCAAATTTTATCAAAATCGTTAGAGCCGTTTTCGAGATAGCCATTCTATATATATATATATATATATATATATATATATACAATTATTGCTCGTTTAAGAATATAATAAAGCCATCGAAGGCCCTATATTACTAAAACTTGTTAAGTATTATATATAATGACTAAATTTAAAAGATTTATTCCAGTCGGACCAATTTTAACCTAAGTTACTCCTCCGAATATACATATGGGGATCGAACTTTTGATATTGATGTTCTCCGATTTAAATAAAATTTACGACAAAGATAGACCTATTAAAAAGTGGTTCAAAAACAATTTTAGCAAGATTCAAATCATTCAATTTGATCGCTATATAATATTCCTTATTTTGATGGTGGATATATATATATCAAGGGTCCGCGGGATCTTGGAAAATACTGGTACTGGTTTATGTAACATTTTTGCTCTATTTATACCCTTCACCACCATAGGTGGAAAGGGTATTATAAGTTTGTGCTGATGTATGTAACGCATAGAAATATTTGTCTTACACCCATCTTTGAGTATACCAATAGGCTTAGAATCACTTTCTGAGTAGATTTAGCGATGTCCGTCCGTCCGTCTGGCTGGCTGGACCCCCATGTAAACCTCGTGATCAAACTACAGGTCGCAATTCTAAAGATAATTTGATGACATTTGGCACAGATCATTTTTTATATAATGGGATCATGGCTATTGAAATTCGTCAAAATCGAACCATTATTTATGGTACCTCCCATAGGTCCCACTTCCCGGAATTGACATATTGGCCACAAACATCAATATTTTTTCATGAAACTTAAAACTGCTTATGTAAACCAAAATCACTCTACCAAATTTCGTTGAAATCGGTTCATATTTGACCATAACTCACATACAAACACTTCCTTCAAAATGCACTTAATGAGACAAAAATCAGTAAAACGCTCGTAAATCTAAAGAAAATGAGACTTCGGAGTTTATTTTCTGCATACATATTTCTTGTAAAAACTGTCATCAATTTGCCGAATTTCGAGATAATCGGTTCACATTTGACCCTTGCTCTCATATAAGTCCAAATGACAGAAACAACTCAAATATATAAGTTTTGATTCTAAAGATAATTTGATGAAATTTGGCACAGATCATTTTTTTTATAATGGGATCATGGCTATTGAAATTCGTCAAAATCGAACCATTATTTATGGTACCTCCCATAGGTCCCACTTCCCGGAATTGACATATTGGCCACAAACATCAATATTTTTTCATGAAACTTAAAACTGCTTATGTAAACCAAAATCACTGTACCAAATTTCGTTGAAATCGGTTCATATTTGACCATAACTCACATACAAGCACTTCTTTCAAAATGCACTTAATGAGACAAAAATCAGTAAAACGCTTGTAAATCTAAAGAAAATGAGACTTCGGAGTTTATTTTCTGCATACATATTTCTTGTAAAAACTGTCATCAATTTGCCGAATTTCGAGATAATCGGTTCACATTTGACCCTTGCTCTCATATAAGTCCAAATGACAGAAACAACTCAAATATATAAGTTTTGAGAAAATCTTTGTATGAAGGCAAAATTTTGCAAATATTTGTCTTTATAAAGGAAAAAGATCATCTTTGACCTTAGCGGTGAAGGGTATCATGTCGGGCATAGTATACCACTTTCTTACTTGTTTGAAGATACCTTTTTTCAAATACCATTTTTATTTACATTTCAAAAATTTATACAAAAGAAGTGAATTGAAAAGTAAAAGACAAAAATAGAATCAAATAACACTCATTCTCTCTGGCCCATAAATTCAAAAGTATGCCCTAAAATACGATCTTTTGGATGGTTGGAATTTTCTGCATTTACCACAAAAAAGGTTAACAAGTCCTTAAATAAACCATGTCGTCTAGCTTCTTTTATAGCCTCTTCAGTGGCCAGGAAACAAGACATACTATGACCATTAGATATAAGCGAAACACTGACGTGATAGAGGTAGTCGTTTTCTAAAACTATAGTTAAAGCAATTGTATGCGGATTTACATCTTCTATAATCTCGTTTACATATTCCCGTAGGTTATCTTTGACGAGGGGTAATCCTAAATCTAAAAGTGAGTCTGATTGACTAGTCTCTGTGGTGATGTCGTCTGAGTCAGATCTAATCTTTGGGAATATTGTGCTCTCCTCTGGAGACCCAATTGTGGTCCCTTGAGATTTAGCATTTCTCTGCATTTGCTCTAATTTTTCTCTCTGTTTTCTTTCCAGTCTTTGACGTCTGAGATTAGGATCTACCCGAAAATCTTGCAATGTTTCCAAATAGTTTCCCAATATGCTGCCTGGTGGTTTTATTTCATCCATAAGCTGTTTGCAGATTTTGAAATTATCGGATATTCCTTTATTCTGTTCTTTAGTTTCCTGGTTACAAGTTTCCGAAGTATTTAACTGATCATGACCTGCAAGCGCTCTATAAATTTCCTGACTTTTATTGTTGCACGTCGGACGCATATCTGAGTCTGAAGTCAATCGAATTTTGTCTTCGTACAAAATATCTTTATTGATTGGTATCTGACTCGACTCTTCAGTTCCACTGTTATTCATATCATCCTTATAATCTTGATTCTTCTCTAAAAATGTTCCATATTTTGCTGCTTTTTCTTTTTTCAATTTATAATTATTTTGCCTCATGTAATGGTACTGTCTTCTCAAGTCGTCGAGAATAACAGTCAATTCATTTAGTTGGTTCATTAAATTACTTAATCGCATTAGATCATTTTGTGGCAAAATTCCATCTCGAATCCTATATAGCTCCCTGTGCATCATATAAACCTGTTTTTCCAGATTTCTGATTCTAAGGCTTTGAATTTTGATATAGGAATCGTTTGATTCAGGCATGGTTCGTTCTCCGGGCTTAAACGAGCAATTAACGTTCACTATTTCCCAATCTATAGCTGAATTTTATTCTGGCAACATCTAAGAAGAAAAGTTTTTGCTAATTAATCTTTGGATTTAGAAAATAGGAATAAGTGATAAATAAAATTAATAGAATAGTTTTTTTTAATTACACTCAGAAAAATATGAAAAATTCTTCATGTAGTCAACTTTTTTTGCTATCGTCAACTTTTCTATAGAAAAGTCTTCCTATCGTCAACTTTTCTATAGAAAAGTCTTCCTATCGTCAACTTTTCTATAGAAAAGTCTTCCTATCGTCAACTTTTCTATAGAAAAGTCTTCCTGTCGTCAACTTTTCTATAGAAAAGTCTTCCTGTCGTCAACTTTTCTATAGAAAAGTCTTCCTGTCGTCAACTTTTCTATAGAAAAGTCTTCCCGTCGTCAACTTTTCTATAGAAAAGTCTTCCTATCGTCAACTTTTCTATAGAAAAGTCTTCCTGTCGTCAACTTTTCTATAGAAAAGTCTTCCTGTCGTCAACTTTTCTATAGAAAAGTCTTCCTGTCGTCAACTTTTCTATAGAAAAGTCTTCCTGTCGTCAACTTTTCTATAGAAAAGTCTTCCTGTCGTCAACTTTTCTATAGAAAAGTCTTCCTGTCGTCAACTTTTCTATAGAAAAGTCTTCCTGTCGTCAACTTTTCTATAGAAAAGTCTTCCTGTCGTCAACTTTTCTATAGAAAAGTCTTCCTGTCGTCAACTTTTCTATAGAAAAGTCTTCCTGTCGTCAACTTTTCTATAGAAAAGTCTTCCTGTCGTCAACTTTTCTATAGAAAAGTCTTCCTGTCGTCAACTTTTCTATAGAAAAGTCTTCCTGTCGTCAACTTTTCTATAGAAAAGTCTTCCTGTCGTCAACTTTTCTATAGAAAAGTCTTCCTGTCGTCAACTTTTCTATAGAAAAGTCTTCCTGTCGTCAACTTTTCTATAGAAAAGTCTTCCTGTCGTCAACTTTTCTATAGAAAAGTCTTCCTGTCGTCAACTTTTCTATAGAAAAGTCTTCCTGTCGTCAACTTTTCTATAGAAAAGTCTTCCTGTCGTCAACTTTTCTATAGAAAAGTCTTCCTGTCGTCAACTTTTCTATAGAAAAGTCTTCCTGTCGTCAACTTTTCTATAGAAAAGTCTTCCTGTCGTCAACTTTTCTATAGAAAAGTCTTCCTGTCGTCAACTTTTCTATAGAAGAGTCTTCCTGTCGTCAACTTTTCTATAGAAAAGCCTTCCTGTCGTCAACTTTTCTATAGAAAAGTCTTCCTGTCGTCAACTTTTCTATAGAAAAGTCTTCCTGTCGTCAACTTTTCTATAGAAAAGTCTTCCTGTCGTCAACTTTTCTATAGAAAAGTCTTCCTGTCGTCAACTTTTCTATAGAAAAGTCTTCCTGTCGTCAACTTTTCTATAGAAAAGTCTTCCTGTCGTCAACTTTTCTATAGAAAAGTCTTCCTGTCGTCAACTTTTCTATAGAAAAGTCTTCCTGTCGTCAACTTTTCTATAGAAAAGTCTTCCTGTCGTCAACTTTTCTATAGAAAAGTCTTCCTGTCGTCAACTTTTCTATAGAAAAGTCATCCTGTCGTCAACTTTTCTATAGAAAAGTCTTCCTGTCGTCAACTTTTCTATAGAAAAGTCTTCCTGTCGTCAACTTTTCTATAGAAAAGTCTTCCTGTCGTCAACTTTTCTATAGAAAAGTCTTCCTGTCGTCAACTTTTCTATAGAAAAGTCTTCCTGTCGTCAACTTTTCTATAGAAAAGTCTTCCTGTCGTCAACTTTTCTATAGAAAAGTCTTCCTGTCGTCAACTTTTCTATAGAAAAGTCTTCCTGTCGTCAACTTTTCTATAGAAAAGTCTTCCTGTCGTCAACTTTTCTATAGAAAAGTCTTCCTGTCGTCAACTTTTCTATAGAAAAGTCTTCCTGTCGTCAACTTTTCTATAGAAAAGTCTTCCTGTCGTCAACTTTTCTATAGAAAAGTCTTCCTGTCGTCAACTTTTCTATAGAAAAGTCTTCCTGTCGTCAACTTTTCTATAGAAAAGTCTTCCTGTCGTCAACTTTTCTATAGAAAAGTCTTCCTGTCGTCAACTTTTCTATAGAAAAGTCTTCCTGTCGTCAACTTTTCTATAGAAAAGTCTTCCTGTCGTCAACTTTTCTATAGAAAAGTCTTCCTGTCGTCAACTTTTCTATAGAAAAGTCTTCCTGTCGTCAACTTTTCTATAGAAAAGTCTTCCTGTCGTCAACTTTTCTATAGAAAAGTCTTTCTATCGTCAACTTTTCTATAGAAAAGTCTTCCTATCGTCAACTTTTCTATAGAAAAGTCTTCCTATCGTCAACTTTTCTATAGAAAAGTCTTCCTATCGTCAACTTTTCTATAGAAAAGTCTTCCTATCGTCATTTTTTCTATAGAAAAGTCTTCCTATCGTCAACTTTTCTATAGAAAAGTCTTCGTATCGTCAACTTTTCTATAGAAAAGTCTTCTTATCGTCAACTTTTCTATAGAAAATCTTCCTATCGTCAACTTTTCTATAGAAAAGTCTTCCTTTCGTCAACTTTTCTATAGGAAAGTCTTCCTATCGTCAACTTTTCTATAGAAAAGTCTTCTTATCGTCAACTTTTCTATAGAAAAGTCTTCCTATCGTCAACTTTTCTATAGAAAAGTCTTCCTATCGTCAACTTTTCTATAGAAAAGTAATCCTATCGTCAACTTTTCTATAGAAAAGTCTTCCTATCGTCAACTTTTCTATAGAAAATCTTCCTATCGTCAACTTTTCTATAGAAAGGTCTTCCTATCGACAACTTTTCTAAAGAAAAGTTTTCCTATCGTCAACTCTTCTATAGAAAAATCTTCCTATCGTCTACTCTTCTACAGAAAAGCCTTCCAATCGTCAACTTTTCTATAGAAAAGTAATCCTGTCGTCAACTTTTCTTTAGAAAAGTCTTCCTTTCGCCAACTTTTCAATAGAAAAGTATTCCTTTCGTCAACTTTTCTATAGAAAAGTCTTCCTTTCGTCAACTTTTCTATAGAAAGGTCATCCTTTCGTCAACTTTTTTATAGAAGTGGGTTCCTATCGTCAACTTTTTTATAGAAATGGGTTCCTGTCGTCAACTTTTTTATAGAAATGTCTTCCTATCGTCAACTTTTCCATAGAAGTGTCTTCCTATTGTCAACTTTTCTATAGAAATATCTTCCTATCGTCAACTTTTCTATAGAAATGTCTTCCTATTGTCAACTTTTCCATAGAAGTGTCTTCCTATTGTCAACTTTTCTATAGAAATATCTTCCTATCGTCAACTTTTCTATAGAAATGTCTTCCTATCGTCAACTTTTCTATTGAAATGTCTTCTTATCGTCAACTTTTCTATTGAAATGTCTGCCTATTGTCAACTTTTCTATAGAAATGTCTTCCTGTCGTAAACTTTTCTATAGAAATATCTTCCTATCCTCAACTTTCCGAATAATAGAGCCTTCCCTGAAGTTAAAAAGAAATTATGACAATATTTTTCTTACAAATATTTCAATCATTTGCAAATCCAAGCGAATAATTCCAAATTTTATTTCTTTGTTCTTCACTATTATCGTAATTTAATACAAAAAATGTTAAAATGTTTTTAAAGAATCCCTTTGCCTTTGCCTCTAAGAAAGCTTTTTCACTGGTAAAGAAGCTACCTAAACATTGGCCAGTTTGTTTGACAGCTACATTGATAAAATACAGGTTACTCGGCTCCAAAAACACAGTTAATGCAATATTTTCAGAACCGTTGCTACCAATAATATTCAAAATTGTTTTAGACAGGTTTTGGGTATTTAGAGGTAGATATTCTTTTAGTGGTGATAAATGCTTTGCAAAATAGACTTCGCTGTACATGGCATCATTGAAAAAGGAAGGCTGGATATTTGTGATATTTTGGCCGCCTGATATGCGTTTTGAGGTTTCACTTTTTTGGATTTTGCTCTTTTCAATTTTGTTATTTCCTCTTTTTGAAAATGATGAACTTGGTTTAATTTCTTTTAGCCAGTAATTTAAATCGGCTTCGACAAATGATTCGTGTTTGGCATGTGAATCTGGAACTGTATTTTTGGTTTTATCTTTATCAGCTGAATATCTCGATTTTAAAGATGAAATTTCTTTGGCTATGATTTTTCCATTAGTTTTCTTTTGGATATTCGGAAATTCGGAATTTCTTTTAACATGTCTTAGCCGATGATTTAAAGTGGTCTCAGCAAATGATAGGTAATCGAGTGTGGAAGCCGAACTATCTAAGGTTTCACATGAACAATCAAAGTGATTATCGGACACTGATGCTAAAGTTGGCTTGATTTCGGATTTGTTTCCAAAAACTTGATAAGTTGGAAAGTTGGTGTTATTTTCAACAGTTTTATGGGGAATATTGATGCCACAGTGTTTATTAGGATTTCGGCGTTGATGGGGGATGTTGTAATATTGTCTTGGATATAATTCATTATAAAATAGATGATAGCATTCGCAGCAATTACATGGACAGCAGTTGATGGGTATGGAAGATTTTGCTTCATGATTTGAACAATTGACATAAATTGATTCCTGAGCTAATAGCGAATGCTTTTGAGGTATTATACGGTTACAGTCGTGCAAATGTACACAAGGGCAAAGGTACTGCTGATTTAAACCCTGATGATCTTCATTTAAACTGCTATCCTGACGTATCTCACATTCTAATTTCAAACAATTTTGTTTTAAATTCATTAAAAGATTATCGACTTCTTCAATTTTTTTAGAAAGAATATTAAATTTGGCTAAATCATTTATAGGTAATACTAATTTATGTAGATCTTTAATCTCAATGATCATTTCCTCCATTTCTTTTTCCAATTTCTCAAGTCTTTTGCAGTTTTCATCGCTATGAGGTTTAAAGCAAAATGACTGAGATATAACTTTGGCTTGTTGTGAAGTTATGTCGTTCAAGTCACATTGGCAATAGGTCCCACAAGTTTGCATCAGATCCATTAGTTCACATTTAATAGGATGTTTTGTTACTGTATTGGTGAAGTTAGGAGGCTTTGCTGATAACTCTAGTGATTCAGTATCTTTAATTTGAAAAGATTTGTCATCATTTTTAAGAACATCTTGGTTTATATCTTTAAAGATTTTATCTTCTTGCGTATAATCAAAATTTTCTATTTGTAAATTTTCCTTCCCTACCTCCATGAAATTAGTTTGAGTTTCTTTTTCAAGACTTGTTCTTTTGTTATAAGATTCCGAATCTTCCGCTTCTTCAATTTGTAACAAATTTTCCTTTTCTTCCATTTTTTTACCAGATCCCAAACCTTTAAACTCTTTAGTTTGCAAACTCTCGGCATTTGCTTTTATCGAAATAGTTTTAGATCCCATTTTAGAATTTCTTATTTCTTCTATAAAATCAGTAATTCCCTTTTCAAGATTTGTTTTACTTATATTCGATTCGGGATCTTTTAAGTTTGCAATTTGTTTGAATTCTTCTTTCTTTGCCATCAAGTTCGTTTTAGTTTCCATTCCAAAACTTGTTTTAATTTCACTAGATCCTAAATCATGAAACTTTTGGATTTGTAAAATCTTTTCCTCTTCTTTCATTTCGAGACTGATTCGTTTTTCTTTAGATACAAAAACTTGAGGTTTTTCGATTTGCAAATTTTCGGCTTTTTCCTCCACTTCAGTTCCAGTTTCGGAACTTGACTTACTTTCTGAGATTGAAGCCTCCGCTAGCCTAAAAGTTAAATTATCTATTATTTTAAATTAGTTCAGTTTAAAATCCATTTCAAAAAGGCTAGCATCATAGCATTTCTTAATCTACAAAGCAGATGAAAAAATTTCTATTAAAATTCAATGAAAATTCTAATTTGCTATATCGATTTTTAAATGCTACGATGCTTGGCTATTTGCAACGGATTGTGAACTGGGCTATTGTATTCCTTAATAATAAACTTACGCATTATTATTTGCTTTCGGATTTATTTGATCTTTATTTTCATTCTGTGTACCATGATCTTGACTAATATCTTGAGATTCAGATAATATCTCTCTAATAAAGTTATAATAATAATATTAGTGTATAGTTTTACCTTGCTTTGAACTTACTTTTTATTATTCGAATTCGGCTTTATTTGGTCTCTATATGCTTCATTTTTGAATTTCTTCTTTTTGTGTTTTGGAATCCAAAGGCCTCCTTTTAATCGCTCCAAATATGCAAAGTCCCTAGTTCGATCTATAAGGGTGATGTCAAATATAATTGTGTTGGTTAAATAAACTAAAATGTACTGGGAGAAAAATGGTTCAGAAATAAGGAATAAGAAGGAAAAAGGACAAGGCCCATCATTGAGAGGACATTTCAAAATGATTCCGTATTTGTAGTTTTATATGTGCTAGTGTAATAAGAATCATAGTACCTGGTAGACCGAGCCTTGCTCGGAGCTTTATGATAAGCATTTTGAGGAAAATTTTAAAGTTTTTATATATTTTATATTATAAAGTGCTAAAATAAATTTAGAGGAAAGACATTGTAGAAATATTCAGTTAATTTTGAATTATTTGATTTATTTTGTCCGACCAACACATAGTTTGCATAGTTTACAGTTTAACTCATTTTGAATAATTTTGGAAATTATTCATATCAACAGAAACCTCTGTCGACTCATGCGCAACAACTTTGCTAAAGATTATAGTCTGATCAAATGCACAGTTTACGATTTAATTCATTTTGAGTAGTTTTCTGTGGCGCCACCTGTCGGACTTTGCTTATTCCAATTCATAAACCTTCTTCGGCTTATCCGTAACAACTTTGCTGAAGATTATAGCATGATTGAATGTACAGCATACGATTAAATTGACTTTGAGTAAATTTCAGTAGCGCCACCTGTCGAAATTTCTTCATACCAACTAAGAAACCTTCGTCGGCTCATGTGCTACAACTATGCTAAAGATCATAGCATGATCAAATGTACAGTTTACGATTTTATTAGTAATTTTCAGTGGCGCCATCTGTCGGAAATTAGTCTTATCAACTTTAAAACCTTCGCCGGCTTATCCGCAACATCTTCGCTAAAGAGCATAACACAATCAAATTCACAGTTTACTATTCTATAAAGAACATACATACAGACAAACATTCATTTGTTTAAAATAATACTAATTTTTCCCCCTTTTTATTCCCTAATTTCTAAAAGTTCCATGTGTATATTTGGTACTTTTTTGGTGCCAATTGAATTCGGTACATTTTTTTAAAACGCATTTAACATAATGTATAATGTTCCTATTCATATTACTTTGGAGATGTTAAGTTATCATTTTATCCCTTTTTTACCCATTTTGGCTCCAAAATCAAAAAAGTACCAAATACGTGTTTCATGTTTTTTTTACATCTATTGATTGCAGTACCAAGTTTCTTTCTATATTCTTTAGTTTAAAATATAAGAGTGGGTTAAAAAGGTGCCAAAAAACTATTTTCACCCTTTTTTATCCCCTGTCGGACATAGTTTCAAAAAAGTACCAAACACCTGTCCGCTTATTTTCAAAGCTGTTTAAAACGTAATTTTAATTTTGTTTCTATACCTATTACTTTAGGAGACATAGCGTTTTCGATTTTTCTCCTTTTTACCCGTTTTAAGTTCCAAAAGTCCCTTCTTCTTCGACCTATACATCAAAAAAGATACCCACTGTCCAAATTTTATCAGAATCGTTAGAGCCGTTTTCGAGATAGCCATTCTATATATATATATATATATATATATATATATATATATATATATATATATATATATATATATATATATATATATATATATATATATATATATACAATTATTGCTCGTTTAAGAATATAAGATACAGCGTTGTCGATAAACTGTAAATACAATACAAAAATACTTAAATTTTAGCATTGGTAGGTTAGGTTAAGGCTGGCAATAGTTCGCGTCACTTGGATATTAGAATAGGGTACTGTTATATAAGTGGAGCCTTATGCACCGCTTAAATTTCAGCATTAGTAGCTAAGGTTAGGTTAAGCAGGTGGCAGACAACAAAGTCCGCGACACTTTGGTACTAGAAAAGGTTCCTTTTTTCTTACCTACAGGGCTCAGTTAAATCCTGCCAGATAAAACAATAAATGGCCTATTTTAGGAATATTAATATTCCAAACCTGTTCTAAATCGTGCAGAAACATATAGCCCAGATGGTAAGTCCTAAGATTAGCAAGATCTATTTAGAAATAGCTTAATCAGCAATTTACATGCTGATAGCGGTATAACTATATATATATTTTTCAATGACTGAGGTGTGATTGTAGCTACGTACCCAGAAGAGTTCTATTTTGGAATGTCTTGCCATCTCATTTAGGGATGCCCGGAATTCACGAGTAAGAACGGATGTCGTAAAGACCGATGATAAGTAGTGAATGGCGGCAAGACAAGCAATACAAAAATGTATATCACCATAATATTTTTGATGGTTACTTAGCCATTTTCTCGACCTATAGACGGATCTAATTTCAGCCTGTAGACTACTGCAGAGCTCTGAGAGCTTAAAATAAATTTTCACCCTAATAATGGGTGTTTTTTTTAGAGGTATAGAACTTCGAATTGAAATAAAACACAAGAAAATCGTCTTAATGTCCATCAATTTGGCTTTATTTGAAGGATAATTTTATGCCATTAATGTTTAAATATGATTTCGGGCATGTGGCCGCCGCGGCTGGCTCGAATAAAGCCAATTCTACAGGTCCAATTTTCAACTACTTTTTCGAGCATATGGGGCCGGATGTTGGCAATAACGCCACGAATGTTGGCTTCCAAGTCCCTTAACGTTTCTGGTTTGTTGGCGTAGACGAGCGACTTCACATATCCCCAAAGAAAATAATCCAGTGGTGTCAAATCGCACGATCTTGGTGGCCAATTGACAGGTCCATTCCGCGAAATTATGCGCTCATCGAATGTTTCCTTCAATAAATCAATTGTGACGTGCGCTGTGTGGCATGTAGCGCCGTCTTGTTGGAACCACAACTCATCGACATTCATGCCATCCAATTGGGGAACAAAATAGTCGGTTATCATGGCTCTATAGCGGTCTCCATTTATGGTAACTGACTCTCCAGCATTATTTCGGAAGAAGTATGGCCCAATGACTCCACCAGCCCATAGAGCACACCAAACAGTCAGTTTTTGTGGATGTAATGGCGTCTCAAGGGTCTCATGTGGATTCTCTTCACTCCAAATGCGGCAATTTTGCTTGTTGACGTAGCCATTCAACCAAAAATGAGCCTTATCACTGAACAAAATTTTGCGATGAAAATCAGCATCGAGATCAATCTCATTTTCGGCCCATACACCAAAATCACGACGCATTGCATGGTCTCGCGGCTTTAATTCTTGCACAAGCTGAATCTTGTAAGGTCGCAAGCCAAGATCTTTGCGCAAAATCTTCCATAAAGTTGATGGACAAAGCTCCAATTGCTGTGCACGGTGGCGAATCGATTCATTCGGGTCCTCTTCAACACTTTGCTCTACAGCGGCAATTGTTTCTTCGGTGCGCACTGTTCGACGTCGCTGCGGATGCGTATTATCACATAGAGCAAACGTAGTGCGAAAACGATCCATGGTTAACCGAATTAATTGCTCTGATGGACGATTATGTCGACCATAAAATGGACGGAGCTTGCGGTAAACTTCGCAAATAAATTTGCACGATTTGCAAGCGTTGTTCTTTTGTCAACCTGTTCATGATGAAATGGCAAACCAAACTAAATATTAATCACTTGACAGCTGACAAAATGGCCGCCAGTTACAAAAGTGATGCCAACTTAAAGTTCTATACCTCAATAAAAAACACCCGATAGTAGAATGAAAAAGCTCCCACCCCCTCCATTTTTTCGAACTCGATATTTGGAATAGATTTGAGCCCCCAGAGACATTCACAATGCAGAGGCGGTCGAAGAATGGGGTGGAATACTGAAATCGATGTTATTGGGGATGGTTGCTAGTTTGCCCAGAGAAGTGATTAAGGAGTGTAGAAGTAGTTTAAGGAGTCTTAGGCCTTTAGGAAGTACATAATCTGATGTCTAAGTTAAGGGCTACATTTCAAGCCATTAGCTCCGCCAGAAGCCGGTAAAGCATTGTAAAGAGTTTCGTTGAAATTGTAGTCCTAATGATACCAGTTATCATTAGGGTAGAGTGTCTGAGGATTTAAAAGCCTCGCTAATTAGCCTTACATTTAGCAGGCCACCAAACAAGAGCACCATACATGAGTATAGGTTTTGTAATCATTTCAAAGAGCCAGACAGCATTGGTAACGCAAACTGAATAATTTGCTATGTATTTGTTGTTGTTTGATGTCACTCTCGCCACACTAAACCGATGAAACTTTTCCAATTGTATGGAAGTTACTTGTTGTATTTTCTAAAAAATACAAAAAACTAAAATTCATTATTTCCAGTTAAAGTGATGTAGAACTTGTGCTCACTGACCAGGCCAGATATTTTGGCGTCATTCTAGACTCTTAAACAAAATCATCTGTTGTACTCAAGTAGAAGATCCTTAGGCAATTCTTGATGTCTTGCTTTTAAAAATGCCTTCCGCCTCTTACAAATAGTAGTAAATTCTACACTAATCTCAGATACATGGCATTTATAGTTACAGGAATCATAAAAACTACATGTTCTGAGGCATTCGTTGTTATGTTAATTTGGTTCCATTTTGAATATAGCCCTCAATTAGGCAATCCGTTTAAGAACTTTGGAAATCCCCCAATAGTATTGAATTTCAAATAAATGTTTGTGTTTAAAAAAAGTACATGAATGATATTAATACGTACATTTATGTACGAACATTTTGCAGTTGCAATTGGAAATATTTACTAAACGCAAATAAAAATAAAAGTGTGTTCTAGTAGAAAAAAAAAAAACAAAGTACATGTATGACTGTGTATGAAACCAACAAAAATTTCAAGACACACATAAATGTTATGAAAATAAAAATACGTGTTGGTTGCTTTTGAACAGTACGATGTACGTTCGATGTGTGTATTTCTTGAACCTTGCCCAATACTGTATTTCCCCTTGAAATAATTATATTACTATAAATATCTTGGAAAGTCTAAATTCCTCTGGAAATGTACTTTTTGGGGTATATGACAACGAATCTTAATCAAGAAACGGTGAAGGGGGCTTTTTATCCCATAACTTAATATCATACCAAAACATAAATGGCGAGATATTCAACAACTTTTGGGTAGACAATCAAAAACGATAATTTTAATGCGGATAAAACTGCTGAAACTAGTAGTTTAACACATTTCTTAGCGCTGTTCATTTGCAAATTGGTAAAAATGCGTTACAGATCCGATCAGAGCATCAGATATTCTGTTTTAAAACAAACGTGGCCTACTTTCGACAACAAGAGTCCTGCAGTCTTAATATCTCACCGCTCTATAGACTTCATGATATGATTTCGATCTTATCAGGGCACTTCGTTTTTGTATAGGATTATCAATCGCTCAAAGACTTGTATAAAATTAGGCGTCAAATTGTGAATATATATGAATATATGAGCCGAAAACAAAAACAAATCCAGTATTCCAAGACAAGGTCGTCGGACGAATGGGTCACATGGCCACTGTTTCAATTGAGCAAAGTAAAACTGAATAATTGGTATACGATCATCTTCAACATGACAATGTGAGCTCACACACATCACGTTAAACAAGTGAATTGTTGAGCACTCATCGATCAATAGTTACCAAATGGCTTTTTCTTGATCCCGAATATCAAAAAAAAAAACTGAGTGGTTAAAATTTACTTGTTCCATAGAAAAAGTTGAAGCGTTAAAATACTATGTAAAACTATTTTTACAAGTCGGTTAAACGAATGCAAATGCTTATTGATTAATCAGAATGGAATCCATTATGATTAATAAATGAGAGCCTTAGATCAACTGGAAATGCTGAATACCGGGCGAGACGACCACATTGTTTAACTAACTACAAGTTTGGGAAGTTCTTAAATTATAATAAACCAAAATGTCAATTTAAAATCAAATTTCTCATAGTTCTATAGTCTCACTAAAACAACTACATTTTATAAACGTAAAATCAAAGAGCGCAAGCATACATACGTGTATTTTCTCTTGGCTTTTTCGAGCTATGGGTTTGACATCGCTGATCCACAATCATTTCATAATCCAACCGAATTTTCTGCTGACTATCTGTATTCCTGTTATTATTACATTTAATTACAAAAGCCATGTTAGCTGAAGTTTTCCAATGTAAAGGGTCGTTTACATTATTACAGGTTTGAACATCGTCCTTGGCTGCAAGGTTTTAGGTTGTAATTATTGTTATCTTAATTTTTTTTTTGTTATAAGAATTTACTTGAAAATTCTTTCTCATTGATCACATTAGTATTTGTAGCTGCAATTGTTTGATCTTCGTTCAAAAATTCCATCATACTAAACCTTTCATTATCTTCCCTCAACTGATTAATATCTATTAAGGGCTCACCCTTTTTTAAGCTTAATTTATGTAGCGCTTCAGTTTTTTCCGATTCTTCATCTATTGCTTTTAGTATAGTTCTGCTTCCATTAAATTTCATATCTAAAAATTAATGAAACAAAAAGGAAAGTTTGTAATTGTTTTAACAATAAATAACTGTATTATCCAAAGACGCATATTAAATAAATATAAATAAAACTAAAAACATGCTATAGTCGGTCAAGCCCGATTTTTTTTATATACTTCACAACTAAGGTGAAATATGGACCAACAACTATATTCAAAGGTTAAGAAATATAATTCGGCGAATTTGATATCGATCCAGAAGAAAAATATTTCAGAAATATTTATGTAGCATACTTTTAGGAAAATATAAATAATATATAACACATAAATTTCATTACATCGTAACTTATTTGTCAAAAGTTCCCTGATAGTAAATTAATTCCATTTTAACTAAATGTGTTCACAAGCAAAAGGATATGTTAAGATATTAAATTTTTTTAAACTTTTTACAAATAAATTATTTTGGAAATCCCTAAGGTATGCTACACAATATTTACTCAAAATTCTGAGTTTTCGATTCATATCGTGATTTTTATGATTTTTATAAATCTTTGAATATTGCAATATTTTAAAATCAAAAAATTGTTTATCCAACTTTTGTGGAATAAGGGTTTAGAGTAATTCTTACATTTTTCATCCCACTCCATGTTGTGACCAGATTAGATACTGCTAAGATTTTGGTCGTATATACTACTCTTGATAGAGGAACTAAGAATTTTGAAAGCTTATTGTAAACAATAAAGTGTCTAGTTGGCGCTTAACAATCCAAATATTAAATAAAATTGCTATTCTGAAAACTATGCGATCAAAACTAAAAAAAAAACTGAAAATTGTGTGTTTGTTGCTTAATCCCAACACCGTCCGTGCAGATATAAAACTGCTATTATACTTTAACGTAAGCACCATTTCTGAAGATTTCAGAACCAGAAAATTATAGAAGATATCTAGCACCACTTCACACTATTCATCAAAATATCTTAAAAAACTAGGTTTCTAAAAAAAACATGAAATGCCCAATATCTCGAAAACCAGAACTGATGAGAGTGTAAATAGTTAATACATAATTGGTGAGTATCTTATTTTGAGTTACGCGAATATTTATTGCGCAGCCTCCTCCATTTATTATGATCAGGAGTAGGCAGCCCATACCACCAGAAGCCGATGAATTTTTTTAATTTTCGTAAATACCACGATCATTAATAAAACTCGTAAAAATGAGTATTAAAATCATTCAGTTAGAATTTTGATGCAGGATTGCCAAGTGTGCAGATTTTTAAAATGAAAAACAGTGGAAAATAGGTTTTTACCCAAGAAAACAGTTTTTTTTTTAATTCTATAATTTGTTAATTTTGGATATAAAAATATAAATTTCTTACATTTTTTGAAATTTTATTTAGAAGATGCAGATTTTATAGATGAAAAACAGATTTTTATTCGGAATTGTCAGTTTTTGTAAACAAAAAAATATGGAGCACTGTTTGGATGTTAACAGAGTTGGTTGGTGCCGAGGCACCGGCACCGTCATGCAGCTTTGTTATAGAAAATACAAAAACAAAATAGGCAAGAAACAAATAAAGATCCAATTTATACCAACAAAATACATGGTTCGAGAGAACAAAGAAATATATTCTCGAACAATGTTGCCACGACACTATTATTTTGGTAAAAATTGGGATTATTTTGAAAAAAATTGGGAATATTTTTGTAAATATTGGGAATATTTTCAAAATAGAAATAAATTCTAATATTAAATAATTTTTATATTTTTTGGATATTTTCGATCCAAAAACTTTTTATAGAAAAATTTTTGAAATTCAAATATTTTTCTTTGGAAAATTGTTCGATAAAAATTATATTTTATAGAAAAAATTTCTATAAAAATTTTCGATAAAAATATTTTTAAAAAATTTTCAAATCTTCTATAGAAAAATGTTTGATAAAATAATTTTCTATAGAAAAATTTTTGATAAAATAATTTTCTATAGAAAAATTTTTGATATAAAAATTGTTTGATAAAAAAAATTTTGATAAAAAAATTGTTGGATAAAAAAATTTTTGATAAAAAAAATTGTTTGGTGAAAAACTTTTTGACAAAAAAAATTTTCTATCCAAAAATTTTTGATAAAAAATTTTCAACAGACAAATTTTTGATACAAAATATTTTTCAAAACGGAAATAGTTTCTAATATAAAACAATTTTAAAATTTTTTAGACATTTTTGATCCAAAAATTGTTTATAGGAAAAATTTTAAATAAAATATTTTTCTTTCGAAAATTGTTCGATAAAAATTATATTTTATAGGAAATTTTTAGATACAAATTTTTATTTTTATAACAAAAAATTTTCAAATCTACTATAGAAAAATTGTTGTTAAAAAAATTTTCTATAGAAAAATTGTTGTTAAAAAAATTTTCTATAGAAAAATTTTTGTTAAAAAAATTTTCGATAGAAAAATTTTTGTTAAAAAAAAATTTCTATAGAAAAATTTTTGTTAAAAAAATTTTCTATAGAAAAATTTTTTTTAAAAAAATTTTCTATAGAAAAATTTTTGTTAAAAAAAATTTCTATAGAAAAACTTTTGTTAAAAAAATTTTCTATAGAAAAATTTTTGATGAAAAAATGTTCAATAGAAAAATTTGATGAAAAAATTTTCTATAGAAAAATTTTTGATGAAAAAATTTTCTATAGAAAAATTTTTGTTACAAAAATTTCTATAGAAAAATTTTTGATAAAAAAATTTTCTATAAAAAAATTTTGTATGTGAACCGATTTCGATGAAATTTTCTATACTGCCTAGTGCTTATGTAAAACTTCAAGACACCAGACAGACAGACAGACAGACAGACAGACAGACAAACAGACGGACATCGCTTAATCGCCTTAGAATTTCATAAGGATTCAGAATATACTTCAATTTTGGTTTTTGAGCCAATATTAAGGAAATTACAAACGGAATGACAATCTCAATATACCCCCCATTCTTTTTGATGGTGGGTATAAAAATGGAGTAAAAAACTTTTTCTTTTTAAAACGTTAGAGCTACAAATTGAAAAAATACCTATTTCAGTTAAAAGTATATAAAACGGCAAACTCTACCGACTATTTTTTGTTCTATTCTCTTTGCGCCGACCTGTGATTATAACGCTATATCTATCCAAAAAATGGTACTCAATTTATTTTTACGCTGAACAAAGTAATTAGTAATTAGAAAAATTAGTAATTAGAAAAAAAATTTCTTAAGTAAATCTTTAAAAGATTTTTTAATTTATTTTGAAAATAATTCCTAAACTACAAAATTTATATAATTGTCATACAATTTCTTAAAAACTACAAAGATTTTCTTATAAAATCCAATCACTTTCAGTTACGAATTATTTGCAAATCATCACGGTTTAGTGCTAGAATTGTAACGGGTTTGGCACATAAGGCCTGATGATCCAGTGGTGGCAAACCAACCTTTGTGGCAAACTGCAAGGAAATCATTAACTTAATTAAGGCTAATTTCTTATGTTACGCAAATCTTAAATATTTAAAGAACTTACACAAGTGGCAATGGGGAATTCTGCCATCAAGCAAGAATCTTTAAGCAAGCGCAATTCACGATCCAATTCATTGCGATCGCGGGATTTGCGTATGATAATAGCCTGAAATACGGCATCGTTTTCACTTAAATATGCCACGACATTGCGGTAGAGGTTTTCAGATTGCCAAACGGTATTGCTGACATTGATGATGGAGTAGCAAACATTTGAGGGTCCATTGCTGTATTGCACCAAGAGCCAAGGGGTTTCTTCTATATCCTTGTTATCTTGAGGATCCTTGAAAGCCTATGAATTAAAATATTTGTGTTATCTATAATTCTTTCGAAAGTTTAGCTGATTTAAAACTTACCCCCTCAAAACATCTGGTCTTAAGCACATCCAATTCCTTTGTCATTAAATCATCTGAATCATTTATATGTAAAACTGTGGCCATTCTTTGTATTTTACCATCACGTATTAAAACCTCTCTAATGGTCGTATTCTCGAAGTCATCTTTTGGCCAAACGATTTCCTTTTGATGAACAATGGCATGGACTATAGTATTGGCACCTTTATTATATTGAACCAAGAAACGCTTGGAAAGATTTTGATTTCTTGTGGCTTCTTTATTATTTTTTGACAACATCTTGAATTGCTGTTCAATAAAGAAACGATCATCGGAAGCATACTTGACTCTACCCTCAATGATGGCATGATTCCAGTTGAAACGTACTTTACGATTAATGTACATATAAGTAGAATCATTATCAATTAAATCAATTGAATGTATAACACCAAAGACTATGCGTCCGTTGATCTTGCCACCTTTCGATTGACCCTCGTCCATTTCGATAAGAAACCAGGACATGCGGCAAATCTCCTGAGATTTTGATTGCGATTTACAGGACATCATTATTTTTTTGTATTTTTGTTAAATTCGCGATTTGATCACTTTCACTGACAATTTAAAACTGTTTAACTTTCAACCTTAATTGCTCGCTTATATACTAGCACAACATGAGATTAGGCTTTTTCCTTTTCTAGCGGAGGATTACTCTATAATCTACCTGTGCCTTATACTCCTCATTTCAAGTAAGACTTAAATATAAAACTTTTTACAAAACCATAAATTTACCTGAATTTTCCAGGAATCTAAACAACAATTTAGTTGCTGACAATTGGTTTTTGCTTCAGCAACAAGTCAATTGTTTGTCTCTAACATCTGTTTAGTAACTTGGTTTTATTTATAGTGGAAATTTTCACCAAATAACTATAATTATAAGTTAATATCGGGTATTTCCAAATTTGCAAGTAACGATTTTTGAACATTTTTCAGTATTCAACGAAATAAATTAAAAAATTCAAATAGATTTTATGCTTTATTTCTAAGACAAAAGAATTTTTAAGCCGTTTTACACATGCATCTTTGAAAAGAAAAGTTTTTAATACTGCAAAAATCCAGAAAATCTTAGGTAGTTTTCATGCTGCAAATTAGCTTGAAAGTCTAAGGTTATGACAACTGGATATTATTCTTTTTAAAACATGTATTAAAAAATTCAATATTACTATTGAAATTTATTTACATTTGTTTTACGGAGATTTATACATGTCTTCTTTACTCTAGTTTCCAAAATTACAAAAATCTGGGTTTGGTTTGAATAAACCCAAATTAGATAGATTATAATCTATCTTCATTTTTTCATACATTTGAAAACACGCTATAACGCGTATATCAAGCAAAAAACTAAAATTTTGTGAAAATGAGCGAATTCACTAAATTGTGAATAAATTCGAAAAAAATCAATCGATTTTTATGGTCTATATCTCATTTTGTTGCTATTATATGTCGCTATGCGATAAAATAATAAATCTGGAAGGGTTTTGCCGTTTTCGATTTTTCATGATTTTCTTAAAACGAAAATTTTTGCCATTTTTACGTAAAAAATAAATTTTTTTCTTAAGTTTTTTATAATAACTCCGATACTATTGATCCGATTGAAACGCGATATATAGACGAATTAAATGCTATGTAAATTTTAATTTTTCTGATTTTATTCTAATAATATCGGACTAGTAGTTTTTGAGTTATCTTATCTTATATTCTTAAACGAGCAATAATTGTATATATATATATATATATATATATATATATATATATATATATATATATATATATATATATATATATATATATATATAGAATGGCTATCTCGAAAACGGCTCTAACGATTTTGATAAAATTTGGACAGTGGGTATCTTTTTTGATGTATAGGTCGAAGAAGAAGGGACTTTTGGAACTTTTACCTCTAAGAGGGTAAAAACGGGTAAAAAGGGGAAAAAATCGAAAACGCTATGTCTCTTAAAGTAATAGGTATAGAAACAAAATTAAAATTACGTTTTAAACAGCTTTGAAAATAAGCGGACAGGTGTTTGGTACTTTTTTGAAACTATGTCCGATAAAGGGTAAAAAAGGGTGAAAATAGTTTTTTGGCACCTTTTTAACCCACTCTTATATTTTAAACTAAAGAATATAGAAAGAAACTTGGTACTGCAATCAATAGATGTAAAAAAACATGAAACACGTATTTGGTACTTTTTTGATTTTGGAGCCAAAATGGGTAAAAAAGGGATAAAATGATAACTTAACATTTTCAAAGTAATATGAATAGGAACATTATACATTATGTTAAATGCGTTTTAAAAAAATGTACCGGATTCAATTGGCACCAAAAAAGTACCAAATATACATATGGAACTTTTAGAAATTAGGGAATAAAAAGGGGGAAAAATTAGTATTATTTTAAACAAATGAATGTTTGTCTGTATGTATGTTCTTTATAGAATAGTAAACTGTGAATTTGATTGTGTTATGCTCTTTAGCGAAGATGTTGCGGATAAGCCGGCGAAGGTTTTAAAGTTGATAAGACTAATTTCCGACAGATGGCGCCACTGAAAATTACTAAAAATTAATTAAATCGTAAACTGTACATTTGATCATGCTATGATCTTTAGCAAAGTTGTAGCGCATGAGCCGACGAAGGCTTTTTAGTTGGTATGAATAATTTCCGACAGGTGGCGCTACACAAACTTACTCAAAGTCAATTTAATCGTAATCTGTACATTTAATCATGCTACAATCTTTAGCAAAGTTGTTGCACATGAGCCGACGAAGGTTTCTTAGTTGGTATGAAGAAATTTCGACAGGTGGCGCTACTGAAATTTACTCAAAGTCAATTTAATCGTATGCTGTACATTTAATCATGCTATAATCTTCAGCAAAGTTGTTACGGATAAGCCGAAGAAGTTTTATGAATTGGAATAAGCAAAGTCCGACAGGTGGCGCCACAGAAAACTACTCAAAATGAATTAAATCGTAAACTGTGCATTTGATCAGACTATAATCTTTAGCAAAGTTGTTGCGCATGAGTCGACGGAGGTTTCTGTTGATATGAATAATTTCCAAAAATATTCAAAATGAGTTAAACTGTAAACTATGCAAACTATGTGTTGGTCGGACAAAATAAATCAAATAATTCAAAATTAACTGAATATTTCTACAATGTCTTTCCTCTAAATTTATTTTAGCACTTTATAATATAAAATATATAAAAACTTTAAAATTTTCCTCAAAATACTTATCATAAAGCTCCGAGCAAGGCTCGGTCTACCAGGTACTTATTAATTATTTGAAGAAACGTCTAAAAAAAATTGCAATTTAAAAAAAATTAAAAAAAAATCTTGCCATAGAATTTAAAATTTTTACCATTTTTGTACAAAGGTAGTCATGATGCATCAAAATTGTATAGTGGTTTTAAGAGCACATGAAATTTTTTTATTTTGTTGTGCTGTGTTATTGATCGTTTATTATTATAAAGATGCATGCGATCAAAAATATCGATTTTATTTACTAAAAACAAAAAAAAAACAAGTAAGAGTGTTATATTCGGCTGTGCCGAATCTAGTTGTGTTAAATTTAGAAACATATCTCATATATCTACAAGGGTGCAGCTTATTCAAAATCTGGACCAAAACTGAAAAAATCGATATGCTGTTGGTATTGTTGGCAAAACCCTTAGACTTAATTCAGTTGCCGTAGCTTTATAGCTCAACATTTAAAAATATTTTAGTGGTTTCCCTAGTATTTACTTTGATCAAAATTCGGTCTCATAACCGGGTATAGTTTTACATTGATAAGTTGTTAAATACTTTTCGTTGCGCTTAATATGTAGTTAGGCTAAACACGTTAATAGTAATACGGCAGGTCCATGTATTTTGTTAGGATTTCCTAGGCTATCTAATTTCATAGGTGCAATCTTAATATAATGAATGTACCTCAAAATCTTTTTGATTGTAGATATAAAAAGGGGATGTTATATATATAAGAATTATAGCCAAATGTTGACCGATTGTAACAAAATTTTATACACTGGCTGTTATATATATAGACCTTATTCTTGCCAAAGCTATCATAGTTTCTAATTAAATAGCTTTTAACTGGTCTTGCTAAAATTTTTGGTTTCCGTGAGTGTTTTTTATATGAAAGCTAAAGTCAAATATGGACTGATTCCTATAAAATTTGATTAACTGATCAAAAATTCCAGAAGACTTCCTTTTTTTAAATTTAATCGTCATAGCTATTACAATTATATTCAATTTGTCAGCATTAATGTGTTTCCAGGGGCGGGGTTATATGGGAGCTCTAACTAAATTTGAACCGATTTTGTCCATTTTCAACACACATCTTTTTCAAGATATCTAAAATACTTTTGTAAAATTTTGTCCCTCTAGCACTCGTGCTTTTATCTGACGGACAGACGGATATAAACAATATTTTCTTTATGTATTTTTGTGTTTCCATAATTTTTTTTATATGCGAGCTATTTTCAAATGGTGACTGATTGTGACAAAATTTTGCACACTGGCTGGCATTGACATAAGACTTCCTTGTGCTTAACTTAGTCTTACTAGCTCTTGTAGTTAAGGAGCTATCACGATTTTATCTGACGGACAGACGGACTTAAATCCCCTTTTCTTTTTTGAATTTTTGTGTTTTCGTAAGTTTTTTATATGGGAGCTAGGTCAAATGATGACCGATTGCGACCAAATTTTTCACACTGGCTGGCATTGATATAAGACTTCCTTGTACCATATTTAATGGTATATATCTATTACACTTTTAGATTTATTGGCATTTAAGTGTATTTTAGGTGAAACTTAGGCTGTTTTTGTAAGTTTTTTGTATGGGAGCAATGGCTAATTGTGAACCGATTTTGATTTAATTTTATACGCTGCCTAGGGCTAATGTAAAACTTCTATATAACAAATTTTATCGTCATAGCTGCTATAATTTGTCACTTATTAACAAATAAGCGATTAAACTAGATGAGGTTGTACGGGAGCTATGGTCAAATGTGAGCCGATTTTGCCCAATTTCAATTTTCTCAGAGATAAAGAATATTCTTACTAAGTTTCAGTGAGCTAGCTCCTTTCGTTTAGGCGTTATCGTGATTTCAACACACAGATAGACGGACAGACAGACAGACAGACAGACAGACAGACAGACAGACAGACAGACAGACAGATAGACAGACAGACAGACAGACAGACAGACAGACAGACAGACAGACAGACAGACAGACAGACAGACAGACAGACAGACAGACAGACAGACAGACAGACAGACAGACAGACAGACAGACAATCAGACAGACAGACAGACAGACAGACAGACAGACAGACACACAGACAGACAGAGAGAGAGACAGACAGACATCTCTCAATCGCCTTAGAATTTCATAAGGATTCAGAATATATATCGTTTTTGGTTTTTGAGCCAATATTAAAGAAATTACAAACGGAATGACAATCTAAATATACCCCCCATTCTTTTTGAAGGTGGGTATAAAAATACTACCAGTATCATGAACTTTTACACCACACATGTAGTTTTACAAATATGTAAAATCATTCAAATATCTTTAACCGTTTTGGAATTTTGGGGTGATTTCTGAAATAAGTCTATAAAAGGATGTGTCCTATTTTAACTTTCTGCACTTAATTATGCTTCGAAAATAAACTGGTACCATTTTTACACCCGTCTATATATTAAAAAAAAAACAGAATTTTGAATGCTTTAAATTTTTACTCAAAATTGGTTAGTAATAACGCCCTTTGAACTTGTAGTTAAGCCCTTTTGTTTTTTGTATTTATGAGCAATTTTTTCGAGATCGTGATTTCGTGATTTGCTGGTTATTTAAATTAGTTTTGAGATTTGGTCTTCTCGAAAGTTAAACATGTTAACTATGACTATTACAAAAGTTATAAAAAAAAACTTAATTAAAACCAAGTGCTTTAGTTCGGACTACAATAAAAATCAAAACGAAAGACTTAAGACAGATGCATGAATTTTAAATAAAATCAAAAATTGACATTAAAAGAAAAAAATATTCAAACAAAATAAATATTTCAAATTCATTTGTTTTGAAAGTGGATTAAGTCCAAAACATTTTTAATTTCAAAAGGAAATGTTTCTTCAAACAAAAAAATATTTTTTTTAAGTGGGTTAAGTCCAATGCATTTTTAAATTCCAAAAAAAAATATTTACTTGAACGAAGTAAAAGTTTAACCTATTTTCATAGTAGTATGAGTTTTAGATTGTTTTTATTGATATTTAAAAATATTTGCAATTTCTTACAACTGAAAATTTGGCGGAATGATTTTTAATTTTTCAAAAATTTACTTTTTATAGGTAATTTTCAAAAATTTTCTTTTAATAGGAAATTTTTCAATAATTTACTTTTTATTTATAGGAAATTTTTTAAAAATTTTCTTTTTATAGGAAATTTTTCAAAAATTTACTTTTTTATAGGAAATTTTTCAAAAATTTACTTTTTTATAGGAAATTTTTCAAAAATTTACTTTTTATAGGAAATTTTTCAAAAATTTACTTTTTATAGGAAATTTTTCAAAAATATACTTTTTCTAGGAAATTTTTCTAAAATTTACTCTCTATAGGAAATTTTTCAAAAATTTACTTTTTCTAGGAAATTTTTCTAAAATTTACTTTTTATAGGAAATTTTTCTAAAATTTACTTTTTATAGGAAACTTTTCAAAAATATACTTTTTATAAGAAATTTTTCAAAAATTTACTTTTTATAGGAAATTTTTCAAAAATTTACTTTTTACAGGAAATTTTTCAAAAATTTACTTTTTCTAGGAAATTTTTCTAAAATTTACTTTTTATAGGAAACTTTTCTAAAATTTACTTTTTATAGGAAACTTTTCAAAAATATACTTTTTATAAGAAATTTTTCAAAAATTTACTCTTTATAGGAAATTTTTCAAAAATTTACTCTCTATAGAAAATTTTTCAAAAATTTACTCTCTATAGGAAATTTTTCAAAAATTTACTTTTTCTAGGAAATTTTTCAAAAATTTACTTCTTATAGGAAATTTTTCAAAAATTTGCTTTTAATAGGAAATTTTTCCAAAATTTACTTTCTATAGGAAATTTTTCAAAAATTTACTTTTTATAGGAAATTTTTTAAAAATATACTTTTTATAGGAAATTTTTCAAAAATTTACTTTTTATAGAAAATTTTTCAAAAATTTACTTTTTATCGGAAATTTTTCAAAAATTTACTTTTTATAGGAAATTTTTCAAAAATTTAATTTTTATAGGAAATTTTTCAAAAATTTAATTTTTATAGGAAATTTTTCAAAAATTTACTTTTTATAGGAAATTTTTCAAAAATTTACTTTTTATAGGAAATTTTTCAAAAATTTACTTTTTATAGGAAATTTTTCAAAAATTTACTTTTTATAGGAAATTTTTCAAAAATTTAATTTTTATAGGAAATTTTTCAAAAATTTACTTTTTATAGGAAATTTTTCAAAAATTTAATTTTTATAGGAAATTTTTCAAAAATTTAATTTTTATAGGAAATTTTTCAAAAATTTACTTTTTATAGGAAATTTTTCAAAAATTTACTTTTTATAGGAAATTTTTCAAAAATATACTTTTTATAGGAAATTTTTCAAAAATTTACTTTTTATAGGAAATTTTTCAAAAATTTACTCTCTACAGGAAATTTTTCAAAAATTTACTCTCTATAGGAAATTTTTCAAAAATTTACTTTTTCTATGAAATTTTTCAAAAATTTACTTCTTATAGGAAATTTTTCAAAAATTTATTTTTTATAGGAAATTTTTCAAAAATTTACTTTTTATAGGAAATTTTTCAAAAATTTACTTTTTATAGGAAATTTTTCAAAAATTTACTTTTTATAGGAAATTTTTCAAAAATTTACTTTTTATAGGAAATTTTTCAAAAATTTACTTTTTATAGGAAATTTTTCAAAAATTTACTTTTTATAGGAAATTTTTCAAAAATTTACTTTTTATAGGAAATTTTTCAAAAATTTACTTTTTATAGGAAATTTTTCAAAAATTTACTTTTTATAGGAAATTTTTCAAAAATTTACTTTTTATAGGAAATTTTTCAAAAATTTACTTTTTATAGGAAATTTTTCAAAAATTTACTTTTTATAGGAAATTTTTCAAAAATTTACTTTTTATAGGATATTTTTCAAAAATTTACTTTTTATAGGAAATTTTTCAAAAATTTACTTTTTATAGGAAATTTTTCAAAAATTTACTTTTTATAGCAAATTTTTCAAAAATTTACTTTTTATAGCAAATTCTTCAAAAATTTACTTTTTATAGCAAATTTTTCAAAAACTTACTTTTTATAGGAAATTTTTCAAAAATTTACTTTTTATAGCAAAAAAATAACAATATATAACAGCGTTCGAATGTTAGGAGATTTGGCCAAATTGGTATTATCTAATAGTAAGGTATTGCTTTTTATTCTAGTTCCATTTGATTTCTTTTACATCGACCAACTAACTAACCACAGCTTATTTACAAAAATACGTTCCTGCCCTTTAAATATTTCATACCGCTAGCTTAATATGCAGGGGCACTAAGTCCATATTTTGCAATTTTACAATACATACAAAAAACAATTTTGATAGACTTTTTATCAAACTTTTTTTGATTGAACATTTTCGATTTTAATGCTTTCAAACAAAAATAATAAAATTTACATTTTTCCTTCTATTCCACATATAAAATGACCCAACATGCAATAATGAGAGTTTAATTCCAATAAATTTCCTATTGAATATAACTAAATTGAGTTTGTCTAAGTTCAAAATCACCGATCAATCGCTTCTTCAGTAAAATTATGGTGTCTACAGTCTCCCTCACTTACAGACTCCCCTATTTTTCTCTTATTTTCTTTTCAATATAAGCCGCGATTCTCAAGAGAATTTGATGAAATTTGGCACACGTTTATTGGTTGACCCATAGAAGAGCTCTAGTAATTTTGTTTGAAAACTGACTCCTACGGGACTTATACTCTTTATTTATCAATTTGATTAAGCAGTTACACCTAAACGACTGCAACACTTTTTGCTTAAATTATGCACAACAATTTATATGACCTTTTTCAGAAAATTTTGAAATTTGTTCTACGATAGGTATATATCGATGAAGTTTTTTCGCTAAATCTAAAGAAGAGACTTTAACCTTTGACATCGTTATGATAAGAGTACCGGTCCAGGACGAGCCAACTTGCTTTTTGTCCAAAAAAAAAAAAAAAAACATTGAATTTTGTAAAGCGTTTTTGATCTCCTGATATCTCCTAAACTATAAACAAGATTAAGTTATTTTCTTTTGTAGACTAAAACCAAGGCTCTTTGTCTCTATTAAATCGACATCAAGATTAAAGCGGTGAAACTTTATTCGATGCATGAGCTACTGAGTTTGATGAAAAATTGCTTCACTTTTCGTTTTAGAACCTTAAGCACATTTCAATACCTATTTTTTAACACATAGTATAAGATTTTCTTGAAAACAAATATTGATCCTTAATTCCTAGACTCTTCTCTATAGAACTGCAGCATTAGATTTTTCAAAAGCGGTGGTCAAACAATGGCTTTTTTGCAGCAGAAATACTACAATGCGGCGCACAGTAAACTGCCTAGTGGAAAAAAATCGAAAAACAAACTTTCGATTTTAATAATAAACTCCATATGTAGTTTATTGTTAAAATCGAATAAAAGACTCCGACAATTCCAAATGCGGTTTGGCTTTTTATGTGCGTGGCACCTGTTAAGAACTGCACGGTTTTGAAGTCAAACTATTTTGATAATTTTTTCACAATTTTTAAGTAACAAAAAATGGCTTTAAAAAAATAAATAAATTCAAAACGTGGACCAAATTGGAAAAAAGTTGTTACGCTAGTTGGTATTGTTGGTAAAATATTTGGAATAACTTCAGTTGCAGTAGCTTTATAGTTCAACATTTAAAAGTATGTTAGTGGTTTCCCTAGTATATATTTACTTTGAAGAAAATTATTTATCGTAACAGAAATATGGTTTTAAATTAATAAGTTGTTAAATACTTTTCGTATGAGATGAAGGTTAAGTGGCCGTATCAGTCATAGCTTCTAATTTAATAGCTTTTAACTGGCCTTTGCTACATTTTTTTGGTTTCTGGGAGTGTTTCTTATATGAAAGCTATAGTCAAATATGGACCGATTCCTATAAAATTTGATATACTGACCAATAGTTGCATAAAACTTCTCTTTTTTAAATTAAGTCGTCATAGATATTACAATTGTATTCAATTTATCAGCATTCATGTGTTTCCCGGATCGGGGTTATATGGGAGCTCTAACTAAATGTGAACCGATTTTGTCCATTTTCAACACACATCTTTTTCAAGATATCCAAAATACTTTTGAAAAATTTTGTCAATCTAGCTCTTTTCGTTAAGGCGCTATCGTGCTTTTATCTGACGGACAGACGGACATAAACAACCTTTTCTTTATGTATTTTTGTGTTTCCATAAGTTTTTTATATGGGAGCTATGGTCTAATGGTGACTGATTATGACAAAATTTTGCACGCAAGCTGGTATAAGACTTCCTTGTGCTTAATTTAGTCTTACTAGCTCTTGTAGTTAAGAAGCTATCACGATTTTATCTGACGGACAGACGAACATATATAAGTAAGTTTTTTATATGGGAGCTAGGTCAAATGGTGACCGATTGCGACAAAATTTTGCACACTGACTGACATTGATATAAGACTTTCTTGTGAGAAATTTAGTGGTTATATCTTTTATAGTTTTAGATTTATTGGCATTTAAGTGTATTTTAGGTGAAATTTAGGCTGTTTTCGTAAGTTTTTTGTATGGGAGCTATGACTAAATGTGAACCGATTTTAATGAAATTTTATATGCTGCCTAGGGCTTACGCAAGACTTCTATGTACCAAATTTTATTATTATAGCTAATATAGTTTGTTATTTATTAGCAAATAAGCGATTAGCGTAGGCGAGGTTATACGGGAGCTATAGTCAAATGTGAAACGATTTTGTCCAATTTCAATACCAATTTTCTCAGAGATGAAGAATGTTTTTACTAAGTTTCAGTGAGCTAGCTCCTTTCGTTTAGGCGTTATCGTGATTTCAACAGACAGACGGACAACGCTCAATCGTCTTAGAATTTCATAAGGATTCAATAGATATCGTTTTTGATTTTTGAGCCAATATTAAGGAAATTACAAACGAAATGACAATCTCAATATACCCCAAAAATCTTTTCGGTGGTGGGTATAAAAAGTTACGCCTAAACGACTGCAACACTTTTTGCTTAAATTGTGCATGAGAATTTATATGACTTCTTTCAGAAAATTTCGAACTTTGTTCTACGATCGAAAATATTTCGGGATTTTTTTCGCTCAATCTAAAAAATAGACTTTAGCCTTTAACATCGTTATGATGGGAGTACTGAGCAAAATCGAGCCAACTTAGTTTTTGTCCAAAGACAACGCGTCGAGGAAAGATTTCCCCACCATTATTTTTTGGTTTCATCAAAAAACTATTTATTGAAATAATAAATAATTGTAATAAATTGGGATTGTAATGCAATGCACTACAGTAAAACTTTTTAATAAAATGTTTGATGTCAAAAAATTTTTGATACATCTCTTTGAAAAACGAAAACAGAGAATTTTGTGGAGCTGGTTTGATTTCCTGATATCTCCTAAACTATATACAAGATTAAGTTATTTTGTACTGTACAAAAACCAAGGTTCTTTGTCTCAATTAAATCGACGTCAAGATTAAAGCTGCGAAACTTTATTCGATGCATGAGCTACTGAGTTTGATGAAAAATTTCATCACTTTTCGTTTTAGAACCTTAAGCAGATTTCAATACCTATTTTATAACTCATAACATAAGTTTTTCTTGAAAACAATTATTGATCCCTAACATATAGGCTCTTCTCTATTGAATTTTATCATTAGATTTTGCAGAAATAAAATAGTGCCGCGGTTCAGTAACTATAAGAGGTATTATATGACGATAAATTTTTAATTGGTCAAAAATTTTTAGCATATAATAAGTCTATAGTATAGTGTGATCTGAGAGAGTGAGAACCCTATCAAAACTTAAGTTCGATCTCAGCATGGATATACATACGCTAAGTTTTTGTTATGCCCCATAGTGCAATGTTTTGTACAAAATTTGTTTATTTTAATTCTGCAAGGTTAAAAATACATTGTACTTAATTTATAGTTTATTATCTTCATACATAAAAGATGCAGTACACTTTTTATTTCCTTAAACTAGATTTTAACTTAAATCTCCGCTTTTGCAAACTCGAAAAATCAAGACCATTGAAATACCAACAATCCAATAAAAGTGAGTATTTAAAATAAAAGAAACCAATTTGTGTGTGTGTGTGTGTGTAAGACAAGTACTAAGTACCTTGTTCAATGTTTCTTAAGTGTCCCATTGAAATATACGAAGCAACTTAAAGTAAATGTGTGGTACGTAGCAGTAAAGCCCCTTAGATAAACACAAGTTAAGGAGACTTGGAATATATAGAGCAATTTCAGGGGACATGCAGAAATACACTTTACTAACACATGCATCATGTGTACTTGTATACATATGTATTTACACATTGATTGGACTAGTTGAATGGCATTAAAACTTAATCCTAGAAGGATGTAATATATTTAGTAAATCTAATAACTAGGATTTTCCCACAATTATGGTTAGGGGCAATATTGTCATCTACTACTAGTTTATTAAGAGTATAAAATACTACACAGGTAGTCACCAGCCAAAAGATACGCAAACTCAAGTACAATCTATGAAATATTTAGCACAAGTACACATATGATGGTACCTGCGGTTCCACTAAGAAGGGTAAGATATGGCTGATTAGCACCTGTTTAGTAATAGCAAAAGATAGTTTAAGTTTAAGTATAAAAACTATCAAGTAAACTGGAATTACTAAACATTCACTCCAATACCAGAGAACTAAACAAACATACATATATTGCCACTTAACTCTAAGAAATTTTTAATATATTATGACTACCGAAGTATTGCAACATCCAGTGGTAAGTTTAGATAATTGTTTATTTTAAGAAAAATTGTTATTAATATTTCTTATATTTTTGTTTACTTAAGAATATACGCAAAAGACGCATTATGGAAGCCCTTAAAGACGAGTCTTCCGAAACAACAATTTCATGTTTGGATTTAACCACCCCCAAGGAGCTGATGACCGAAGAAGAAGAAGAGGAGGAAACAACACCACCTCCAACATCAGAACAAGAATTAACAGTTCAAAAATTGGTCTCTACTGATAAAGATGACATGAAGATTTTAGATATGAAATTAACAATTTTGGAAAACTGGGAACTCAGTAAACGCACGGGTATTGAAAAGTTGGTTAAAGAAGTCGAACAACTACAAGAAATGGAGGATCAAGTCGATAAAATTGAGGAGTTACTCACACAAAATAATATAGAAATTAACGAGGAAGAGTTTGAAAAATTCTTTCAAAAACAATTAGCCGAAAGGTCCAGTTTGGAACCTATGGATTTACTTAACGAACCACAGCCACAAACGCCCAAGCGTCAAGAGCATCAAACGAAAAGAGTGAAAATTTCCGCCACCTCCACACCAATTACCAGAAAACCTGCCAAAACCGAAATAGCTGATAAGTTTGAGGCCAATGAAGATGGTATGGTAGTGATAGGACCAAATGGTACTCTTATAGCTAAAAGTGCTCTGCAAGCCATTAATTGGAACCTCTCTGGAGCAGCTTTAACACGCAAAATTCTAATGGAAGTTTTTGGTAGAGAGACTCTAGCTTTCCACACCCTAACCGGCAAACCCTCACCGGCCTTTATGGATTGTGATAAGCCCATGAAAAATCAATTGGATCCCTTAAAGGTTGCCGATATTATACACTTGGTAATGCAACATACCGAACTGACGGCGAAGGAGGTGAGAAATGCCATTACCACCAAATGTGCGGATGAGAATAAAATGTTTAGACAACGCGAGAAGAAGAGATTAAGTGCTGCCTCGAAACTGCAACAGCAGGAAGATAATTAGTTGGATGTGGAACAACTCTCGGGAGGAGAGAATAATTTGTAAATAGTTTTCTAAATTCTGTGAATGAAATATCTTAATGTTTCTCTATGTAATTGTAATTATCCGTGTAATTTTTAAGCCAGTAATCAAAGATTAAAGAATTTTTAGTTTTAAATAAAAGAAACATTTGATAAATGAAAAGTTTGCATTCAACTTTGTGTAATAAGCTTAAAATGATCGAAAATATTTTGTACTTGAGCAGATTAAAATAATATTGCTTAGGTCGGTTAGCTGCACAGCATAACATATCATATTCAGAAAAGTTCGCATTTTCCATCGACGATAAGCCTACATCAATAACACGCCGTCGATGTATAAGAAATAAAACTCGCAGTAGATAAAAAACTTCGCTTTTATAAAACTAGACTGCGTTGAATAATTATTTTCACAACCTGAATACGAAGACATTGATCTATTGATCTAACTGCCTACTTGCACGTTTCTTCGAAATGCTTCTATTGGCAGCTTATCCTTCTGTTCTACGGAATTTCCTATTTAATGCTCATGTAGGGGTTGTTGGATACCACCCAAAGGTTCTGATTGATCTTAACTTGGTAAGCCCGGTCTTATATTGGTAAATCCTTCATCTCAGCTGTGTACACTCAACTTCTCGTGGTATCATTTGTGGTATCTATTAAAGTAGCGTGCCAACATTTGCCGCAAATTCCCCCATAAGAACGATAAAAATATGGGTTGGGGCACCGAGTTAGTCACCCAATATCTACTATATTGACCTGGAACATCCTAACCCTTTACAGATCTAGTTGATGGATTTTCTTGGTGAATATAAATGTGATGTGACTGCTATCTAATAGTTAAGATAGAATGGCCACGACGTCGCACAGTGGTATTTCTTCATACATTGAAGTGTAAACTTGTTCAGATTTAAAGAGATAAGAAAAATTCGAAAAGTTTTCTAGTAGTTATTTAAAAAAGAGCTTTGGTAATTTTAGTTGAAATTAGCCGATTTCTTGGACCCCCATTATTCACCTGTTTTTCTTTTTGATGTATAATCCGCATTTTTTTAACAGAATTTGATGAAATTCGGCATCCGTCTATAAGTCGACCTAATGAAATCAGTTGACCTATGGGTGCCTGCCTTGAACCCCAAATTAACAAAATTTTTGCCAATGTATAATATGTATACATATCAACTTATTGATTCAAGAAACTGTTATACTAGTTTTGGTTGAGATTCCTTAGCCCTTTGCGGTACCTTCCTTGGACCCCCATTTTTCACTTATTATTGTTCTCAATGCATAAGGTGGAATTATCAACATGGGCCAAATTACGGCATTCGATATCGATCGAAATTTTAGATATTTTCAAAATCTTTGTATAGCATACTTTAAGGACAATCAAAATTATTTAAAAGATGCAGAGTTTACTATATATTTTTTTTTAAGTTATTCGCCAAAAGATGAACAATAGTATAAGAGTTTCAATTGAACAATATATATTTTAAAAAACGAATCAAAATGGATACCAAATTTCATTAAACTTTTTGCATAGAAGTAATTTTGAACATCCCTAAAGTATACTTTACAATATTCGCTTAAAAGTCTGAGTTTTCGATCGATATAGTTCTATAAGTTTAAGTTTCGGCATAGTTCTATAAGTTTATTCCACAAAGGGCTCAATCAATTTTAGTTTAAATCCGTCTACTCCTTGGGGTACCTGCTTTGGACCCACATTTGAATTTATTTTTCTTTTCACACACATCTATTAGTTGACCCAAAAAATAGCTCTACTGTCGAGTCCTACGATACTTAAACTTAAATTCAATTTTATTAAAAAGTTACGCCTAAACGACTGCAACACTTTTTGCTAAAATTATATGTAACAATCCATATGACTTTTTTCAGAAAATTTTGAACTTTGTTCTACGATCGGTAAATTTTTGTCAATTTTTTTCGCTCAATCTAAAGAAGAGACTTTCACATGGTTATAGTGGGAGCACCGAGCAAAACTGAGCCTACTTAGTTTTTCCCAAAGAAAAACGAAGACACTGAATTTTGTAGAGCTTTTTTAATTTCCTGATATCTCCCAAACTATACAAGAGATAAAGTTTTTTTCTTCTGCAGACTAAAACGAAGGTTCTGTATCTTTGTTATATCGACATCAAGATTGAAGCTGTAAAATTATATTCAATGTATGAGCTACTGAGTTAGATAAAAAATTTAAGCACTTTTCGTTTTAAACCATTAAGCACATTTCAATACCGTTTATAACACATAATATAATTTTTGCTTTAAAACAATTATTGATCCTTAATATCTAGACTCATCTCTATAGAAATGCATCGTTAGATTTTTCAAAAGCGATGGCCAAAAAATGGCTTTTTTGCAGAAGAAATACAATAGTGCGCCGCCAAAACACCAAAAGGTAGCCTGTATTACAGCTGCCATGAGAGTAGGCATAAATTTTATCGCGAATTTATTATCAGCAAAAGAGTGCAAAATGTAGTCTTCAGGTTCACCCCAGTAAATAAAAGCAAAGCGACAATACGAGTCAAAGAATACTTTCATCTGAGCCTGATTTGTACTTACGCTGCCAGAGAGGAGAAGGATGATTATATAAAAGAAGCCTTTTATGATGAACTTAAGAAAGTCTATGACAAATTCATGATATTATGACGTTTAAATAATACTGGACGATTTTAATGCAAAGATTGGGCGGGAAAGTTGATCTCCCTTTGAGGCGGCTGGTAATATGGTAGTGAACTGTACCAGGTTTCGACACCTTGAAATGCACAAAGCGACGTGGGTGTCTCTTAAATTACAAAAATCAGACCATATAGTAGTTGACGAAAGGCACTCATTAAATGTATTGGATGTACGTACAATTTGAGGAGTCAAAAGTTTGACGTCATCAAGCAACTAAGACGTATACGAGTAGAAACGATGTGAGTTAGTGTTACCAGAAAGTTAAACACCCATGGATGGTTTTGGCAGTTGTATCTTCTCCTGTAAAGACGAGCACTTTTGCAAATTGTAAGTATCAAGTTAAAGCGTTCAAGATGACACGTTATTTGTCCACCACCCAACCAAAATGAGGTAAGAATTGCAGTAACTCGACTGAAAAATAACAAAGCTGCGGATGCCGATTATACCTTTTTTCTTATATTTCTAAATGTAAACAATTCTATCTACTCTTTCGCAGATGATGGCAAAATTTGTCATTCGTACTCACTTAATTATAGGCTATGTCTCTTAGAGAAGCCAATAGACAAAACATGAATGATACGTTAAATTCGGACCTAATCCTAATTTCTGAATGGGGCCATTTGAAAATTGTGTATTTTAATGCTAGGAAAAACTAATGTTGTATGTTAACATATATGTTGCTTCATCTGTAGCAATGGGTGGTATAAATATTGAGCAACCAGAAGCTCTTGATGTTCTGTGCATGAAAATACAGTGCGATGTCCATTGGACTCGACACATTTTTAATGTGCCAAAAGAAGCATTTAAATGCCTCGCTACTACAATGGCAAGAGACATGGTTCCGAAACAAGCACATTTTTACACAATACTCGCAATTCGGTTAGAGCACATTCTTTTGTGGTCGATTGGCCAGAAGATCGCACACTACAGGAAAAATTCATTTGAAATCAAACAAAGAATTATACTTGCTAACAGATGTTATTTTGACCTAATCAGGCAGATAAGAAAAAAACTCTCTCTAAGAAGTAAATTCTTACAGAGGGACATAGTAAAATACATCAAACAGCAGCGGCTGAGTTCGCTGGAAGATGTTGCGTAATTGGATGAAAATAATCCAGCAAGAAACGTATTCGATTCCGAGGAACCTCGTAAATAAGGGCGCTTATTCTAATTGGAGAATATGCGCAGGAGATCGAAGTGCATGAAATTGTAAAATATGCTCGGCCTTTGACCATAGCAGTTTGTAAATATAGGCCATTTAAGTAAGTAAGTATGTGTGTCGGCAGAATTTATTTTAATATAACTAGTGAAGCAAATGAATTGTTTGTCCAATACTGTTTTATAAATTTGCTTGAATGAATACACTGCTCTGCAGCCAAATCCTCCCTTTAATAAAACTATGTGTACTACATGGATTTTTATGCGCTAAACTCAGATCAGTTGTCGGTTTTTTTCCATTAGATCTGGATTTTTTTTTTATGGGCGTGGCAAATTTTTCCCCTTAAATTAGTCAGGTACGGAGACCTATTTCGTTCTAACTCGAGAACGACTTATCCGATTTTCAAAATTAAAACACTTAAAGATGCATAACAAAATTGCATTTATTTTAGTCCAATTTAATTTTTCCGTATCTCTTACCGTTTTGGAGTTATTTAGAAATTAATGGAGAAAAAATTTTTTTTCGTGCAAAATTCGTAATTTTTTTCAGGTTAAAAATGTAATTAAAAAAAAAGATAAAATAAAATTTTAACTTTTTAAGAGCTACATTTCTAAGAGCTATATATCTTAAGAATAAAATAAGCTATAAACCATAAAAATCGGTGAATTTTACTACCAATTTACCAATTTTTATAAAATACCGTTGTATTTTAGCTTCATTGCCTAATGAAATCTTATGGTCATATATAAGGTTGGTTGCATTGCAATATTGGGTATCTGCGGTAAATTGGTAATAAAATTCACATTTTTAAACCGATTTTTATGGTTTATTATTATTATTTTATTCTTAAGATATGAAGTTCTTAGAAAAATGTTAAAAATGTTAAAATTTTACTTTATCTTTTTATACCCACCATCAAAAAGAATGGGGGTATATTGAGATTGTCATTCCGTTTGTAATTTCCTTAATATTGGTTCAAAAATCAAAAACGATATATCTTCTGAATCCTTATGAAATTCTAAGACGATTGAGCTATGTCCGTCTGTCTGTCCGTCTGTCTGTCTGTCTGTTGAAATCACGATAACGTCTAAAAGAAAAGAGCTAGCTAACTGAAACTTAGCAAAAACATTCTCTATCTATGAGAAAATTTTGGTATTGGAATTGGGCAAAATCGGTTAGAATTTGGCCATAGCTCCCGTATAACCTCGTCTAGGCTATTCGCTTATTTGCTAACAAGTGACAAATTATGACAGTTATGATGACAAAATTTGGTATCTAGAAGTTCTAGATAAGCAGCATTCTAGGCAGCATATAAAATTTCATCGAAATCGGTTCACATTTAGCCATAGCTCCCATACAAAAAATTTACGAAAACAGGCTAAATTTCACCCAAAATACACTTAAATGCCAATAAATCTAAAAGTATAACAGATATAACCACCAGTGTGCAAAATTTTGTCACAATCGGACACTATTTGACCTAGCTCCCATATAAAAAACTTACGAAAACACAAAAATTCAAAAAGAAAAGGGGATTTATGTCCGTCTGTCCGTCAGATAAAATCGTGATAGCTCCTTAACTATAAGAGCTAGTAAGACTAAATTAAGCACAAGGAAGTCTTATGTCAATGCCAGCCAGTGTGCAAAATTTCGTCACAATCGGTCACCATTTGACCATAGCTCCCATATAAAAAACTTATGGAAACACAAAAATACATAAAGAAAAGGTTGTTTATGTCCGTCTGTCCGTCAGATAAAAGCACGGTAGCGCCTTAACGAAAAGAGCTAGAGGGACAAAATTTTACAAAAGTATTTTGGATATCTTGAAAAAGATGTGTGTTGAAAATGGACAAAATCGGTTCAAATTTAGTTAGAGCTCCCATATAACCCCGCCCCGGGAAACATATTAATGCTGATAAATTGAATACAATTGTAATAGCTATGACGATTAAATTTAAAATAGGGAAGTTTTATGCAATTTTTGATCAGTTTATCAAATTTTATAGGAATCAGTCCATATTTGACTTCAGCTTTCATGTGAAAAACACTCACGGAAACCAAAAATTTTAGCAAAGGCCAGTTAAAAGCTATTAATTTTGTTATAATCGGTCAACATTTGGCTATAATTCTTATATATATAACATCCCCTTTTTATATCTACAATAAAAAAGATTTGGAGGTACATTCATTATATTAAGATTGCACCTATGAAATTATATAGGCATCAATCAATGTTCAGCCCAGACTTTATATATGATGAATGCATTAGGAACTCATAACGAAATATATGGACCTGTCGTATTACTATTAACGTGTTTAGCCTAACTACATATTAATCACAACGAAAAGTATTTAACAACTTATTAATTTAAAAGTATACCCGGTTATGAGACCGAATTTTGAATTTTGAAATTTGAAACCACTAAAATATTTTTAAATGTTGAACTATAAATCTACGGCAACCGAATTTAGTCCAAAGGTTTTACCAAGAATACCAATTAGCTTAGCGATTTTTCCAGTTTTGGTGCAGATTTTAAATTAGCTGCACCCTTGTAGATATATGAGATATGTTTCTAAATTTAACACAACTTGATGGTGGGTATATAAGATTCGGTACAGCCGAATATAACACTCTTACTTGTTTTTACTTACATTTTTAACCTGAAAAAAATTACGAATTTCGCACGAAAAAAAATTTTCTCCATTGATTTCTAAATAACTCCAAAACGATAAGAGATACAGAAAAATTATATTAGATTAAAATAAAAGCAATTTTGTTATGCATTTTCAAGTCGGATGAGTCGTTCTCGAGTTAGGACAAAATAGGTCTCAGTACCTGACTAATTTAAGGGGAAAAATTTGCCGTTGATCCGTTGATGGAAAAAACCGACAACGGATCTGAGTTTAGCGCATCAAAATCCATATAGTCCGCATAGTTTTATTAAAAGGAAAGACAAAAAATGAATTTTTGCAGAGCAGTGATATTTGCTTGAGGACCTATGCTCCACTGGGAGTCAAGGATAACAGAAGAAGAGGAAGAAGTGATATTTGCTATTAAATTTCTAAGAAGTTTTTGTTCACATATATGACTGTTGCAGAGTATTTTAGATTGCAGATATCTTAAATATTTTCATAAAATTTTGTTTAAATTTTTCATGTTTCTTAAGTTTTCGATTGTAGAAGTACTTACCAAACATTGATTTTCCTTTAAGAATATCATTGCCACTAACAATAACATTAAGGCTTTGCTTTTTTGAACCTTCATTCAAATTGTTTACACGTGGCGTCAGCGTAACCACATATTTTTTGGGTTTTGTAATGGATCTTAAAATATCTCTGTAAAATAAGGTATGAGAAATTTCTTAAAAAGTAGCCCCATAATTTATAAACGAAAAATATAGCTGTAATTCGAATTTTCCATACAAAATTCCTGAATCAAAAATTTGATAATTTTATCATTCATTTATGAATTAGGGGGTAAATATGACCAATGTGTATTTTTAAAAAGACTAACCAATCAAATCATAAACGAATTATAAAATTATCAAAGGAATTGTGTATGGAAAATATGATTTATAAATTTGAACCGAAAAATGTTTTCATCATGGAGTATAGGTATAAAAAGTTTTTTTTTGACACGAATATTTGACCACCAACTAGAACAACTTTTTGTTTCACTTTATGATGTCCCTGGGCTATGCATGTATAGCTTGTGATAAAGAGATCAATTGTTTCCTAAAAAACATACATAGGTGATCCAAACTCGGCAAAGCCGAAAATACACTAAATGACTCTTACCTGTTGATTCTTACTCGATGCAGTTCATGCTCGTCAATATTTTTTGGTATTTCCGTCTTGTCGAATAACTTAAATTTAGAATTATTGAATTTTGAATTCATAGCGTTTTCTTCAATTAGTATATATTACTTAGCATAGCTTAAAGTTAAAATTCGCTTCGAGGAATGTACCAATTATAATTTTACAATTTTTTTCTTAATTTTTTTCAATTCTTAAAATGTTAACTGCTATAAAAAATAATAAATTTTGACATTTTGTAAAGTAGTGTTGTAAAATGATATTTCTTTTAATATCTTCAGGGCATGAGCTCTAACGGGGCAGAGTTGTATCGATTAAGTAGAAAGCAAAATATCTTGGTAGTTTTTTTGTATATAATATATCCATTTTGCGTTTTCAAAAGTGAACTATAGCGGTTGACGATTGAGGGAAATTAACACAAATTTTATTTTTATTACAATAACAATATTTCAGCCATAAGCTGACAAATGTTGGGTTTTAAGTGCCCAAGATTTAAAGGTTTATCTGTATAAACACGGTCTTTCGAGTAGCCCCGCAAAAAAAGGCTAATGGGGTCAAATCGCATAATATTAGTGGCCAGCAGATATCGCCACGATGAGAAATTACGCTACCAAGAAATGTCTCTTGCAATAAAGCCAAATTCGTTGTGATACATGTGGCATCGTCTTTTTGAAACCACATATTTTTCAAGTCGTATTCTTTAATATTGTGCCGTAAGACAGTCCTAATTCCTGAGAACGAATAGGAGTCGATACATTCGGGTCTTCGGCAACACTTTTACTTACAGTAGCGATATTTTAAGCGTAACGAGAGAAACGATGATGCACAATCCTTACAATATTTCTAACCGCTCCAGTCTCTTCAAATTTCTTCACAATTATACCAATTGCGTAGTCAGATGATTATGTAAGCCATAATCTCCTCTTAAAGCATGATATGTGGCTGTTGCAGAATCACCATTTTTTTAGTACACTCAGAATATTATGTAAGTAAAATTAACTTAAAATGTAATTTGAAATGAATGAATATTCATTTAAAAACCGGTCAACTGATTTTTCATTCAAATTCAATAAATATTTCATTTAAATTTAACTGACAAATATTTAAACTACATTTTCAGTTTTAAAAACGGAATATTCAGTTGTTTTCAAAAAAATTACTGACAAAAATTTAAACTACATTTTTAGTATAAAAAACGGAAATTTTCATTTATTTTTAAAAAATTGAATGGTAAAAAACTACGTAAAATTTCCGTAAAACGGACAATTTTCATTTGTTTTTGTAATTCACGTAACATAAAGGACGAAACCATAAAAAGGTATATCCTTTAAGGATCAAAAAACCAAACAGACAAAACAAAGTTTGTTGTTTGCTTAGGCCATATCCCGTGATAGGCGGCCAGTATTATAAAAAGTTTCTTCAGTAAGCAAACCTAAGATACTTAAGGAAAACCAATAATTAAACAAATACGAATTATATTTGATACAATAATTGAAAAAATTTATAAAAACTAAACAACTGATATTTTCAAATGTTACGGATTTTCAGTATTTTTTTGTAGGTTGTTTTTTAAACAAATGTATAAATATGTTAAAAATCAATTTTCATATAAATTTAAATGAATATTCATTTGAAAACAACATAACCGAAAATTTCCTAAACAACATACAATCAGTTACTGTAATAATTTCCTGAGTGTATGTTTTGATAATTTTTATGCATTGTGTGACGCTTAAGCGATCTTGTGTTAACCTTACCAACACAGTAAGAACAGTACTAGAGCAATGTAATGAATTCCGAATCCTCATTTACCTAGCGTTTTATCGACTTAATGAATGCCTTTGACAATGTTAATAGAAACTATCTATGGAGAATTTTAGAAACCCGTAACATGCCAACGAAAATTCTAAACTTAATTCGGCAATTTATGTAGATTTTAAATGGCGGGTTACTACACAAAGGTAAGTTATCAAATCTATTCAAAGTTTCTACTGGAGTAAGACAAGGATGTATCTTGTCACCTATACTTTTGTCCTTGTCATCGACAACATAATGCGCACTACTCTGAAAACTCGAGGATTTGGAATATGCATGTCTTCTAAGCCAAAGCTCAGGCAACCTTCAAGAAAACCCTAACGTTATCACTGTCTTGGGCAGCTGGGCTGGAAATCAATATTTCTAAGACAAAGATTATGTCTGGAGGCTATGGCGCAAACCCATCGACACACATCAAAGTGAATATCGATGTCATTGGATATGTAAGTACCTTTTATTATTTGGGATGTTTGGTATCTACAAAAGGTGGCTCCGACGAGGATAACGAATCGCGCATTAATAAGATAAAATCTGCATTCGGCATTCTCCGAGCTAATGTAACAGTACCTGGTTGACCGAGCCTTGCTCGGAGCTTTATGATAAGCATTTTGAGGCAAATTTGAAACTTTTTATATATTTTATTTTATAAAGTTAATTTTGAATTATTTTATTTATTTTGTCCGACCAACACATAGTTTGCATAGTTTACAGTTTAACTCATTTTGAAAATTTTGGAAATTGGTCATACCAACAGAAACCTCCGTCGACTCATGCGCAACAACTTTGCTAAAGATTATAGTCTGATCAAATGCACAGTTTATGATTTATTTCATTTTAAGTAGTTTTCAGTGGCGCCACCTGAAGTTGTTCATACCAACTAAGAAACCTTCGTTTGCTTATGATTATAACATGATCAAATGCACAGTTTACGATTTAATTCACTTTGAGTAATTTTCTGTGGCGCCACCTGTCGGACGTTGCTCATTCCAATTCATAAACCTTCGTCGGCTTATCCGCAACAACTTTGCTGAAGATTATAGCATGATTAAATGTACAGCTTACGATTAAATTGACTTTGAGTAAATTTCAGTAGCGCCACCTGTCGAAATTTCTTCATACCAACTAAGAAACCTTCGTCGGCTGATGTGCAACAACTTTGCTAAAGATTGTAGCATGATCAAATGTACAGTTTACGATTTAATTAATTTTTAGTAATTTTCAGTGACGCCATCTATCGGAAATTAGTCTCATCAACTTTAAAACCTTCGCCGGCTTATCCGCAACATCTTCGCTAAAGAGCATAACATGATCAAATGCACAGTTTACTATTCTATAAAGAACATACATACAGACAAACATTCATTTGTTTAAAAGGTATAACATTACTATTTTTTTCCCCTTTCAAATTTCAAATTTCAAAAAAGTTCCATATGCATATTTGGTACTTCTTTGGTACCAATTGAATTCGGTACATTTTATAAAAACGCAGTTAACATAATGTTTCTATTCATATTACTTTTTATACCCACCATCAAAAAGAATGGGGGGTATATTGAGATTGTCATTCCGTTTGTAATTTCCTTAATATTGGCTCAAAACTCAAAAACGATATATATTCTGAATCCTTACAAAATTCTAAGACGATTGAGCGATGTCCGTCTGTCTGTCCGTCTGTCTGTCTGTCTGTCTGTCTGTTGAAATCACGATAACGCCTAAACGAAAGGAGCTAGCTCACTGAAACTTAGCAAAAACATTCCTCATTTATGAGAAAATTTTGGTATTGAAATTGGGCAAAATCGGTTAACATTTGACCATAGCTCCCGTATAACCTCGTCTGGGCTAGTCGCTTATTTGCTAATAACTGACAAATTATAATAGCTATCTAGAAGTTTTCCATAAGCACTAGGCAGCATGTAAAATTTCATCGAAATCGGTTCACATTTAACCATAGCTCCCATATAAAAAACATACGGAAACAGCCTAAATTCCACCTGAAATTCACTTAAATGCCAATAAATGCTTAAATGTAATAGCTTTCGCCACCAAATTTAGCACTAATAAGTTTTATGTGAATACCAGCCAGTGTGCAAAATTTTGTCACAATCGGTCACCATTTGACCATAGCTCCCATGTAAAGAACTTACGGAAACACAAAAATACAAAAAGAAAAGGGGGTTTATGTCCGTCTGTCCGTTAGATAAAAGCACGACAGCTCCTTAACTATAAAAGCTAGAGAGACAAAATTTTACAAAAGTATTTCTGATATGTAACAAAAGTTGTATACTGAAAATGGGCAAAATCGGTTCACATTTAGTTAGAGCTCCCATATAACCCCGCCCCGGGAAACACATGAATGCTGATAAATTGAATACAATTGTAATAGCTATGATGACTAAATTTAGTATAGAGAAGTTTTATACAACTATTGGTCAGTATATCAAATTTTATAGGAATCGGTCCATATTTGACTATAACTCTCATATAAAATACACTCCCGGAAACCAAAAAATATTTAGCAAGGACCAGTTAAAAGCTATTAAATTAGAAACTGTGATAGCTATTGCCACTAAATTTTGCAAAAATAAGCTTTACATAAATACCAACCAGTGTGTAAAATTTTGTTACAATCGGTCAACATTTGGCTATAATTCTTATATATATATTACATCCCCTTTTTATATCTACAATTAAAAAGATTCGGAGGTACAAGCAGCATATTAAGATTTGTATATGGTAGATGCATTAGGACCTCCTTACAAAATATATGGACCAGTCGTATTACTATCAACTTCTTTATCCTAACTAAATGTTAAGCTTAAGGAAAAGTATTTAACAACTTATTAATGTAAAACCATACCCGGTTGTGATAACGAATTTTGTTCAAAGTAAATAAATACTAGGGAAACCACTTACATACTTTTGAATGTTGAACTATAAAGCTACTGCAACCGAAGTTATTCCAAATATTTTACCAACAATGACAACTAGCGTAACAACTTTTTTCCAATTTGGTCCACGTTTTGAATTTGCTGCACCCTCGTATATATATGAGATATGTTTCTAAATTTAACACAACTTGATGGTGGGTATATAAGATTCGGCACAGCCGAATATAACACTCTTACTTGTTGATATGTTAAGTTATCATTTTATCCCTTTTTTACCCATTTTGGCCCCAAAATCAAAAAAGCACCAAATACGTGTTTAAAGTTTCTTTCACATCTATTGATTGCAGTATAAAGTTTCTTTCTATATTCCTTAGTTTAAAATATAAGAGTGGGTTAAAAAGGTACCAAAAAAACTATTTTCACCCTTTTTTACCCCTTATCGGACATAGTTTCAAAAAAGTACCAAACACCTGTCCGTTTGTTTTCATAGCTGTTTAAAACGTAATTTAAATTTTGTTTCTATACCTATTACTTAAGGAGATATAGCGTTTTCGATTTTTCCCCTTTTTACCCGTTTTTACCCTCTTAGAGGCAAAGGTTCCAAAAGTCCCTTCTTCTTCGACCTATACATCAAAAAAGATACCTACTGTCCAAATTTTATCAAAATCATTAGAGCCGTTTTCGATATAGTCATTCTATATATTGCTCGTTTAAGAATATAAGATAAGATATACGCCTATGTGCTGAAAATCGCCTATCGCATGAAGTTTGCGTTTACGATTTGAAGTCGCAAGATTGGTGTGCTGGAGTTCGTAATCACAAAAAAAAATTCTGTTTCAAATCACAGACCATAACCAAAGTGATTTGTAAGTGAACTTCATTTATTGAATAAAATGAAACACTCAAGGCGCAAAAAATGCTTGTAAAAATAAAATTTTATTTGTTCTTGTTAATATGTTTCAGATAAAACAAGACTTAAAATTATTTTTTATTATAAAATTTAAAATTAAAAACTACTCAAGCTGATTTTTTAACTTTGATGTTTTTTGTTTTCTTTTAAATTGGCGAGTCAATGAAAACAGCTGTTTTTATAAGTGTTCGAAAAAAGCAGTGCTACCAGATATCAAAAAGTGTAGACTTACTTAAGGAAATATAAAAAACTTAATGTATAAAAAATATCTAAACCAATATGGCATCTGATGTTCAAATGTCAAAATAAAAAAGAAAATTTTCTACCGCCAACAAATTTAAATCCAAAATGTAAGTATTTAGAGTAAAATTTATAAATAATTTAAGATGAAAAAAATTTTAAATGTAACAGGGCTCCTCAAAAGTCAGCAGAGCAGTGTAAGGTATTTTTAGACTTTATGGAAAGTCATCATGACGTTGCAAAAGGATTTGCTAAAGGAGACAAGGTAAAGCAGGACCAGTTGTGGGCTGATTTAACCACTCAGCTTAACGCTTGTGGTCCACCAAATAGGGATGTTTCTTCATGGAAAAAAGTATGTATGATATGTACATTTCATATTTAATATAATATTTCGTTTAATTTACAGACCTGGTGTGACTGGAGGCGGAGCATAAAGACAAGGCTGGCGGAAAATAAATCCCTTTTAAACAAAACAGGAGGAGGAGATTACCAGCAACACTTCTTATCACCCATTGAAGAGCGATTGGCTATCATATGCAACATTTTCCATGCTGTTGAGGGAATACCTAAGGCGAAATCATTCGGTTCAATGAAGAAAACTAGTGGTAACGACGACATTTTAAATGATTTGCTAGCCCAAATCGATTCCGAAGAGACTAGTCCAACAACAGTTGAGGCAACTAGATCAACGGATAATGTTCCCATTGCCTCGTCTCCACAAAAGAAAAAAGCAAAACTATGCGGAGATATCGAAACAATTCTTGGTGAGGAGAAGAAAAGTTTTGATCATGTAGCAGCTAAACTAGTAGTACTAAAAGAAGCAATCGAAAGTAATGGCAAGTATTTGGAAAAAATAAGTAGCAACATAGATGCAATTAGACTAATAAAAACAAGAGAATATGAGGAAAAGAAAAGGCACAATTTAGAAATGGAAAAATTAACGAAAAGTAAACTAGAGACCAAGCTTGAATTTTTAAAATTAGAAAGAATGAAAATTGGTCTTAAAGATTAAAATTTGTTCTAAGCTGTTCTATGTTATTTGTTAAACCTAATTTGTTTGATCTCAAATGTCTGTGAAATTATTTTTTATGTTTTAAGTTTGTTACTATTACTTAAATTTTAAGTAAATCTATATTTAGTTTTTTTAAAGAATTTTTTTATGTTAATTTTAGTTATTTTTTATGTTTGTTTGAAGTCCTTTTATGTTTGTTATTATTACTTAAATTTTAAGTAGTTTTAATTTATTTTATTAAATAAAAAATAAAAGTGAAAAAATAGTATTTAGTTTTATTTTATCTTAAAGAGTTAGCAATGTTGTTCCTAATTTGGATCCCATCACTGTTATTCTCCAGTTCCTCGTCATCTTCTTCCATATCATTGATTGATTCTGGAAAAATCTCTTCTTCTAATGGTACGTTGTATTGTTTGCAAATGTTGTGTAAAGCACAACAAACATTTGCAATTTTAACAACTTTTAGTGGCGTGTATGGGAGACAAACTTGCAAACATCTAAAACGGCTTTTTAAGTTGCCTATTGTTCTTTCCACTATATTCCTGCCCGATGAATGTACCAAGTTGAATTTATGCTGGATGGATCCATTGGCAGGAGATCTGTATGGTACAATAACATACGGCTCCAAAGCATAGGCCGAATCTGCAAGCAACCATCCACTTCTATTATTATTTTTATATATTTCCGCAAAATATGTTTTCGCATCGCTTAAAGACCATACAAATGAATCGTGACACGATCCTGGTCTAGATGCGTCGACAGCCCGAATTTTCATTTGATAATCACAAATCTACAGTAAAAAAGCGATATTAAATACAACAAAATTTGTTGTAAAAAGATAAATACTTGTCATCTTAGGTACTTACAATCAATACATTAATGCTGTAATATCCCTTTCTACAATAATACACTTCAGAATTGGATGTTGGTTTTATAAGTCTGACATGGGTTCCGTCCAGACACCCAACTACACCAGGAATTTTAAATTTATTAAAAAAATCAATTTTGGATTCCTTTATTTCCTGTTCGGTCATTTCTAACCGTATCCACTGTCCACACAACCTCTCCTCAAGAACATTAATTACCTTCCAGAGGACTCTACAAAAGGTTGTCCTATCCATAGCAATATTTAAATCATTCGATATTACGCCTTGATAGGAACCGACTGCCAAAAATCTCAGCACGCTAGCCAAACGGATGATTTCTGGAATGGAACTTTTGTACATATGTTTGCAAATCTCCTCTAGAATCATTAGAAATGCCCTTTTGTTGAGTCGATAAAGTCCTATGAAACTGAATACAAAAAAATATTAAGCGTCCATGTTAATAGTATGAATACTTACCATTGATCAGGAATGTCTGTTGGATCTGAGTAATCCCGAAGAAGACGTCTTCTGATCCGTTGTTTTTTTAAAAAATTTATTTTTAAATTTATTACACTTAATATAAATGCAACCGGCATTTTTCAACTTTTGTCTTTTTTGTTTATTTATATTTTTTGACAGCTAAAACATATGTTTTTGTTTTCGAATATGTTTTCGAAAAATAAACAAAACGCGTGAAATTCAGCACACGCTTAAATAAATCTGGCGATTTCCAAATCACATGCGATTTGCTAATCGTGTGATTTATAGCACATAGGCGATAAATTAGAGGAATATGTGATGTCCGTTGGACTCAACACATCCTTAATATGTCGAAAGAAGAATATAAGTGCTTCGGTATTCTTAATCGGTGTAAGGTGTACTTCACACCATCTCATCTTCTTAGTCTTACATTCGGCTAATGATGGAATACAACTCTCATGTATGGTACGGTGCTTCAGAGTCTATTTTGGAGCTTCTGGACTGCGTAAAGGAGAGAGCGAATGTGCTCATCGGTGACAGTAGGGTAGCCAGCGCTATATCGCAATGTGGAATGTATTTCACTATATAGCTCTATAGCTACTACAATGCCAAGTGCTCTGGGGAAATTAAGGATATGGTTCCCGAAACAAGCACATTTTTACGCAATTCTCGCACTTCGGTTAGAGCACATCTTTTTGTGGTCGACTGGCCAGTAGATCGCACAACACACTACAGGGAAAACTCATATTTTAGCCGAACTGTTCGTATGTGGAATAAACTCCCAGCAGGAGTCTTTTCCCCCAATTATGATATAAACAAATTCAAATCAAATATCCACAAATACTACACTACCTATCCTCCTTCCCACAACCTATTTTTTTAGTTCGAACACAATGCTTTGCATTCTTCAAAGGGCAAATACCAACATTGCTCGACAAGCGCTTCGTAGGAATCCTCAGGAAAGCGGCCTCCTAGTTGGTGCACCTGCTAGAAAGTAGAAAAGGTCAATTGATGCAAGCAGCAAAGTATTCATGGAATAACGTACACCTAACATCTCTCAATAGAGTTCGATATAAAAGGATGCTTGAGGCCCTATGCTCCACTGGAAGACATGGATGATAGAAGAAGAAGTGGTTCAATGTGGAATAGTCTAACTATCTAACAAAATTTAGTATGAACATAAAACTAAGTAAGTATATTTCTTTAATTTGATCTCAGTGATGTAGGGCTTCAGATCGTCTTGCTTGACCGACTTTAATAGTTATACCCTTCACCACCATAGATGGTAAATGTATTATAAGTTTGTGCTGATGTATGTAACGCATAGAAATATTTGTCTTGGACCCACCTTTTAGTATACCAATAGAGTAAGAATCACTTTCTGAGTCGATTTAGCCAAGTCAGTCCGCCCGTCCGTATGGCTGGCTGGGCTCCCATGTAAACCATGTAATCAAAGCACACGTAGCAATTCTAAAGATAACTTGGGGAAATTTGCCACACATAAGTTTTTTATATAGTGGGACCATGGCTATTGAAATTCGTCAATATCGGTCCATTATTTATGGTACCTCCCATAGGTTTCACTAACCGAAGTTGATATTTTAATCACAAATATCAATGTCTTTTTATGAAATTAAAAAAAAATATTGCTTATGTTAACGAAAATCATTGTGCCAAATTTCGTTAAAATCGGTCCACATTTGTTAATAGCTTCCATACAAACTCTTCTATCAAAGCGCACTAAACGACACAAATATCACTCAAACGCTCGTGAATCTGAAGATAATGACAGTTTTATGTTTATTTTTTGCACACATAATTTTTGTAAAACTGTAATCAATTCTCTAAATTCCGAGATAATCGGTCCACATTTGACCTAGCTCTCATATAAGTCCAAATGACGGAAACAGCTTAAATATATAAGTTTTGAGAAAATGTTTGTGTGTTGACCAAATGTAGCAAATATTTGTCTTTATATACCAAAAAGAACACATTTGACCTTATTAATGAAGGATATCGTATAGTTGGGCTTAACCGACTATTGCACTTTCTTATTGGTTTTTTACTTGTATTTACATTTTAACCCTTATGTGTATACCAAGGTACCCCGGTACCTTTAGCACTTTCATCTTAACTTTTTTAATGGAAACAGATGGTTCACAAACCTCAAACTTCTTGAGAACTCCTAACTATTGAAATAGTTTAAATTATTATTGCTTTTAAGCTAAAAAATTATATTGTATAGGCGCTGTGGTCCAATTTATATCTTATATACGTAGCCGTACGGCAAGGTACCCGGGTACCTTCATACATTATATATGAAAAAATTGTAATAAAAAGTAAAATTTTATTGAAAGATAACTAAAGCAAAATTAGACAGATTAGTTATAAATATTTTATATATGAATATTTATGTAGAAACAAGATTTACACAATTTTTTTTGTTTTATACATAGTTTCCATTTTTTTTCTAATTTTATTCTTGACCCTGGTTATTAAAGGGCTAGTGACATCCAATTTCAACCAATATTCTAAAATATATATTTTTATCCGTTGTAACAATCATAATTTCAGTTCTGCTTATAAAAACTGCTAATATATAACAATTTACGTGCTTTTTTATAACTTTAATGAAAAATTATGTTTTTGTCGAAATCCTTTGAATTTAAGTCGCAGGTACGACTAAAGGTAGAAACACAATTGGGACGAATGACTAATTTCGTCCAGCACGACGAATTCGGCTTTAAAAGTTCGTCTTGTACATTCGTCCATTGAACACAGTTGGGACGAATAAACGTTGTTGACGTCATTTTTGTTGATTTTTTATTTGCACAAATTACTTACACTTTCGGACATATCGCGCACTCACAACATTTGCAATTTTTTTGTATTTAATTCTCTTGTTATTTCACAAGATTATTTTATTTAATTAATTATATTTAAAATATTTTTTTTTATTGTTTACATTCTTTAAGGTGACCGTATTTAACAAGAACACATATAATTTGTAATATTTTACAACTGAAATAGAAATACAGTCACTCTAAACCAGTTTATTCGTCGTTCGTCTGCGTATGAAATATAAATAAACCTATCGCACTGTTCGATACGCACAACGAATTTCGTCGTACGCATCAGTTGTGAGCACTTTCATATTAACCCATATGTTCTATTTCTAACGACGAATATTCGTTCTGAAAAATTGGTCGTTCGTTCCAATTGTGTTTCATACTTAAGCCGTTAAAGATATTGCTCTAGTTCTTTCTTTGTGGTAATCTGTAGGGGGTTCTAACTATAACGGGAACTTTTTTTACTTTTTTCGAGTTCGTTTAACAATCTATTTTAAAAAACCAAAAAGGAGTTTTTAAAACGGTATGAACAAAATACTTTTTTTTCGTCCTGTGCAAAAGTGACATATCGTTAGCCCATTGCATCAAAAATGGGTATTTAAATATCCTAAAGCCTTAAAAAAGTAAAACTAGTCAAACTTTTTAAAGTTTTTTAAAAATAATAATTTTTTTATAGCATATGCTCAGGAGAGTCTTCAAGGACATAGGATATTTTATAAAACCTTTGATAATTAGAAAAGTCTTCAACCGATTTTAAGATTATATATCATGTATTTGGATTATTAGAGTCAAATGTAGAAAAATTGGAGGGTAGTACGAAACTTAATTTACTTAATACAAATTTATGGTATACATATATATTCGCCATGACTTGTATCCTTACAACCGCCACGTTGAATTCACCTTGAGATTTACTATTTACTATAAATGAACGTGCATTGTAACTCTCAGAGTTATTTTCCGAGATCACTCATTTATTTTTTCCAAAAATGTTTGTTTACAATAATTTTTCCATATAGGTACCCGGGTACCTTGCCATTCTCTTAAAGGTGTTTTTTTTTGCCATACACATAAGGGTTAAGCTGACATTTTTCTTGTCTTTCAACATTTTCTTTGTTCGTTTATTCTAATTCCCATCTTGTCATGAATACTAAGAGCAAAGTTTTTAAGCAATTAAAAATCTGAGATAATATGAAAATGGTGTCGTTTTTAATTAGTCTCACGGGTCTTTAGTTAATAATAAAGATAGTTAATAATCTTAACTAGCATTTTTTATAACAAGGCTAAAATGAAAATTCATAAAGTTCTAATATAAATACCCACTTGATTGTACTTATTACTTTATAAATTGCCCCTTTAAAATCACTTATAATGGTAACAAAAAGTTTGTTTCCTTTAAGACATAATTGGGGATCATATTTCCTAGATTCGTTTCCTCAGGCCTTTTTTGTCTATATATTTTTGTTGAATATAGAAGCTTAAAGTCAATTAAATTACATTTTTTGAGGGTCAAACTTAGTTTTCATTTGTATGGTGATCGAAACACTTAAAGCTACGATGCACAGTGGTTTACGGACGCTTTTTTTTGGAAATAATTCTGTAACTTTTGAACGACTGGAGATATTTGAATGAAATTTGACATGGTGGTAGTCAAGGAGTATTTGAGTTGGTTTTTAAAAGCACTGGTCCATGAGGGGTCGGGAGAGTGATTGATGGACCTTCAAAGTTGGTCACCTCGGGTGTTCGATTTTTTTAAAAATTCGCCAAAAATCCATTTATGTATGGATTGAAAAGAAATTTTAAACTTAAGTTGTCCTTGAGAAGATCTACAAAAAATATGCTTAAATGTGTAGGTTATCTCCTTTGGATTTCGAGATATTTGGGTAAAAAGGAATTTTTAGGTTGATTTTTTACCTCTTTTTTTAAGCTTTTTTTGATCTGGTGGACGCATCTGAGGACCAAAAATTTTTTAAGAATATTCTTTAAATTTGTAATAAAATTCTGAATAATTTTTGTGCAAGTTAGTTATAGAAATCTTCTTTTGTTTAAAAGTTAAAAATATTCAAAGTTGAAACTTACAAAAAATTTCGCTTTTTTTTTAGTTTTTCCCCAAAAGATAGCTATATTTTTTCACTAATAAAAAAATATTTTCTTAAGAAACATAAAAAGATTTTTAAAGTTTTTAAAAGAAAACATAATGAGAATGCGTATAAAACAAATTTCTTGCTAATTGGACTTTTGGTCCTCGCACATGTCCTCTCCAAAAAATGGCAATTTGTAAAAAAAAAAATTAGTTTAAACAAAAATTTCTCAAAAGGCAAAGCACCGATTTGAAAAAAATTATAATGTTCATATTTTTCAATATATCTGTTATTGATTAGAAAAGTTTTTTCTGAAACGCGCTGCAAATAGAGACAGTGTTGCCATATTTGTAAAAAAACTCATTTTTTGAAACACCTTTTTCCCCAGTTGGGAATTGGGGAATTTTTAAGTTAAAATTGGGAATTTTTTTTAGTCTATTGCTTTTACATCTTATTGGTCTACATTACTACAAAATTTCATTGTAATATCTTTATCCATGTCATTTCCACAGAATATCAAAGATTAAAAATATTTTCCTTAAAAAAGCAGAAAAACAATTTTTTTTTGTTTTACGATACAAAGTGTAAAAAAAGTAACGCACTTAAAAAAACTTTTACTTAGTGCTAATCTCCTAGTCTTTCCCGATCTAATGATACTAAACATGTATATAAAGCATTAATACCGAGTCTTAAAAAACTCTGAAAAGTTTGGCCCCCGTAGCATTTTTACACTGTTTATTTAAATATAAGTGATGAATTTGTGCATATAAAGTTAATTATCATACTCAAATATTTCACTATTTTTAAGATGACAATGATCCTTCGCTAATAAACAAATATTTTCTTCAAAAAGATATAAATAGTTTTTTATTTTTTTAAAGAAAACATTATAAGAATGACTTAAAAAAATTTTATTCGATTTTGCCTTTTGTTCCAAGCTAAAAAATAAAATTTTAGTAAAAGATTCTAAATAAGTAAGTACGAGTAAGGCACCGATTTTGATAACAGTGTAAAGGTAATATATCCATAATTTGTAGCAAAAGTTTAATTAGAAGAGTACTTTTATAGTAACAGTGTGACAATTTATTTAAAATAAGATTTAAAGGCATTTTTCCGGTATTTAAAATTGGTGTATTTGAAAAAATTGCAAAATTATGTTAAGGTTATAAAATGTTTTTTAATGTGAAAGTTAATGCAATAGGTAAAAATTGTTACAACTTGGGTTTTTCATAATGGTCAGAAAGGATATGGTTACTCACCTCCATACAGGTAGGTTTTACGAGACGCACATATTGGTTGAGTTATATATGCACCTATTTTTAGAGGTAAAAAATACATTAATTCATTGATTTCTTTATTATTCTTTGGATACAGGTATATATAAAAAATGTTTTTTTTTTAATATAAAAAAGAAAGTTTTAAATGTAACTGCTATTAACAGTTAAAACATCATGGCTATAACATTGGAATTTAAAGTGTTGTGCGATATTCTTTTTGAACAACCAAGCAGTTCGAGAGCAGAAAAAATTAAAATAATCATGCGATATGCTAAAAGTCAAACTAACTCCATGATTCTCAATAGTGAGGAAGACAAAGTCGTAAAATTTGTAAAGTTATTTGAACTTAAAATTAAGTCGGTTAATTACTGTTTAAAAAGATTTGAATCTAAATTTAAAGACTGGCTGAAGGACTCAATTGAGCTTAAAACTTCTGGTGCTGGAGCCCCTCTAAAAAACTATGATGATCTCGGAGAAAGATCTAAAAAGATGCGATTATCCGAAGTTCTTTCTACTCATTCGGATACTGAAATCAAAGATTCCTTTAAGGAAGTGCTCAAACGAAATAATCAACCAGCTGAAGCTAAACAAATAGCAGATATTCTCCCAGAGGCTTCTCCTAAACGTCTTAAGCGAATTATTAAGAGTATACCAACTCCTTCTTCTCAATCAGAATTTTCGGAGGAAGAAGCACTTGCTCTTATGCTCGAGTTGAAATTGAGTAAAAATAAATATATTAAACTCTGTAAGGCATTACGAGACAAAGGACACTCAATTTTACCAGGATATAATGCGTTATTAAAAACCAAAAAAAACTTAATACCAACAAACGTGATAGGAGACGAAAGTGCATCTGTGGATTTATCAAAATTATTGGAAAATACGGCATCAAGGCTGATATCTACTACATTGTCTGAAGAAGAAGCCAAGAAACTTGACAACAAGGACTTAACTTTAATATGTAAATGGGGATGTGACGGTTTATCTGGATTACCGGAATACAAACAATCAACATCTCATCAGAACACAAATGACTACAGAAGCGTTTTTATGGCATCCCTAGTACCACTAAGATTAAGAAAGAATCGTTCTGAACCATCCACATCAAAAGAGCGTACTGAATATGTGTGGGTTAACACATCTCCAGGATCAAAGGCATTTTGCAGACCGATCAGATTCGAATATTTAAAAGAAAATGCAGCAAGCACAAAAAATTGGGTTGATGATATCAAATATTCAATAGACAATTTGAGTCCAGTCTGCATAGACATACATGGATATTTGATTAATGTAAATTTTGAGCTTCAATTGACAATGATAGATGGAAAAGTAAGCAACGCTATAACGGAAACCCATTCAACTTGGAAATGCTCATTATGCGGAAAGAAGAAATCGGAATTTCTACAAACTTCAGAAGATGCATCAGCTAGTACTGCAATTAATCAAGAGGTTCTGGAATTTGGTATATCGCCCCTACATGCACGTATCCGATTTTTAGAATTTATGCTACATATAGCATATGATCTGAAATATAGGAATATACCTGATAATCAGCTAAAATCCGTGAGAAATAATAAGGAACTGATTGAAATGAGATCCAGTGAAAAAAAAAGGATTCAGGAAGAATTCAAAACTATGACGGGTCTAAACATAGACAAACCACTTGTAGGATATGGCAGTACAAACGATGGTAATACGGCCAGGCGATTCTTTGAAAATTATGAAACAACTTCAAAGATTACTGGAATTGATGAGGAAGTTCTTCGTAAATGTTACGTAATATTATCGGCAATAAATAGCAAATATCAAATAAATGCTGAAAAATTTCATTGCTATGCCCTCAACGCGTTAACTCGTATACGACATTTGTATCACTGGAAAGAAATTACACCAACAGTTCATAAAGTCCTTCAACATGGTCGTGAAATAATTGAATCAAATCTTCTCCCACTTGGTGAACTGACAGAAGAGGCCCAGGAAGCGCGGAATTCAGATTTCAAGTATATCCAACTATTTAATACCAGAAAATGCTCAAGAAAATCGCAAAATCAGGATCTAATAAATTATCTCTTGTTGTCTTCTGATCCTGCTCTATCAACGATAAGAAAGAAATGGTGGAGCAGTTATACAAAAACTTCTGAAAACGAACACCTGGAAGAGGTTCTTGATATAATAGATTGTACTGATTATTTTACTGAAAATAAAAATTAAGTAAATAACTACTTTTATATAAATATGTAATAAAAACTGTAAGTTTAAACTTTAACTACAAATACTTCAATAAAATGTATTTCACCTTTTAATATAAGTACAAATTATTTACATTTTGATATTTCATAAATCCTCATGATATTTTCTTTAAAAAAATAAAAAAATATTTGTTTGTTATCGAAGGATCATTGTCATCTTATAGTGAAATATTTGAGTATGATTATTAATTTTATATGCACAAATTCATCACTTATATTTAAATAAACAGTGTAAAAATGCTACGGGGGCCAAAGTTTTCAGAGTTTTTTAAGACTCGGTATTAATGCTTTATATACATGTTTAGTATCATTAGATCGGGAAAGACTAGGAGATTAGCACTAAGTAAAAGTTTTTTTTAAGTGCGTTACTTTTTTTACACTTTGTATCGTAAAACAAAAAAAAATTGTTTTTCTGCCTTTTTAAGGAAAATATTTTTAATCTTTGATATTCTGTGGAAATGACATGGATAAAGATATTACAATGAAATTTTGTAGTAATGTAGACCAATAAGATGTAAAAGCAATAGACTAAAAAAAATTCCCAATTTTAACTTAAAAATTCCCCAATTCCCAACTGGGGAAAAAGGTGTTTCAAAAAATGAGTTTTTTTACAAATATGGCAACACTGTCTCTATTTGCAGCGCGTTTCAGAAAAAACTTTTCTAATCAATAACAGATATATTGAAAAATATGAACATTATAATTTTTTTCAAATCGGTGCTTTGCCTTTTGAGAAATTTTTGTTTAAACTAATTTTTTTTTTTACAAATTGCCATTTTTTGGAGAGGACAAAAAGAGGACAAAAGTCCAATTAGCAAGAAATTTGTTTTATACGCATTCTCATTATGTTTTCTTTTAAAAACTTTAAAAATCTTTTTATGTTTCTTAAGAAAATATTTTTTTATTAGTGAAAAAATATAGCTATCTTTTGGGGAAAAACTAAAAAAAAAGCGAAATTTTTTGTAAGTTTCAACTTTGAATATTTTTAACTTTTAAACAAAAGAAGATTTCTGTAACTAACTTGCACAAAAATTATTCAGAATTTTATTACAAATTTAAAGAATATTCTTAAAAAATTTTTGGTCCTCAGATGCGTCCACCAGATCAAAAAAAGCTTAAAAAAAGAGGTAAAAAATCAACCTAAAAATTCCTTTTTACCCAAATATCTCGAAATCCAAAGGAGATAACCTACACATTTAAGCATATTTTTTGTAGATCTTCTCAAGGACAACTTAAGTTTAAAATTTCTTTTCAATCCATACATAAATGGATTTTTGGCGAATTTTAAAAAAAATCGAACACCCGAGGTGACCAACTTTGAAGGTCCATCAATCACTCTCCCGACCCCTCATGGACCAGTGCTTTTAAAAACCAACTCAAATACTCCTTGACTACCACCATGTCAAATTTCATTCAAATATCTCCAGTCGTTCAAAAGTTACAGAATTATTTCCAAAAAAAAGCGTCCGTAAACCACTGTGCGATGTTCTGTAAATTTAAGAGTCTCACTAGCGTCCTTGTTAACTAACGAGTCTGCTAATATCATATATTTAACCCGCTTCTCAGAAGAGCTCAGTGCAGCTTAAGTTCTGTTTTAAAAACATTTTTTTTAGTGTTCTTATTAGCTTATTAGATTCAATTTTTGATTATAAGTCTTCAATGAAATTATATTTTTAATAAGTCAAAGTTCAATACATAACCCCCACAGATGTTTGCACATTTCATGAGTCAATCTAAACTATTTCAATTTCGAACAATACTAAATTGCTGGTTTCAGCAAATTGTACAATTACAAACATTTGACTTTGAATTCACATTTAGGAAAGTTTGTCATTTTCATTGAAGGAGCTGTATTTTCATTATGGATTGGGTTCGAAAATATTTTAACATTTGTAGGATTTTACAAAATTTGGATAGTTATACTTTAGGTCACCATTAACCCTTATGTCTTCAACCACCTACCCGGGTATGTTATTCATTTTTAATTTGATATATTTTGGTCACCGAATGAGCTATCGACTTGAAATTTTAAATATGCTTCGCACATACCGGTCTTTGACATTCTTTGCAAGCATTTTTTGTAGATCTCCTCTTATATACATATATCAATTTCGTTTGTGTTTCTTTCTTCCGGTGTCATCATCTTATTTTTGAACACATACAGAAACATTATTTGAGGATTTTATGGACGGATCTGAATTTTCTTCATAGCTAATTGTTTACTAAGTTTTTGAAGTTATATTATTTTTCTGTTTGTCGAGGAATAAGACTGGGATTATTGTTCATGTAAATGTGAACCGCCGTGGTACAGCAGGCTAGTCATCCGCCTAGCATATTAGAGGTCCCAAGACCTTACTTGAAAAAAAATAAATTTTCAAAAAAGCGCCGGTTCACCTCATGACACAGCTACACAACCACTGGTTATTATACCCTTCACCAATAGGTGAAAGGGTATTATAAGTTTGTGATTCCGTTTGTAATTTTTTTATTAGTGATCGTAGACCCCATAAAAATTATACCGATCGACTCACCGATCGAATCGGGAGGAGAATCGATTAAGCGATGTCCGTCTGTCTGTCTGTCTGTCTGTCTGTCCGTCTGTCTGTCTGTTGAAATCAAGTTTCTGAAGCCCCTGGAGGATGGACTTACATAAATTATATATCAGATTTTAGGAAATTCTCCCGCAATGAACGCTATTAAATTTCATTAAAATCGATTTATAAACACCGAAAATATCGAAAAAATACCAAAAATTAGACGAAAATTTTAAAATTTTTGATTGAAACACACTTTTAAATAACAAGAGAAAAAAGATACTCCGGGTGTACATGTGATAATATGTTATATATCAGATTATAGGAAATATTTTCCCAAAGCACTCTGTAAAATTTTATCAAAATCGGTCCATAAACAACTGAGATATCGCCAAAACACTTAATTTGATGTATCGCAAATTGCCCAAAGTACACATTAGAGAATGTTTGTTGAAAAAATTAAATGCAGAAATAGGAAAAACTATCCTCCTTTAGTACGGACCTACATAAATTTTATATCAGATTTTAGGAAATTCCCCCACCAAGCACGTTATTAAATTTTATCAAAAGCGGTCCATAAACAATTGAGGTATCGCCATAACACTACATTTGATGTACAGCAAATTGCCCAAAGTACGTGTCTAAGAATTTTGTTTACATTTTGTAAGTATTGTTTCAGCGATATCTCAGGTGTTTATGGACCGATTGTGATGAAATTTGACATCGTTCTTTATGGGAGGATTTTCTAAAATCTGATATATATACTCCACAAATCTGATTATGAATACCATTCAAATTGTTCCGATCAACTCAGAATCGGCACAAGAATCGATTTCAGGACCTCCGTCCGTCTGTCCGTCCGCCTGTTTGTTTTTTTGTCCGTCCGTCTACCTGTCTGTAATTTTTTCTGTTGTAGTCAAGTTTTTGGAGCCCCTGTTTTGTCGATATCTCAGGTGTTTATTTTGATGAAATTTAATAGCGTCCTTCGCAGGGGATTACCTAAATCCTGATGCATTCGGTAATTTGTGGTAGATATAATTTAGCGTTAAAGCGATGGTGTTTTGATCGACAATGATAAAATTCAGGGTGGGACAATATCCTAAAAGTTTGTGTAAAATCCAGGAGCTCCACAAATCTGATTTTAGCAGACAGACACTCTGCATTAATCTTAATTTTGTGTCTGACTTTTGAACATTATGATAACATTTGAGAATGTATTATATATCAAATTATAGGTAATCTTCCTAGGAAGTACAAAAATGCAGCTAATTACATGATATCCGTTCAAAACCTACATATGTATGTAAGTATCTCACATATCAACGAAAATTAAAATTTTTTTTGTTTTTATTTTTTAAATTAAATTAAATCACATTAAAATTGCACAAGGAACTAGAGCAAAACTTTCCAAACATCCATCGGACAGATCGAAAGAACAATACATCCCATAATATTTGGGATGTATTGTTCTTTCGAATGTTCGAATGATGAAGTGTTCATTTTAATTAATTAACTAACTTCAGATAAATAATTCAATCTTTAATAACTTTTCCGACAAAGCTGATATCCATCCATTCAAAAGCTATATATTTCACGTATGTATCTAAAACTAAGAGTGTATACCCTATAATTTTATGGCTTGTCATTGTTAAAGCTTTGACCTAAATCAGTCCTCTAACTTTAGAGTTTTACATAACTAATCAAGAACTTTTACTAGTTGGATAATTCGTACGAATTAAAGTGCACAACCCTCACTGGGCACAGCGTTTTTGGGTTGCATGTCAGAATACTTAAACTTTATCAAATCGATGTGCTATTGCAAATCTAAGGGCATCTACATTTTGAAGCATCTTTTCTGCATGGTTTATCTGGTCTATCGAACTTTATTAAATGTTCGTAAAATATGTGTCTATTTTATTTCGAAGCTACTGGCTGGCTTAAATATGCATTCTCTACTTGTAGTCTAGTAATCATTATCTTTCACAAAGGGACCACTTTAGAACCCAAGTGAAGCTTCCCTAGACATCAGCCACCTGCCCAACCTAACCTTTGGGTGCATAACTATCCTAGATGATGACGCCACCGAAAAGCTTTTCTTTTTCCGACTCTTAATTTTAAAGACTCTTTGCATATAATACTAGTATAACCAAATATTGCTAGGAAATACATTAAGTACTTTTGGAACACCATTGGTGAAGGGTATCCAAGATTCGGCAAAGCCGAATATACCACTCTTACTTGTTAAGTATTAGGCTATCCAAAACTTCTCTAACTAATGCATTTGCTGTTCGGAGCCGGTGTTAAAACGTAGGTCCCTTTCAATGAGCCTAAAAATACAATCGGATGTAGCTCATTGTCTGTGAGAAGTACCATTTGTTCCAGTTGGAATGTTGTCGTAAAAATTAAGGGTCATCTATTTGCTCTCTCTTTTATCGTATATTCTCCAAGGAATTTGTCCATATTGTCAACACCATCTTTACCTTTAATGTACTCCAACTTCATAACTGGCTATCGGTTTACTCCTTTAACTTCGGTATTGTAATGAAATATAGATAAAAGCTCAACGGACTTGTGTTTTTGGGAATATATAAGCATATACTCATACTGTTACTAATTCCAAAGACTAAAGATTCTACTTCTTTTTCTTGTGGATTATAAAATTTAGCCGGAATAAATGTCTTCCTTTTATTGACGGTACCCAAGAAAGACAAGTGTAAAATTAAAAAAAAAATGTCACACACGATGTTTCTTCCATTTAAAAGAAAAAGTTTCATCACAAATCTTTAAAATCTCGTTCACTCTGCTTTTTCCCTTTCTGCAAAAGGCGCCAACTCAGTATATACAAGTCCTCTTAGTGGGTAAGATGTAAGATAATCACAAGCCCACCAGACCTTTATACCATATTTTTTTGGCTTCGAAGGAATATATTGCGTGAATCCAGTTCTACCACGTTGGGGACGGTATTCATCAACAGTGTTGGCTCTTGCTATAAAGTTTTTTTGTAGATTTCTGTTTACCACGTGGAATATATCTGTCGCTTTATCACATTCCTTACGATATTTCAGTGTATTGTCATTATCAAATCTAATAAACGGCTTAACCCTTTGAGAACCACCTTAAGCGATTGTGCGATGTGTTTAAAAAAAGTTCCCAAAGCTACAAAAATTATTTTTATTTTAAAATTCCGAAAGCAGTGATTGTGTTAGCACTTGCTACAGCATACAAAATTTTTAAACAGTAAAATAATATAAACACGAATCTTAAAAAATTAGTCGTGTTTGTGGTCTTAGTAGATGCAGAAGTATGCCTGGTGGTAAGTGAAAAATTTTTCGTTTTTTGAATTTTTAATTATTGAGAAAGTTTAAGAGTAAAGAGATTTGCTCTCTTGTTGATGATTCGGCATATTTTGAACACCTGATGGTGTTTGAATTTTAAATTCTGTTTAACGGAAAATAAGATAACACAATTGTGCCATGTGGCAATTACATGTTGTTTGAATTTAAGCTCACAATTGTGCTATGTCCTATATTTTTAGGAAAAAGTTTTGACTTTTTAAAGGAATCAGACATTCAACGGGTTTTAGATATCCTTGAAAATTCCGACGATGATTTTTCATCTGATGATGAACTCGAAGACACACATTGGGAGCCAAATGTTTGTAGCGACGACTCTTCGGAAGAGAGCTTTAATGAAGGTAAAAATATAAAATATTTTTTTATCTTTAATTTTATTAATTTTGCCATTATTACAGTAAACTTTCCTGAAACACAAGAGGCTAGTAACTTAAACTACAATGTAAGAGATGAATTGTGGCGCCAAAAAGAATTTTTTTCGCATGACATTCCCAAAGTGCAAGCATGTCAAAATTTTGTGGAACCTGGTACACCTTATAAATACTTCTCTAAATATTTTCCCGAAAGTCATTACAAGGATGTCGTTACGTATACCAAAATGTACTTTCATGCTACAACTGGTGCTGAAATGAGCTTAACAGAGGCTGATATCAAAAATTTTTAGGGCTGCGCAATAACTATGTCTTGTCTTGGATATCCGCAGATTAACATGTATTGAGCGGAAGGTTTTCGCAATAATCTTATTTCTTCTACGATATCCAGAAACAAGTTTATGAAGCTGCGAACCACCATTCATTTTGTTGACACAAGTATACCGCATCCGACAAATAAGTTGTGGAGGGTTCAACCTGTAATTGATTTGGTAAGAAGTCGTTGTAATGAGCTAGCTACTGATGTGACAAGTTACTCCATTGATGAACAGATGATACCTTTCACTGGAAGGTGTCCTGCTCGGCAGGTAATGAGATCAAAACCTCGTCCCGTGGGTTTGAAAAATTTTGTGTGTGCAACGTCATATGGGCTCATAGTAGATTTTGAGGTGTTCCAGGGTGCTGGCACATTTCCGGATTGCGGATTAGGCCACGCGGCATCAGTTGTCTTACGGCTTACAAAATACTTGCCAGAGGAAAGTCATATATACTTTGACAGATTTTTTTACCACCATTCCCCTTTTGGAAAAACTTGAAGAACTGGGATATAGAGCCACAGGGACTATAATGGCAAATCGATTAGGGAAAAGAATTAGCCTCCCTGCTGATAAAAGCATGTCCCGTGGCGAAATGATTCAATTCGTTAAAAACGAAACAGTAGCCGTAGTCAAATGGTGTGATACAAAATGTGTCACTGTTGCATCAACTATCTGTGGAAAAGATCCAATTGGTGAAAAAGAACGGTGGATAAAAAATTTAAAACGACGTTTGCCGATTCCTATTCCAGCTGTCATTCAATTATACAATGAAAAAATGGGAGGAGTTGATATAGCTGACCAAATGATGGAATACTATCGGATTAAAATGAAAACCAGAAAGTGACCCGTTAAGGTATTTTTTCATTTTCTCGACTTAGCCATTTATAATAGCTGGAAAGAATATAGAAACGATGCGGAAATACTAAAAATTCCGAAAAATAAGATTAAGAAATTCTTAAGTTTTAAAATGGAGTTAGGAGAAGTCTTGGCAAAGCACAAAACTGTGCCTCCAGAAGTTGAATCATTCCAGTTGCCTGACGGGTATTATGGAAGTAAATATCGATCCCATAATGCACCAGATGATATAAGGTATGATCGGTTCGACCATTGGCCTGAGTTTATAGATGGTACAGCCAAGCGGTGTCGCAATGAAGGTTGTGTAAGCCGCTCCAGGGGAAGATGCCAAAAATGCAAGGTGCATTTGTGTTTGGCAAAAGATAAATTGTGCTTTAAAGAGTACCACACAAAATAACTTTTATGTCAAAATTAATCATATTTTATAATTTTTTGATCTCTTTTTGTTTTACCTGAAGTACAAATATTGATTTATTGTAAAAAAATCATTTTTTTTCTGTTTAAATAAAAATATATAATATAAAACTAAAACTAAAAAATTGTACTTATTTTAAGCTTATTCGACCAACATACACGATTGTGCGAGGTCCTTTTCCTTAAAAAAACAAAAATTCAAAATTTCTAAAAAATAAACTTTGTAAGAATATAAAGTTTTTTTTTACAAAAAAAGTTTTTTGTAGAAATGCGAAAGAAAAACATTATTGGTTCTCAAAGGGTTAAAGCATAAAATAATTAAATACCCATCGATGCAAGGGATTGAAATTAGTTTTCAATAAGTCAATTGCATGAACGAAATTTGAATGTGTAACGTCAGCTAGTAAAAGTATTCCGAGAGGAATACTAGTAAAAGTATTCCGATAAATCGAATTCTGATGACATAAGGGACTTCCACTTAAATGGGAATAACTACGGCTTTCTTTTTTATGAAATGGAATGCAAGAACTTTAATTTAAAGATATAAACACCAAAAAGTTGTTCAATCTATGCAAATTCCCTTATAAACTGTATGACATACCCGGGTATGCTGGTTGTATATATAACATAATTTTTTTTTATTTGTAAACATAAAGGTTAAGCGGTAATTGATTGCGAGAAACGGGGAGAACAACATTAGTTTCGTATTATATTAAATTTGTTATATTTAGGCTCTAATATCGATGCCTAACAAAGTTTTCTACCTTCTATCCTCTTTGTTTCATATTATTCAATGTTCGTAATGCAATAACTCAAATTCTATTTCTGAATTAGTCTTGAGCTTTTTGTATAATATCTACTGGGTAGCTGAGAACTACCGTTTTGGCTACCGTTATGTTAAGCATACGTCCTGACGCATGTCTAATGTATAAGGCGTCATTCTATGAATAGTTTGCTGCTTTCATCTCCGCATCGATTGACCTTCTCCACGTTATAGCAGGTGCATCAACACAACATAGCCTCCAGGCATAAAATTTGTCTTTTTCATCCTCTGTTATCCTTGACTCCCAGTGGAGCATCCATTTTATATCGAACTCTATTGCGATATGTTAGACATACGTAATTCCAAGAATAGCTTGTTGCTTGCAACTCAGCATTAATAGACTTTCTGCACGATCTAGCTGCTGCAACAACGACAACCTCTTCCCTGTGGATTCCAACAAAGCGCTTGTTGGTTTGTATTTGGCCTTCGAAGTGTGTGGCCTATCCACCGCCATTTCCGTTGACATACTTTTAAAAAAGCAATGATTTGGTTTGCCGCGTTAAGTATATCTTCGTTTCTTATGCGATTTGGCCACCATATATTACGAATTGGCAGTAAGCATTTGTTTGGAAAGGTTTGCAGGTTCTAGTCGATGGCATTTGTACGTTTCCAAGTTTCACAACCGTAATACAGGAAAGACTTGACATTCGAGTTGTACTATCGTAACTTAGTTATTGTTGATATTTGCCGAAATTTCCAAACAGCTCAGAGGATGCCGAATTCAGATTTTGCCTTATTAATAGGCAAGTTAACCTTCTCGTCGGTGCCACCTCTTGTAAATACCAATCTTGACTTTAAAAATATTGATTTCTAGCCCAGCTGTCAGAGATTCAACTGAGATAGCGTTAGTATTTTCTTTAAGGTTGCCTGAGTGTTGGCATTATTATCATATTTCAAGTGATCGAACTGTTAAAAGGATGTCCATTGGATACCGCCTCTACAACTCAAAGCATTATGTCTACCAATAAAAGCATTATGGTATCGATGACGAGAAAAAATGTACCTAAAAATGCCTTACTCCAACAGCAACAAAAATCTCTACCTAAAAGACACTACACTCATCTGCAAGATTTCTTACCGTTTTGCTCTTTTGTAATAGCACCCGAAAAGTACCGATACTCATTTTAGAATCATCGTAAAAACGCAATTTCTATAGCAAAGCAATGTGTGAACGATTGTTCTTTGACTAAACAGTCAGATTGTGGTGAGCCTAACTCCAAGCCTAAGAAACCTGTTAAGCTGAGTACTCTGGTGTGCCCGGCCAGGGTATACCTAAGTATACCCGACTAACACAACCTTACTAGATTTTTGGAATTGAAACAATAGTTTCTAAAGTAAATAAACAGATAATGGTGAACCAGACTCCATTTCCAGCCTGTCTATATCTAAGCACACCCGACTCATACAACCTTACTAGCTGCCATGCCCATTATGAAAGGATCTTAACAACACAGTGACAATATAATGTCAGTGGCTGCTTGAGAAGTGCTTTTTAAATCACCGGTTATACCGATACTAGCACAACATTGTACTTTGTTCAGAGAACCCAAGAACAAAGCTTTATCGACAGCTTGTTGCAGAACCGTATGTTAAAAACAGTTCTCTCTGAAACCAAATTGATTTTCGCACAGTGGTGACGAAACGGCATCAAATACTCTGTTCAAAATTACTCAACTTAATATCTTACTCGGTATTAGAAGAAGCGTTATTTTCCTGTAGTTGTTGCAGTCTTTGAAGTCACCTTTTTATGGTATTTTGATTAACAAACCTTCTAGAAGGTTGGCATAGCTTCCTCATTCCATATTTTTTTTTTTTTTTTGAAATCATTGTTCCTTTTAAGGTTTTTATTAACTTTATAAACCCCTCATATTATTGATAGATTGTCGGCAATTCCAATGAATTTACTATCATGTTTGGCACTTGCATTAGAGGCCTTAATCCAAGAGGATTGTTTAGTGTTGTCATGAAGTGTTCCATCCAGCATTTTTATTGTTCATCCAAGCTTAAAAGAAGATTACGACTACTACTCAAGATGGCAATGTTGGTATAAGTAGGTTTGCCTCACAACGCTCTTGATATATTATATAAGGTCAGCTTGGGTTACTTGTTTATCTATTCACATTCTCTTGTCCCTCCTTGCCAACTTTTTTTCTGTTGGATAGTTAAAGATGATGTAAGGGATGTTGGATACCAAGCAACGATTGGTCTTGGCTGCGAGATCTCCAATAAGTACTATAAAAGCATGGGTTAGGACGTCGGGCTAGTAACCCACTCCTGGAAAAAAGAATTAATATGAAAACTAGGTAAAAACTAGCTAAAACTAGGATAAAAATTTCCCCCTTAAAGTAAGAAGAAAACGCCAGAAACTTCGATGAAAAGACCAAGAGAGAAAAGTCATTTAAAGTGTGGCCTTCAAAATTGAAGAATATGCACACAAGATCAAAGCGCATGGAATTTTAAAATATGCTCGGTTTGTGACATAAATATGTTGTAAATATAGGCCATTCAAGTAAGTAAGCATAGTTCAAGGTATTTATGTATATTTGAGTGACACATCTAGAAATTTTATTAATATGTGTTGTTTGTAACAATCTTTTCGAACGTAGGCCATAATTGTATGAAGAAAACAAATACACTCCACACTTGTAACGAAGTCTTAGCTGAAAAGCTAAAAGGTGTTTGTTGCATACAACTCTCGAACAGCACTTAACAATAAAAGAAAATCTCTAATGGCAGAGGGGTGACAGTGAATATGCCAGCAACAATTCTGTATTGTAGTCTTAATGCGGCAACAACAACAGCAATAACAATGATGACGACGGCAATATCAACGAAACAATTGCATTTCAAATACAAACAACCAAAGAATGGATGGATACAATTCATGGATGTAGAACACGGCATTGGATAAACATAGATATGAGCAAAAATGAACAAACTCATACACATAAACACACACACACACATTTCATGATACCTTTATACAATGAAGGAATCCTGAACATGTTGCTTAATACTAACAACATATTGTTGTTGTCACATTGTTGATATTATTGTTATTTCTTGTTTCCCAGTTGATACAGGATTTCAGGTATTTTCATTGTATCGTAAGCGCGTGCTACATGTTTTGAGGTAAGAATCTAAGGTAAGTGCTTGCAACTAAATAAATGTACATATGTATCTATTCGTTGTTGGTTTTATAAGAATTCCTTTTTATTATTTTTCCCTAAGAAATTGAATGTTGTGTATTATAGAAAGAAAGCGCTTTTAAAATGCATCTTGTTCACTTTTTCACTTAAATTCTTATTTTATTTACGACAATTTGAGTGTGTTCATATGTATATCCACATACGGCTTTAGGTTTTGCAACAATATTTACCCATCGTCTTTTTTGCCACAAATTCCAGGAACTTTTCAATTTAGGAAAATCTTTTATAAGAAATTTTCTAAAGTATTTTTGTTGTTATACAAAAAGTTACTAATCCATTTTAACCTATGTTTCAATATTTCCCTGGCATTTGCCTAATCTTTAAGGGTACCTGCAAGTCATTGGATTTGAAAAAAGTTCTATGAGCCCTTTTTCAGTTTAAACATTTCCCGTTTTTTGTTGTAAATAGTAACCCAATATTGTTACAATAACATAAACTGTCAAGTGGTTTGTAAAAGCTACTGCTTCTTGATTACATTAGATGAACAAAAGGAATTACAAAAAATCCTTTAAGTTTATATTTGATGAAAAGTAAATATTGTACCTCTTGCTGTAATTTAGAATAAATAAAAAATGTTTGTATGTAGGTATATACTCGCATGTTTTAATGCACTTGTCATTACAGGATAAAAGTTATAAGAGTTTCAAGTTTAATTGAATAAACTTCTGGTAAGTTTTTGCTAATGCTTTTGCAATTTTTCTCAATATTTTTTTAGCATAAATAAAATATGGTTGGCTTGTATGTTTCGAAATTGTTATGTCCACCATCAAAAAGAAATGGGGGTATATCGGGAATGTCATTCCGTTTGAAATTTCCCTAATATTGGCTTAAATATAAACCAAAATTAAAGTACACTAGTCGGCAGAATTATTTTAACATACCAACTGTTTTTCTTCTTTTTTAATTTCCGGTCACAAACTTTGTAATAGAGGCTGGTATTGAAAACTCTGGATTGGCTTCCCCAAAGTCCAGATTTTTATGTAATAGAAAATGTGTAGTCATACAGAAAGCAAAACAGATCTGCGGATTTGACAAGAACAAATTATAAAATGGTTATTGAGGTTTCTACAGTTTTGATGGATTCTATTCCAAACCTCCACCAAATCGTTTTAAATGCTAAAGGAGAATATATTTTTGATTAATTTAAATAATTATTATTAATTTTTGTTGACCTTGAAGCTGCAAATTTTTTTAAATTTGCTCTGTTAAAATATGTCAAAATACTTATGCCATATCCTAAAATTTTCTTTTTTAGTTTTAATAAAAAAATATACAAAACTTTTAAAATATGAAAGGTCTTTTGCTTTCTAATAAATAACAATATTTTTACCATTTGCAATATTATTAATTTATTTTTTTAATTACATAGGAGCGGAAATAAAAAAAGAAGAAAAACAACTGGTTTGTCAAAATAATTCTGCCGACTAGTGTATATTCTGAAACCTTATCAAACTATAAGAGGATTGAGCGTCTGTCTGTCTGTCTGTCTGTCTGTCTGTCTGTCTGTCTGTCTGTCTGTCTGTCTGTCTGTCTGTCTATCTATCTATCTGTCTGTCTGTCTGTCTGTCTGTCTGTCTGTCTGTCTGTCTGTCTGTCTGTCTGTCTGTCTGTCTGTCTGTCTGTCTGTCTGTCTGTCTGTCTGTCTGTCTATCTGTCTATCTGTCTGCCTGGCTATCCATCTGTCTGTCTGTTCGTCTGTCTGTCTGTCTGTCTGTCTGTCTGTCTGTCTGTCTGTCTGTCTGTCTGTCTGTCTGTCTGTCTGTCTGTCTGTCTGTCTGTCTGTCTGTCTGTTTCTCTGTCTGTCTGTCTGTCTGTCTGTCTGTCTGTCTGTCTGTCTGTCTGTCTGTCTGTCTGTCTGTCTGTCTGTCTGTCTGTCTGTCTGTCTGTCTGTCTGTCTGTCTGTCTGTCTGTCTGTCTGTCTGTCTGTCTGTCTGTCAGTCTGTCTGTGTCGGTCTGTCCGTTTGTCTGTCTATTGTCGGCACCATAAAACCTGTCTGTCTGTCTGTGTCTGTCTGTCCGTTTGTCTGTCTATTGTCGGCACGATAAAGGATATGAAAGGATATAGGTCACTGAAATTTGGCAAAAATATTCTTCAGTTCCTGGAAAATGTTGGTATTGAAATCGGGCAAAATCGGTTCACATTTGACCATAGCTCCCGTATAACCTCCTCTAGGCTAATCGCTTATTTGCTAATAAATGACAAATTATAACAGCTATGATGACAAAATCTGGTATCTAGAATACATAAGTACTGGGCAGCATATAAAATTTCATCTAAATCAGTTGACATTTAACCATAGCTCCCATACAAAAAACTTACGCAAACAGCCTAAATTCCACCTGAAATACACTTAAATGCCCTTAAATGATATACTGTAGTAGCTTTGGCCACTAAGTTAAGTACAAGAAAGTCTTATGTCAATTCCAGTCAGTGTGCAAAGTTTTGTCACAATCGGTCACCATTTGATCATAGCTCCCATATAAAAAACTTCGAAAACACAAAAATTCAAAAAGAAAAGGGGGTTTATGTCCGTGTGTCCGTCAGATAAAAGCGTGATAGCTCCTTAACTACAAGAACTAGTAAGAGAAAATTAAGCACAAAGAAGTCGTATGTCAATGCCAGCCAGTGTGCAATCGTCAGTGTCACAATCGATCACCATTTGACCATAGCTCGCATATAAAAAACTTATGGAAACACAAAAATACATAAAGAAAAGATTGTTTATGCCCGTCTGACGTCAGATAAAAGCACGATAGCGCCTTAACGAAAAGAGCTAGAGGGACAAAATTTTGCAAAAGTATTTTGTTTATCTTGAAAAATATATGTATTGAAAATGAACAAAATCGGTTCAAATTAAGTTAGAGCTCCCATATAACCCTGCCAAGGGAAACACATTAATGCTGATAAATTGAATACAATTGTAATAGCTATGACGATTAAAGGAAGTTTTATGCAATTTTTGATCAGTTTATCAAGTTTTATAGGAATCAGTCCATATTTGACTTTAGTTTTCATATAAAAAACACTCACGGAAACCAACAATTTTAACAAAGGCCAGTTAAAAGCTACTAAATTAGAAACTATGATAGCTATGGCCACTAAATTTTGCAAAAATAAGCTTTATATATATACCAGTCAGTGTTAAATTTTGTTACAATCGGTCAACATTTGGCTATAATTCTTATACATATATAACATCCCCTTTTTGATATCTACAATCAAAAAGATTTGGAGGTACATTCATTATATTAAGATTGCACCTATGAAATTAGATTGGCATCAATCAATGTTCAGCGCAGACTTTATATATGATGAATGCATTAGGAACTCCTAACGAAATATATGGACCTGCCGTATTACTATTAACGTGTTTAGCCTAACTACATATTAAGCACAACGAAAAGTATTTAACAACTTATTAATGTAAAACTATACCTGGTTATGAGACCGAACTTTGATCAAAGTAAATACTGGGGAAACCACTAAAATATTTTTAAATGTTGAACTATAAAGCTACGGCAACCGAATTTAGTCCAAAGGTTTTACCAACTATACCAATTAGCTTAGCGATTTTTTCAGTATGTGAGATATGTTTCTTAATTTAACACAACTTGATGGTGGGTATATAAGATTCGGCATAGCCGAATAAAACACTCCTACTTGTTATATCTACAATCAAAAAGACTTGGAGGTACATTCAGTATATTAAGATTGTATCTACGAAATTAGATAGCTACCAATTAATGATAGGTCCAGACTTTATACACGGTAGATGCATTAGTAACTCCTCACAAAATATATGAACAAAATACATGAACATTGTTATGGCACAACGAAACAGCTTATTAATGTGAAACTTGGTAAACCACTTAGATGCTTTTAAATGTTGAACTATAGTAACTATACCACTGCAACTGAATTTAGTCCAAATATATTACCAACAATACCACATTTGGTCAACATTTTGAATTAGCTGCGCTCTCGTACAACTTGATGGTGGGTAAACAAGATTCAGCACAGCCGAATATAACACTCTTACTTGTTTTGAATCTGGTAAGCATTCTGAACTGGCTGCAGCCTCGTAGATATATGACATATGTTTCTAAATTTAACACAATTTTATGGTGGGTATATAAGATTCGGCGCAGCCGAATATAACACTCTTACTTGTTTTTAATATAACCAGTGACATAAGACTAGGTTGTCAGTATTTTGCAAAGTCTGCTCGTATGAACCTTCCACGATGCTATAGAAAATTCTCCAGGACTACCCTTTTGCATTGCTGACGACATTTTTGAATCTGTTAACTCAAGCTTTATAAGTGACTAAATTAGTAAAACTATTGTAGTACTAGCTTGCAATGGTTTTGCCAAAATTAAAACAATGATCAATGTGGCGCATTTTAAGTCGGTGATATCATATTTATCATTCACTGTTTATATTTCTCATTAAAGCCCCTAAAAGATAATAAATATAGACTTTAAAAATAAAATTCATCAACTTCTTAAATACAATATTTTGAAATAAAATGTATCTATTGCTTAAATTTAAATTGACTACTAAGAAATGCCTTAGCTTATTTAACACTATGAGAAGCCTTTTCTAAGTGCCATATGTATTAAGTTTCCATTATTTATTTGGGGTAACGATTTTTTACCAGTCTCCGACAATGACAAAAGCCAACAAGATTCAACAATCATCAGTAAAACTTTAGCAAAAGCAACACTAACATAAGTCGCAAAGTAGAATGGTAACGAAAATTGAATTTCTATTGATTGCTTTCATAGTTGATGATATCGACATCAATAAATCAAGTTGGTGACTTGAAGTTTTTAGCATTCTATATATGTATGTATATGAGTAATAGGGTGGGTCGAAAAGTCATTTTGTGTTTTAATGGGAAATAACAAAATCTGGGGTATAATTTTGGAATATTCACAATTATAATCAAAGATAACCTGTCGTCAAATGAGTAGTTAACTACAAAAAAGTTAACTTTAACCCTTATACTCTCCTTGGGTCAATTTGACCCAATTTTGTTTTTCAAACGCAAAATTTTCCCCTTAAATATTTAGATATGAACTTGAAACTTTTATTTATACATTATAGGGACGAAAATTATGTTTTTATAAGATAATAATAAAATTAAAAATTTTCCTCCCCCCTCCACATTTCAAAACACGATTTACACACATTTAATTCCCTTTGGGTCAATATGACCCAACAAGCGATATTTCAAGCTTAATTACACTTTATAATTTTTTTTTCCTATTGAACATAATTGAATCGAGTTCACCTTCATTCAGAATCATCTATCAATAATTTGTTCAGTCAAATAATCAGTAAAATCGCTTTTGTTGAACATTTTTCCATTCATGGGCTGTTCACATATTACGTTACGCTATTTTCGCAATTTTTTTTGTTTTCAGATGATATGTTCCAAACAAAAATAAATATGTTATCCTCTTAAGTTCTCTTCATCATTCAGCCGACGTAAGAGATGATAAACAAAAAAAGACTAAAATAATACATCATTGCATCCAAACTAAAGCTTTAGTTCATGCACTTGACCAACTTCTTGCTAATTACACATGTAAGCGCGAGACTAAACGATGGCCAGTTGCATTATTTTCAAACATGATAGTTGTATCAGCATATAGCACCTACATCACATGGACTTAAATGAATCCTGACTGGGGTTTTAATACAAACTTCAGAAGCAAGCTTTATTTAGTAGAACTTGCAAATCAATGAGCTAACAAATGAGCATATTTGGCGAAGAATATTTCCAAGGCGTTTGATATAGTGTGGCACGGAGCACTTCTATCAAAACTTATTGCCTTTGGTATCGGTAATAACTTCTCTCGGTTTATATTGAGCTTCCTCAGAGATCGCTCTATACGAGTTGTTATAGAATTCAAGGTTAATTCAGAGCTACCGCAAGCTCTGTTCTTTCTCCAACTCTATTTCTTATCTTTATAAATGTCCTTCAACATCAAACTTCCAATCCTATCTACTCTTTTGCAGATGACAGCAATATTTGCCATTCATATTCATTCAATCGTAGTCCAAGCCTTCTTTAGGTTGGCGCTATGAGACAAAACATGAATTAATTATTAAATCGATATTTAGAAACAATTTCAGAATGGGGTCGTGCGAATAGATGTTGTATGCTTATGCATAAACGCGCGGGAAACCATGTTTCTTCATCAATGTGATGTCCGTTCGACAAAATATATCTTTCAAGTGTCGAAAGAAGCATTCAAGTGCCTCGGTTTTCTAAAACGGTGCAAGAGGTACTTCACTCCATCTGATCTCCTTACTATTTACACCACCTCATGTATGTGCCGGAACTTCAAAGTCTATTTTGGAGCTTCTCGACCTAGTGTACGAAATGGCGAAAGTGCTCATCGGGACAGTGGGGTATCCAACTCTATTGATTTACAGGAGCACCATCGCAATTTGAGTTGTGTCACACTGTTCTATTGTTAATACTTTTGAAAGTGCTCTAACGAAAACAGAGAACTCGTTTCCGTAACTCGGACTTTTTTACGCAATACACGTCATTCTGTTAGAGCTCATTCCTTTGTGGTCGATTGGCCGGTAAACCGAACAACACGCTATATTCAGCCGTATAGTTCGTATATGGAATTCACTTCCCGCAGAAGTTTTCCCTGCCAGTTGCAATATAGGTAAATTTAAAGCCATAAAGACTACTCCATCTATCCTCCCTCCCATAACCTATTTTCCTACTTCCAACACAATGCATTGCATAAGAAGGGGCAGGGGATGACCTGTGCTGGTTCTAAATTAAAAAATCCAATGTTAAATATCCAATTTTGTTAATATTTCATTGTTGGGTCATATTGACCCAAAGGGTAATATAAAGGGCACAAATCCAAGGAAAGTAGAAGGGTTAAGTTAACATGTATCGACTATCTTAAAGTCAACTACAATGCAATGCAAATTTACATTACGTAACGTGTATACAAACACTGAGCGGTATATATAAAAAAAAACGTCTGCCTGGATTCGAACCCAAGACCTCACTGCTGTGCCACTTCATATGTTTGAAACATTGCAGCTTATAATTAATTTATACAATTCCTATTTTTAAATATAAAAAAGGGAATTGTATAAATAAATTTTAAGCAACTAAGCTTTCAACAGTTAATGTGGCACAGTGGAAGCGTCTGCGGTTAGCAGTCGTGAGACTTCGGTTCAAATCCGGGGATAAATATTTTTTATTTTTTACGTTTCCTTCTAGCTACAAAATGTTAACTTCAAGTTAACGGGTAGATATCTAGATTAGATAGGAGGACCTCACAGAAAACTGTAAGATTATGTACAAGACCATAGGTGTTGATCCATAGTGCGTCCTCGATTAAGAAGCTTCATTTCGAGAAGCATTAAATACCAACATTTAGCACATTTTGTTTTCCTCCTTTATCAGTTCACATAAAGCTTCGACAATTTGATATATTTTATCATCTTTAGAGGATGCACGTTCCTTAGATCTTCTAGAATCTGAAAAAAGTAAGAATCAAAACATTTAAATCGATTGTTAGATAGTGCAACACATTGACAAAGGAAGTGGTATGTATCTTCTTCTTCTTCGTTGCACCATCTACACATATCGTCATTTCTTAAGCGTATTTTTTTCAAGAAGTACCTTAAGTTATTATGTCCAGTTATGATACCTACATACATCCTTAAATCATTTTTATCCATATTTAATATAGTTTTTTGTGTGTTAATATCTCTTGTCTGCCATAGAGCTTTCGTTTGAGTACATTGCGTTGAGTTATTCCACAATACATTTGATTCAGATTTAAATGTGCCTCACATATTTTGATAAATTGAGCAGAGCCCTGGGTAAACCTCCATTTCCATTCAAGTCTGCTCCATTGCGTGCCAATTCATCTGCTTTATCATTGCCCAGTATATTATTATGGCCAGGTACCCAGCACAGTTTTAAGAAGTGTTATTCGTTGAGAGCCTGTAGCTCTCTGCGACAACGGCTAACTACCTTTGACCTAATAGTTCTATTGCATATTGCTTTGATTGCTGCTTGACTATCTATGTAAATTCTGATATCGCTTTTGAATATCGGCATCATAGATATCATACGAGCTGCTACCAATACAGCAAATATCTCTGCTTGGAAGATGCTGCAATCAGTATTTAAACTAAAACTACTACTTATTCCTAGTTTTTCACAAAAAATTCCACTACCAGTACCTTGTTCCTTCTTTGAACCATCAGTGTAAATCTCTATACCCAGTGAATTATGGTTTCTAACATTCCAACTTTCTCTTGAAGGTATAACAGCCCTAATCTTCTTATCCCATACTATTTGAGGAGTCATGTAGTCTGTAACTACGTCTCTGTATCCATTGTTAATAATTAATGATGAGTGTCCCTTTTCTTTGATCACCAATTGGCCACTCTGACTAAGTCTGACCTGTGTTCTTAGAGTATATTCTTTAATATGTAGGTGCAGTGGGCCCATATTTAAAATTCTACATAGAGCTTCTGTTGCAGTAGATCTCATTGCCCCTGAGATGCTTGGTGCAACTATTCTGTTAACTCTTTCAACTAGGGAGGCATGACATTTAACGTTCATAATTGGCCACCAAACTAGAGAGCCATGGGTAGATATCTAACTTTAAGTTAATTAAGAGAAATGCAGAGTCGGACAATTGACTACTTCCTAGGACATCGCCACGTTAAAATAGTTAGTAAATTACATAGAGAAGTAATCCAAGTGTCAGTCACAACTACTTGAGAAATAGTTAGCTTTAAGTAAATATAAAGTTAACTGAATGTCCGACAGGGTATGTATGGTTTTTGAATGTATGTATTAAAGTACATTGAATATTTTTATACCCACCATCAAAAAGAATGGGGATATATTGAGATTGTCATTCCGTTTGTAATTTCTTTAATATTGGCTCAAAAACCAAAACCGATATATATATTCTCAATCCTTATGAATTTCTAAGACGATTGAGCGATGTCCGTCTGTCTGTCTGTTAAAATCACGATAACGCCTAAACGAAAGGAGCTAGCTCAATGAAACTTAGCAGAAATATTCCTCATCTCTGAGAAAATTTTGGTATTGAAATTGGGCAAAATCGGTTCACATTTGACCATAGCTCCCGTATAACCTCGTCTAGGCTAATCGCTTATTTGTTAATAAATGACAAATTATAACAGCTATGATGATAAAATTTGGTATATAAAAGTTTTACATTAGCCCTAGGCAGCGTATAAAATTTCATCAAAATCGGTTCACATTTAGCCATAGCTCCCATACAAAAAACTTACGAAAACAGCCTAAATTTCACCTAAAATACACTTAAATGCCAATAAATCTAAAAGTATAACAGATATAACCACTAAATTTGGCACAAGAAAGTCTTATGTCAATGCCAGCCAGTCGCAATCGGTCACTATTTGATCTAGCTTCCATATAAAAAACTTACGAAAACACAAAAACTCAAAAAGAAAAGGGGATTTATGTCCGTCAGATAAAATCGTTATAGCTCCTTAACTACTAGAGCTAGTAAGACTTTGACCATAGCTCCCATATAAAAAACTTACGGAAACACAAAAATACATAAAGAAAAGGTTGTTTATGTCCATCTGTCCGTCAGATAAAAGTACGATAGCGGAAAAGAGCTAGAAGGACAAAATTTTACAAATGTATTTAGGATGTCTTGAAAAAGATGTGTGTTGAAAATGGACAAAATCGGTGCAAATTTAGTTATAGCTCCCATATAACCCCGCATTAATGCTGATAAATTGAATACAATTGTAATAGCTATGACGATTAAATTTAAAATAGGTAAGTTTTATGTAATTTTTGATCAGTTTATCAGATTTTATAGGAATCAGTCCATATTTGACTTTAGCTTCCATATAAAAAACACTCACGGAAACCAAAAATTTTAGCAATTTCCAGTTAAAAGCTATTAAATTAGAAACTATGATAGCTATGGCCACTAAGTTTTGCACGAATAAGCTCTATATATATACCAGCCAGTGTGTAAAATTTTGTTACAATCGGTCAACATTTGGCTATAATTTTTATATATATATAACATCCCCTTTTTATATCTACAATCAAAAAGATTTGGAGGTACATTCATTATATTAAGATTGCACCTATGAAATTAGATAGGCATCAATCAATGTTTAGTCCAGACTTTATATATGATAAATGCATTAGGAACTCCTAACAAAATATATGGACCTGTCGTATTACTATTAACATGTTTAGCCTAACTACATATTAAGCACAACGAAAAGTATTTAACAACTTATTAATGTAAAACTATACCCGGTTATGAGACAGAATTTTGATCAAAGTAAATACTGAGGAAAACACTAAAATATTTTTAAATGTTGAACTATAAAGCTACGACAACCGAATTTAGTCCAAAGGTTTTACCAACAATACCAATTAGCTTAGCGATTTTTTCAGTTTTGGTCCAGATTTGAATTAGCTGCACTCTTGTAGATATATGAGATATGTTTCTAAATTTAACACAACTTGATGGTGGGTATATAAGATTCGGCACAGACGAATTTAACACTTTACATGTTTTAATAACCGATTTATAATAGCTTGTGTTATCATTCGATCATACCTTTCAGAGAAACATAATTTTTCTATTAGAACTTTATTGAGCCACCCTAATAAATACGTTTCAATAACCAGGAAGAAAAATATAATAATAAAGCTGAAATGAAAAATAATAAAAAAAATGTAGCATATTTTCTCGCTCATACATATATTAGAGCGGCTCGATCTAGATACAAATGGAAATGGACTTTTCTGTACCTCGAAAATTAATTTTGATCGATTTTAGGGTACTATCTCAAAAATCATTTTGCTATGACCTTCCCCTGTCTAGCTAGGACATAAGGTTCTGCCTTAAATTTTTTCTAAATTTGTTTACAAAGGAACTACTATATATCAATTTTTGATCTCTAAAGTTTTTGTCGTGCCGCTCTATTATATATGTATGTAGTATTTTATATTTTTAAAATCGTTTATTTTTCCAGATACAACTACTGACACTCTTAAGTAAGTTTATGTGTATTTTAATTTTGAACAATTCATGATCTAAAGTGGGTTTATGTCAAGATTCGTAGAAAACATGGTGTTACGTATTTCACGATTTAAGTAGAAAAGTATATTTTTGTTAGAAATGAAAAATATACAGAAGATATGAAATATTTTATGATTTAGTTTTAGGTATTTTTTTTTTGTCAATAAGTACTTATATGGTAGAATTTATCATTTTGCGTATTCATGCATCAATGGCACAATGAACTCTACAGTTTTATATTTTAATAAATTTCAACTAATTAGTACTTATGAGTCTTTAGATGATAAGGAATGTCTTACTTTGTAATTTCTGTACTCTAAAGTTAATTTTTGTGCTGCATATCCTTGGGCGTGTTGAAAAGAACACGAATTTTCTGGGTCAAATTGCAATAACTTAAAAACTACTTAATGGATCAGTTTTTATGGCTCTAATGAAAGCTAATTTAGTTGTTTTCTACATTCAATTATTGGTTTTGCAAAAAACATAAATTTATTGGTTGAAATTTAACAAAAATCGAAAAAACTCCAATTTTTCCCCATACAAAAAGGATTCTAGAAAAAAATGTTCTGTGCGCCACCTCAGGATATTGACCTAGGAAGACACAATTTTTTTCTGAGCACCTTAGGATGTAGAGCATCGATTTTTAACCCAGACGTATCGAATTTCAATAAAAGTTGTTTTTCGCTCCACCCTAATATATATATCGATAGCACAATGGGCTATACAGTGAACCAAAGTTGCCCACCTCTGGTATGTAAAATATTTGGATCTTTATAACTTTCGCAAAATTAGTCCGATCCGAAAGGTTTTTGCAATATCAAAAGCTCTTAAAAAATTAAGAAACACTTGCTTACTTTACTACCTTTTCCCTTATAGTATAGAAGATGTTTGACTTTTGAAATTTGATTTGCCTTTTTTGTCTTAAAGTTTTAGATCTATACATCTTTTTGGTCAATTTTTTTTTTTTCAAAAATATTGTAAGACTACTGATAAATTTCTTAATATAGGGTGGTTAAATTTCAAGGGCCGATGTTGATTTTGAATAAAACACAAACTATTTAGGAAATTATTGTAATTTTATTTTATTATGATGTATTGGTATTACTCAATTATGTATGAAACAAAATATCGACCAAATGGGCGCCGCGACCACAGCGACACACCTCCATCCGATGGTCCAAATTTACGATGACCCTGAGGCATAATGGAGGTTCTATGCCGTTAATGTGATGAATTATCTCATCCTTTAGCTCTTGAATTATTGCTGGAATATTGACGTACACCTTTTCTTTCAAATAACCCCAAAGAAAAAAGTCCAACGGTGTCAAATCACATGATCTTGGTGGCGAATTGACATCGCCATTACGTGAGATAACACGGCCATTGAATTTGTTGCGCAAAAGAGCCATTGTTTCGTTAGTTGTGTGGCAAGTGGCACCGTCCTGCTGAAACCACATATCGTCCACATCCATATCTTAAAATTTGGGCCATAAAAAGTTCGTTATCATCTCACGATAGCGAACACCATTCACAGTAACTGCCTGACCGGCCTCAGCTACACTATCGCGAACAGCAGCAATATTTTCTGCAGTACGAGCTGTACGAGCATGCACTGGTATTCTCACATCTTCTACAGACCCGGTTTACTCGAATTTTTCCACGATTTTTGCGATTGTATGCACATTTGGACGATCAAATTGACCAAAAAAATCACGAAGTGCACGATATGCATTTTGATTTGAACGCCCATTTTCATAATAAGTCTGGATAACTTTAACACGTTGTTGGATTGTGTATCTCTCCATGGTTCAAATTGAGTAAGTCTGAAATAGAGAAATGTCAAATAAAATTCGAAAAAAAAACTTGGCGTTTAGGTGTGGTTCACATTCAACATCGGCCCTTACAATTTAACCACCCTTTACATTAGAAGGAAAAAAGTTTTAACTATTTAAACTTTATAACACAAAAAAAGTCTTCAAAGTTTGCGAAAAAAAACCTAAAAATTTTGTTCAAAAAATTTATTTATTTTCTATATTTTTAAATTTTTTTTCAAAAGACTTAATTTTTTTAAATATTTTTAAAAGATTAGTCTTTAGGAATGCGTATATTTTGAAAAAGTTTGGACATGCACCCTACAACCAGCGGTATTCGAAAATTAGACAATTTTGAGACAAAACTTGAGTTTTAGGTATCTTTTAAAAAATTGAAATTTTATTTCAAAACTTTTCTTTATTTAATTCAAATAAGTAAAATTATCTTAAAATCTATATAAATACTTGATAGGTGCCGGGCATAAATGGAGTCATACGGTCCATAAGAAAACAAATTTTCGAAAAGTTTACTTTTCTGTATTAAAAAATGTGAACTTATTTCTGATTTCTAATATATCGGTATATAATGTGTTCAGAAATGGTCCTTAGACCTTGTTTAGTTTAAGAGATCTTCGAAAAATATTACATTAACATTAATGTTAAAAAATTATATAAATTTATTGTTTTTTGGCAAAAGTCTCAAATTAATTTCTGAAGTTTGAAACATTTTTAATCTCACTTAAAAGTATATAAAACAAGTAACAAAGCCCGACCATACGATACCCTTCAACACTAAGGCCAAAAGTGTTCTTTTTCCTGTATAAAGACAAATATTTGCAAAATTTTGCCATTATACAAACATTTTCTTAAAACTTATATATTTAAGCTGTTTCCGTCATTTGGACTTATATGACCTAAGGTCAAACTTAGACCGATTATCTCGAAATTTGGCAAATTGATTACAGTTTTTGCAAAAAATAAACTCAAAATTTCTCATTATCTTCAGAGTTAGGAGCGTTTTAGAGATTTTTGTCTCATTTAGTGCGTTTTTGCAGAAGAGTTTGTATGGGAGCTATGGTCAAAATTGGATTGATTTCAACGAAATTTTGTACAGTGATTTTAGTGTATATAAGCAGTATCTGTTTTGAATTTCATAAAAAAATATTGATATTTGTAGCCAAAATATTAATTCCGTGAAGTGGGACCTATGAGAGGTACCATAAATAATGGACCGATTTCCAAAAATAATGTATACCCTTCACCACCTATGGTGGTGAAGAGTATAAAAATATTGTAATTTATATTAGATTGACCACCGCTGTATATGTATCCAGCAGTTAAGATCTTTTCCCAAATTAAATCTGGATATAGTAAGTTAAAAATTAATAATATTGCATTATAGATTGTTAACAAATTGTTACTTAGAAAATATAATTGCAGACTTTATTTCGAAAGTGGAATATGTCCATATTCCAAAAAAAAAAATTCAGTTAATGATGGGGAAAGGTTCTGCATTTGTAAATCTTACTATGCGAAAAATAATTAATTTTAAATTTACAAAACTTACTAAAATATTGACAGTCAAACATTTTGTAGTTAACGACTTGACACAAATTTTTATTTTGAAAGTGGTTTAAGTCCCATATATTTTTCAATTTAATAGAAAAAGTTATTCAAACAAAACAAAAATTTCAAACTTATTTGTTTTGAAAGTGGATTAAGTCCAATACATTCTTAATTTCAGAAGAAAATGTTTCTTCAAACAAAATAATACTTAAAATTCTTTTTTTGAAAGTGGGTTAAGTCCAATGCATTTTTAAATTCTAAAAGAAATATTTACTCGAACAGAGTAAAAGTTAAACTTATTTCATAGTAGTACGATTCTAAAATTGTTTTTATTGATATATCAAAATAATTGCAATTTACTCTTAATAGGAAATTTCTCAAAAATTTACTTTTTATAAGAAATTTTTTAAAAATTTACTTTTTTTTAGGAAATTTTTCAAAAATTTACTTTATATAGGAAATTTTTCAAAAATTTTCTTTTTAAAGGAAAATTTTTAAAAATTTACTATTTAAAGGATATTTTTCAAAAATTTACTTTTTATAGCCAATTTTTCAAAAATTAACTTTTTATAGGAAATTTTTCAAAAATTTACTTCTTATAGGCAATTTTTCAAAAATTTACTTTTTATAAGCAATTTTTCAAATATTTACTTTTTATAGGTAATTTTTCAAAAATTTACTTTTAATAGGCAATTTTTCAAAAATTTACTATTTATAGGAAATTTCTCAAAAATTTACTTTTTATAGGAAATTTTTCAAAAATTTACTTTTTATAAGCAATTTTTCAAATATTTACTTTTTATAGGTAATTTTTCAAAAATTTACTTTTAATAGGCAATTTTTCAAAAATTTACTATTTATAGGAAAATTTTCAAAAATTTACTATTTATAGAAAATTTTTCAAAAATTTACTATTTATAGGAAATTTTTTTAAAATTTACTATTTATAGCAAATTTTTCAAAAATTTACTTTTTATAGGAAATTTTTCAAAAATTTTCTTTTTATAGGAAATTTTTCAAGAACTTACATTTTATAGGAAATTTTTCAAAAATTTACTTTTTATAGAAAATTTTTCAAAAATTTACTTTTTATATGAAATTTTTCAAAAATTTACTATTTATAGGAAATTTTTCAAAAATTTACTATTTATAGGAAATTTTTCAAAAATTTACTTTTTATAGGAAATTTTTCAAAAATTTACTTTTTATATGAAATTTTTCAAAAATTTACTTTTTATAGAAAATTTTTCAAAAATTTACTTTTTATATGAAATTTTTCAAAAATTTACTATTTATAGGAAATTTTTCAAAAATTTACTATTTATAGGAAATTTTTCAAAAATTTACTTTTTATAGGAAATTTTTCAAAAATTTACTTTTTATAGGAAATTTTTCAAAAATTTACTTTTTATATGAAATTTTTCAAAAATTTACTTTTTATAGGAAATTTTTCACAAATTTACTTTTTATAGGAAATTTTTCAAAAATTTACTTTTTATAGAAAATTTTTCAAAAATTTACTATTTATAGGAAATTTTTCAAAAATTTACTATTTATAGGAAATTTTTCAAAAATTTACTATTTATAGGAAATTTTTCAAAAATTTACTATTTATAGGAAATTTTTCAAAAATTTACTATTTATTGGAAATTTTTCAAAAATTTACTATTTATAGGAAATTTTTCAAAAATTTACTATTTATAGGAAATTTTTCAAAAATTTACTATTTATAGGAAATTTTTCAAAATTTACTTTTTATAGGAAATTTTTTCAAAAATTTACTTTTTATAGGAAATTTTTCAAAAATTTACTTTTTATAGGAAATTTTTCAAAAATTTACTTTTTATAGGAAATTTTTCAAAAATTTACTTTTTATAGGAAATTTTTCAAAAATTTACTTTTAATAGGAAATTTTTCAAAAGTTACTTTTTATAGGAAATTTTTTTAAAATTTACTATTTATAGCAAATTTTTCAAAAATTTACTTTTTATAGGAAATTTTTCAAAAATTTTCTTTTTATAGGAAATTTTTCAAGAACTTACATTTTATAGGAAATTTTTCAAAAATTTACTTTTTATAGAAAATTTTTCAAAAATTTACTTATTATAGGAAATTTTTCAAAAATTTACTTTTTATAGGAAATTTTTCAAAAATTTACTTTCTATAGGAAATTTTTCAAAAATTTACTTTTTATAGAAAATTTTTCAAAAATTTACTATTTATAGAAAATTTTTAAAAAATTTACTATTTATAGGAATTTTTTTTTTAAATTTACTATTTGTAGCAAATTTTTCAAAAATTTACTTTTTATAGGAAATTTTTCAAAAATTTTCTTTTTATAGGAAATTTCTCAAGAACTTACTTTTTTATAGGAAATTTTTCAAAAATTTACTATTTATAGGAAATTTTTCAAAAATATTTTATTTATAGGAAATTTTTCAAAAATTTACTATTTATAGGAAATTTTTCAAAAATTTACTATTTATAGGAAATTTTTCAAAAATTTACTATTTATAGGAAATTTTTCAAAAATTTACTATTTATAGGAAATTTTTCAAAAATTTACTATTTATAGGAAATTTTTTAAAAATTTACTATTTATAGGAAATTTTTCAAAAATTTACTATTTATAGGAAATTTTTCAAAAATTTACTATTTATAGGAAATTTTTCAAAAATTTACTATTTATAGGAAATTTTTCAAAAATTTACTATTTATAGGAAATTTTTCAAAAATTTACTATTTATAGGAATTTTTTTTTAAATTTACTATTTGTAGCAAATTTTTCAAATATTTACTTTTTATAGGAAATTTTTCAAAAATTTACTATTTATAGGAAATTTTTCAAAAATTTACTATTTATAGGAAATTTTTCAAAAATTTACTATTTATAGGAAATTTTTCAAAAATTTACTTTTTATAGGCAATTTTTCAAAAATTTACTTTTTATAGGCAATTTTTCAAAAATTTACTTTTTATATGCAATTTTTGAAAAATTTACTTTTAATAGGAAATTTTTCAAAAGTTACTTTTTATAGGAAATTTTTCAAAAATTTACTATTTATAGGAAATTTTTCAAAAGTTACTTTTTATAGGAAATTTTTCAAAAATTTACTATTTATAGGAAATTTTTCAAAAATTTACTTTTAATAGGAAATTTTTCAAAAGTTACTTTTTATAGGAAATTTTTCAAAAATTTACTATTTATAGGAAATTTTTCAAAAGTTACTTTTTATAGGAAATTTTTCAAAAATTTACTATTTATAGGAAATTTTTCAAAAATTTACTATTTATAGGAAATTTGTCAAAAATTTACTTTTTATAGGAAATTTTCCAAAAATTTACTTTTTATAGGAAATTTTTCAAAAATTTACTTTTTATAGAAAATATTTCAAAAATTTACTTTTTACAGGAAATTTTTCAAAAATTTACTATTTATAGGAAATTTCTCAAAAATTTACTATTTATAGGAAATTTTTCAAAAATTTACTATTTATAGGAAATTTTTCAAAAATTTACTATTTATAGGAAATTTCTCAAAAATTTACTATTTATAGGAAATTTTTCAAAAATTTACTATTTATAGGAAATTTCTCAAAAATTTACTATTTATAGGAAATTTTTCAAGAATTTACATTTTATATGAAAATCCCATTATATCTTAATTTACAAGAAAATGGACTTAATCCACTTTTAAAAGAAGGTCTTCAATTATACGCAGGTATAATGTAATTAACTTTATTTTAGCTAATTATACATTAGAGTAAAGAAAAATTAGGCAGAAAGCTTTCAATATCATTTTCGAAGTAAATGTTTTATAATTGGAACATTGAATAAATGTGTGAGGAATTGCTAAAATGTAAATCAATATTTTGTATACCCTAAATATTGACATTACAGAAACATTTGTGTAGCATACTTTTTGGATTATCCAAATCTTATATTCTTAAACGAGAAATAATTGTATATATATATATATATATATATATATATATATATATATATATATATATATATATATATATATATATATATATATATATATATATATATATATATATATATATATAGAATGGCTATCTCGAAAACGGCTCTAACGACTTTTGGAACTTTTACCTCTAAAAGGGTAAAAACGGGTAAAAAGGGGAAAAATTCGAAAACGATAGGGGGTAAAAAAGGGTGAAAATAGTTTTTTTGGCACCTTTTTAACCCACTCTTATATTTTAAACTAAAGAATATGGAAAGAAACTTGGTACTGCAATCAATAGATGTAAAAAAAAACATGAAACATGTATTTGGTACTTTTTTGATTTTGGAGCCAAAATGGGTTAAAAAGGGATAAAATGATAACTTAACATCTCCAAAGTAATATGAATAGGACATTATACATTATGTTAAATGCGTTTTAAAAAAATGTACCGAATTCAATTGGCACCAAAAAAGTATCAAATATACATATGGAACTTTTAGAAATTAGGGAATAAAAAGGGGGAAAAATTTGTATTATTTTAAACAAATGAATGTTTGTCTGTATGTATGTTCTTTATAGAATTGTAAACTGTGAATTTGATCATGATATGCTCTTTAGCGAAGATGTTGCGGATAAGCCGGCGAAGGTTTTTAAGTTGATAAGACTAATTTCTGACAGATGGCGCCACTGAAAATTACTAAAAATTAATTAAATCGTAAACTGTACATTTGATCAAAGTTGTAGCGCATGAGCCGACGAAGGCTTTTTAGTTGGTATGAATAATTTCCGACAGGTGGCGCTGCAGAAACTTACTCAAAGTCAATTTAATCGTAATCTGTACATTTAATCATGCTACAGTCTTTAGCAAAGTTGTTGCACATGAGTCGACGAAGGTTTCTTAGTTGGTATGAAGAAATTTTGACAGGTGGCGCTACTGAAATTTACTCAAAGTCAATTTAATCGTATGCTGTACATTTAATCATGCTATAATCTTCAGTAAAGTTGTTACGGATAAGCCGAAGAAGTTTTATGAATTGGAATAAGCAAAGTCCGACAGGTGGCGCCACAGAAAACTACTCAAAATGAATTAAATCGTAAACTGTGCATTTGATCAGACTATAAGACAGAGGTTTCTGTTGATATGAATAATTTCCAAAATTATTCAAAATGAGTTAAACTGTAAACTATGCAAACTATGTGTTGGTCGGACAAAATAAATCAAATAATTCAAAATTAACTGAATATTTCTACAATGTCTTTCCTCTAAATTTATTTTAGCACTTTATAATATAAAATATATAAAAAACTTTAAAATTTTCCTCAAAATGCTTATCATAAAGCTCCGAGCAAGGCTCGGTCTACCAGGTACTAATATATATTATACAAAATACGTTACATTGTTGCATGTTTGTCAAAAGTTCCCTAATAGTAAATGAATTTCATTTAATTTAAATGTTTTGACAAACATGTTTTTGACAAAAATTCCTAAGGTATATTTTTGACAAAAATCCCTACGGCATATTACACAATATTTGAATAAAATCCCTAGTTTTTGACTGAACATAACATGAGGCGATTTGTCCCCAGAATATTGCATTTTTAAGTAAAATTTGTAAATGATTGTGAATGTTTCTAATAAAAATTCGTGCAGGAAATTTAAATTGAAAAATTTTAAAATATGAAGTGATTTATAAATTTTACCAAAATTGCTAAATTTACTTTGATTAAAAGCTTTTAATGGATATTAATTTGTCCTTAAAATTTACTTCAAATGGATGTCAAATCAATATTTATATGCTTTGTAGACATAAGAACAAACTTATAAAAACCTTTTCAGGAAAGATGTTAAAAGGTATTAATAAATGTTTTCTTATGAAATTTAATACAGATTTGTATAATTAACGTATTCCGACATATAAAACTTTATCGTCAAGTAGTTTTTATTATTTTAACACCTCCAAAGCATTAAGATTATTTTGTGGTAATAAAGGTATAATCATTTATTGTTATAGAGGAGGTGCCCAGAAAATTAATATTGTTAACAAGTTGTAATTTACTTTATCACAAACGCATTTATGTGTTCTAACAGTTCAAATATTTTAAGGGCAAATTATTTGTACATAGAAACATAAATTCAGACCTTGAAATGACTTTTTTTTATCCTGGTATTTAGTAAATAGTTATTAGGGTTAACGATTATTTAACTTTTCATAAGTCATTTTAATAGCAATTCGAAAAAAAAACTAGTTGCAAAATTATATTCATTAGGATAGGACCAGAAGAGTAAAAATTATAATAACTGCCTCTTAAATTGATACTTTTTAAAGTCTATTAATTAATCCAGGAAGGAGTTATACAAATTTTGGTTGAGATGCCTCGACTCCCCCATTTTTTACTTATTTTTGTTCTCAATGTATAAGCAGGAATTCTCAACCAAATTTGATGAAATTAAGCAAAAGTCTATTAGCTTATCTAAATAAGAACTCCACTAATTTTGGTTGAAGCCCGTCCCCTCCTTGGGACACCAAATTTTTTACTTATTTTTGTTCTCAATGTATAAGCCGGAATTCTCAACAAAATTTGAGAAAATTCGGCTCAAGTCTTTTAGTTGACTTAAAAAAGAGATCTACTAATTTTGGTTGAAATCCGTCACTTCTAAGGGTACTTGCCTTGGATTAACACTTAAGTGCGGTGGTTAAATTGTAAGGGCCGATGTTGAATGTGAACCACACCAAAACACAAAGTTTTTTTCCGAATTTTATTTGACATTTCTCTATCTCAGACTTACTCAATTTGAACCATGGGGAGATACACAATCCAACAACATGTTAAAGTTATCCAGATTTATTATGAAAATGGGCGTTTAAATCAAAATGCACTTCGTTATTTTTTTGGTCAATTTGATCGTCCAAATGTGCGTACAATCGCAAAAATCGTGGAAAAATTCGAGCAAACCGGGTCTGTAGGAGATGTGAGTTCACCAGTGCATGCTCGTACAGCTCGTACTGTAGAAAATATTGCTGCTGTTCGCGATAGTGTGGCTGAAGAGCCGTCCACCTCAACTCGTCGTCGTGCCCAACAATTGCAACTCTCACGATCGTCGTTGATGAACATTATGCAATTGGCTCAAGAACTAAAGCCTCTTGACCATTCCAAACGTCGTGAATGGGCAGAATGGTGGCAAAAAATGGCAACAGTGGATGATCAATTTTCGAAGAAAATCATCTTTTGTGATGAGGAACATTTTCGCCTCAGTGGATTCGTCAATAAAAAGAATTGCCGCATTTGGGCGAATGAGAATGCACACACAAAGTGTGACTGTTTGGTGCGGTTTATGGGCTGGCGGCATCATCGGGCCGTATTTTTTCCAAAATGAGGCCAGTCAGGCAGTTACTGTGAATGGTGTTCGCTATCGTGAGATGATAACGAACTTTTTATGGTCCGAATTGGAAGATATGCATGTGGACGACATGTGGTTTCAGCAGGACGGTGCCACTTGCCACACAGCTAACGAGACAATGGCTCTTTTGCGCAACAAATTCAATGGCCGTGTTATCTCACGTAATGGCGATGTCAATCGGCCGCCAAGATCATGTGATTTGACACCGTTGGACTTTTTTTTGGGGTTATTTGAAAAAAAAGGTGTACGTCGATAAGCCAGCAACAATTCAAGAGCTAAAGGATGAGTTAATTCGGCACATTGACGGCATAGAACCTCCATTATGCCTCAGGGTCATCGAAAATTTGGATCATCGGATAGAGGTGTGGCGCCGTGGTCGCGGCTCCCATTTGGCCAATATTTTCTTCCATACATAATTGAGTAATACCAATATATCATAATGAAATAAAGTTACAATAATTTCCTAAGTAGTTTGTGCTTTATTCAAAATCAACAACGGCCCTTGAAATTTAACCACCCGATATTAAAATGATAAGCCTAAACGACTGCAATACTTTTTGCTTAAATTATGCATAACAATTTATGTGACTTTTCTCAGGAAATTTTGAACTTTGTTTTATGATCTGGGCCCTAATTACCGCATTCGATATCGATCGAAATCTTAGATATTTTCAAAACATTTGTATAGCATATTTTAAGGATTATCAAAATTATTTAATTTTTTTTTGAAGTTATTTGCCAAAAGATTAATAATAGTAAAAGAGTTTTAATTGAACTATATGTTTTTAAAAACGAATCAAAATGGATACCAAATTTCAATAAACTTTTTGCATCGAAGTAACTTTCAATATCCCTAAAGTATACTTTACAATATTCGCTTAAAAGTCTGAGTTTTCGATCCATATCGATTGCGGTAATTTGGCCCCTATAAATTTTGATGAATTTTTTTCGGTCAATCTAAAGAAGAGACTTTCAACTTTCACGTGGTTGTTGTGTGAGCATCGAGCAAAAAATAGCCAACTTAGTTTTTGTCTAAAGACAAACGAAAACCCTGAATTTTGTAGAGTTTCTAGGATTTCTTGATATCTCCTAAACTATATACGAGATTAAGTTATTTTCTTCTGCAGACTAAATCCAAGGTTCTGAATCTTAATAATACCATAATGACGTAAGAGAATGCAAATGAACGTAAGATAATGCAAACGAACTTAGCTTTGTTCTATCGTTATAAATCCGAATTTCTTCATCAATATGTGACAATGGATGAAATGTGTTATCATAATTTCACTATTGACAGTAAACGCATGTGATAAACAGCCTCCAAAGCGTGAAAACTTTCAATATTTGACTATCTTTCACATCCACCATTTTCTTCATATCAGGGGCCAAATTACCGCATTCGATATCGATCGAAAACTCCGACTTTTGAAATTTGGTATCCATTTTGATTCGTTTCTAAAAATATATATTGTTCAATTAAAACGCTTACTTCATATTTTGGCAAATAACATAAAAAAATATAGTAAACTGTGCATCTTTTAAATAATTTTGATTATTCTTAAAGTATGCTATACAAATGTTTTAAAAATGTCTAAGATTTCGATCGATATCGAATGCCATAATTTCGTCCCAGGATAATATTCTCACATTAACAAGAGAAAATTATTCTTTTCTAAGAAATGAAGGGAATGCTCACTGGATAGAAAAGGACTTAAAAGACAAATCATACTAAACAATCACGTGGAAATGTGTAAACCAATTTTGTGAAATTTAATGATAACCTATGTCCTTTTTTAACCGGGAAAGGCCCTAGTTTTAAAAATCGGGCTGAAATTGTAAAAAAAAAACCGAATTATTTGGTATTTAAAAATCACTTTTTATACGTTAAGAAAAACACTCCGATCACCCTAATAAGTCCATCTGATAAAAGCAACATATGCTAACCTACATTGTATAGAATGTTGTTCGGGGCATTGAAACCATTCGTATCGTATCCTTATTAAACAATTAACAAATACTAGTTTACACGTTACTTAAAGTTTGTCTACTCAGGCACACATACATACATACATACGTGTGTCTGCATTATTGTGAGTGTCTTGTCCTAAGTATCCTTTTGTACTTCCTTAATTCAACATTTAGTGTTAATTCGTAACTTGTGCAATAATAATTCTAAAATAAAATAAAGGATTTCTTCTGTTGCAAGATGTTCGCAATTATATTTTTGTGTTTCGTTTAATTTTATAAGACTGGGCTATTACTTTAATTGTTGTATTTATTAACTGAAACTAAACTATTTATACAAAGAAATAAAGTGGAGCTGTAAGTAGTAACCCTGTAAGCATTTGCTACTGCTGTAGTAAATGTGATGAATTTCAGGATCACAGAATTTCGTTATTTTGGCTCTATCTATCTATCATAATTAACGAGAAAATCGAGTTTAAAGTTTTCCATATAAAAAACTCAGAAAAAATAAATTTTTGGTATAAAATTTTACTGATTACAGGATTTTGTTGTTTTGGCACTATCTGTCATAATTTATGAGAAAATCGAGTTAAAAGTTTTCCATATAAAAAGCTCAAAAAATCAATTTTTTGTATGAAAAATTATTGATCACAGGATTTCGTTATTTTGTTTCTATCTAGCATAGTTAAACAGAAAGTCGAGTTTAAAGTTTTCCATATAAAATAATCAAAAAAAATTTTTTTGCTATAAAAAATCACAGGATTTCTTTGTTTTAGATCTATCTATCATAACTTAGAAGAAAATCGAGTTTAAAGTTTTTCATATAAAAAAATCAATTTTTGGTATAAAAAATTAGTGATCACTGGATTTTATTTATTTTAGCTCTATATATCACAATTAACGCGAAAATCGAGTTTAAAGTTTTTAATATATAAAATCAAAAAAAAAATTAATTTTTGGCATGAAAAGTTAGTGATCACAGGATTTCGTTATTTTAGCTCTATTTTTCTAATTTAATGAGAAAATCGAGTGTAAAGTTTTCCACATAAAACAAACAGAAAATAAGTTTGAAAAATTATTGATCACAGGATTTGGCAATTTTGGCTTTATCTATCATAATTAACGAGAAAGTCGTGTTTAAAGTTTTTCATATAAAAAAATCAAAAAAAAATTATTTTTGGTATACAAAATTACTAATCACACAATTTCATTTTTCGCGTTATGGATTTACATACCTTATTCGGATTGGAAATTGTTATTTCAGAAAAATTAAGGAATTTTAATAAAATAAAGGAAAGAATTTTAATACCCCTAGTGCAAAATTTATTAAGTTTTTTATAGTTATGGCACAATAAACTTCAACAAAGCTAAATTAAACTTTTAGTGCATCCCAAAACCACAAGTGTTGTAAAACGAAAACAATATCAAATTTTAAAAAAAAGTTTCCTTACACATGCTCCTTTACTGAAGGACACCCTGTTATTTTTGGCATTATAAATAAAGCTTTTTTATTGTTCGTAAGCTTTGCAATACATATTGTATATTTCATTTAACCACCCTTCATAGCTTTACTTTCTGAAAGTTCATTTGTGAAAGCTTATTATAACAGTATGTATTCAAAATTTTATTACTACATATTTATTTCAAGAACCATTTAAAGCTTTTCGTAATAGATTGTACAATTTGTTAAGCTTTTTTATATACACCATCAAATACAATGGAGGCATACTGAGATTGTCATTCCGTTTGTAATTTCCGTAATGTTGGCTCAAAAACCAAAGGAAATATATTCTGAATCCTTATGAAATTCTAAGACGACCGAGCGATGTCCGTCTGTCTGTCTGTATGTTTGTCTGTCTGTCTGTTGAAATCACGATTACGCCTAAACGAAAGGAGGTAGCTCAATGAAACTTAGTAAACACATTTCTCATCTCTGAGAAAATTTTGATATTGAAATTGGGCAAAATCGCTTAACATTTGACCATAGCTCCCATATAACCTCGCCTGCGCTAATCGCTTATTTGCTAATAAATAACAAACTATAACAGCTATGATGATAAAATTTAGTATATAGAAGTTTTGCGTAAGCCCTAAGCAGCATATAAAATCATATCAAAATCGGTTCACTTTTAGTCATAGCTCCCATACAAAAAACCTACGGAAACAGCCAAAATTTCACCTACAATACACTTAAAATAAATCTAAAACTATAACAGATATAACCACTAAATTTAGCACGAGCAGATCTTATGTCAATGCCAACCAGTGTGCAAAATTTTGTTACTATAGGTCACCATTTGACCATAGCTCCCATATAAAAAACTTATGGAAACACAAAAATATATAAAGAAAAGGTTGTTTATGTCCGTCTGTCCGTCAGATAAAAGCACGATAGCGCCTTAACGAAAGGAGCTAGAGGGACAAAATTTAACAAAAGTATTTTGGATATATTAAAAAAGATGTGTGTTGAAAATGGACAAAATTGGTTCAAATTTAGTTAGAGCTCCCATATAACCCCGCCACGGGAAACACATTAATGCTGATAAATTGAGTACAATTGTAATAGCTATGACGATTAAATTTAAAATAGGGAGGTTTTATACAATTTTTGATCAGTTTATCAAATTTTATAGGAATCAGTCCATATTTGACTTTAGCTTTCATATAAAAAACACTCAAAGCTATTAAGTTAGAAACTATGATAGCTATGGCCACTAAATTTTGCAAGAATAACCTCTATATAATGGGTGTTTTTTTCCTTCACATATCCCCAAAGAAAATAATCCAGTGGTGTCAAATCGCACGATCTTGGTGGCCAATTGACAGGTCCATTCCGCGAAATTATGCGCTCATCGAATGTTTCCTTCAATAAATCAATTGTGACGTGCGCTGTGTGGCATGTAGCGCCGTCTTGTTGGAACCACAACTCATCCACATTCATGTCATCCAATTGGAGAACAAAATAGTCGGTTATCATGGCTCTATACCGGTCTCCATTTATGGTAACTGACTCTCCAGCATTATTTCGGAAGAAGTATGGCCCAATGACTCCACCAGCTCATAGAGCACACCAAACAGTCAGTTTTTGTGGATGTAATGACGTCTCAAGGGTCTCATGTGGATTCTCTTCACTCCAAATGCGGCAATTTTGCTTGTTGACGTAGCCATTCAACCAAAAATGAGCCTCATTACTGAACAAAATTTTACGATGAAAATCAGCATCGAGATCAATCTCATTTTCGGCCCATACACCAAAATCACGACGCATTGCATGGTCTCGCGGCTTTAATTCTTGCACAAGCTGGATCTTGTAAGGTCGCAAGCCAAGATCTTTGCGCAAAATCGTCCATAAAGTTGATGGACAAAGCTCCAATTGCTGTGCACGGTGGCGAATAGATTCATTCGGGTCCTCTTCAACACTTTGCCCTACAACGGCAATTGTTTCTTCGGTGCGCACTGTTCGACGTCGCTGCGGATGCGTATTATCACATCACATGGTTAACCGAATTAATTGCTCCGATGGACGATTATGTTGACCATAAAATGGACGGAGCTTGCAGTAAACTTCGCGAACTGAACCATTATTTTCGAAATAAATTTGCACGATTTGCAAGCGTTGTTCTTTTGTCAACCTGTTCATGATGAAATGGCAAACCAAACTAAATATTAATCACTTGACAGCTGACAAAATGGCCGCCAGTTAAAAAAGTGATGCCAACTTAAAGTTCTATACCTCAATAAAAAACACCCGATATATACCAGCCAGTGTGTAAAAGTTTGTTACAATCGGTCAACATTTGCCTATAATTCTTATATATATAACATCCCCTTTTTTTATATCTACAATCAAAAAGATTTGGAGGTACATTCATTATATTCATATTATACATTATATTCATTATATTAAGATTGCATCTATGAAATTAGATAGACATCAATCAATGTTCAGCCCAGACTTTATATATGATGAATGCATTAGGAACTTCTAACGAAATATATGGACCTGCCGTATTACTATTAACGTGTTTAGCCTAACTACATATTAAGCACAACGAAAAGTATTTAACAACTTATTAATGTAAAACTATACCCGGTTATGAGACCGAATTTTGATCAAAGTAAATACTGGGGAAGCCACTAAAATATTTTTAAATATTGAACTATAAAGCTACGGCAACCAAATTTAGTCCAAAGGTTTTACCAACTATACCAATCAGCTTAGCGATTTTTTCAGTTTTGGTCCAGATTTTGAATTTGCTGCACCCTCGTAGATATATGAGATATGTTTCTTAATTGAACACAACTTGATGGTGGGTATTCGGCACAGCCGAATATAACACTCTTACTTGTTATATCTACAATCAAAAATATTTGGAGGTACATTCAGTATATTAAGATTACATCTACGAAATTAGATAGCTATCAATCAATGTTAGGTCCAGACTTTATACACGGTAGATGCATTAGGAACTCCTAACAAAATATGTGAACCTGCCGTCTTGCTATCAACATGCTTATGGCACAACGAAACAGCTTATTAATGTAAAACTATATTCGGCTATGGAACAGCATTTCGTCCAAGGTAAATACTTGGGAAACAACTTAAACATTTTGTATTAGCTGCACTCTCGTACAAGTTGTTGGTGGGTATACAAGATTCGGCACAGCCGAATATAACACTCTTACTTGTTATACCCTTCACCACCATAGGTGGAAAGGGTATTATAAGTTTGTGCTGATGTATGTATGTAACGCATAGAAATATTTGTCTTAGACCCACCTTTTAGTATACCAATAGGCTTAGAATCACTTTCTGAGTCGATTCAGCGATGTCCCTCCGTCCGTCCGTCTGGCTGGCTGGATCCCCATGTAAACCTTGTAATCAAACTACAGGTTGCAATTCTAAAGATAATTTGATGAAATTTGGCGCAGATCATTTTTTTGATAATGGGACCATGGCTATTGAAATTGGTCAAAATCGGTAAATTATTTATGGTAAATCCCATAGGTCCCACTTCCCGAAATTGATATATTGGCCACAAATATCTATATTTTTTCATGAAATTTAAAACAAATACTGCTTATGTAAACCTAAATTACTGTACCAAATTTCATTGAAATCGGTCCACATTTGACCATAGATCCCATACAAATTCTTCTTTAAAAACGCACTAAATGAGACAAAAAATCACTAAAACGCTCGAAAATCTAAAGATAATGAAAATTGTATTTTTTGCATACATAATTTTTGTAACAACTGTAATAAATTTGAATTTCGAGATAATCGGTCCACATTTGACCCTAGCTCTCATATAAGTCCAAATAATGGAAACAGGTTTTGAGAAAGTTTTGAGAAAATGTATGTATGATGGCAAAATTTAGCAAATATGTGTCTTTATACAGGAAAAATAACACCTTTGACCTTAGTGGTGAAGGGTATAGTATGGTCGGGCTTGACCGACTATAGCGCTTTCTTACTTGTTTAATTATGGGTTTAATCAGAGACCGGAGATCGTTTTATTTTTTAAATCCATCAAGTATAAATATCATTGCCGATGAAAATTTATTTTCATTTCGATCGAAAAATAAAAAAAGAGGGATTTATATTTGAAATATAAATATACCTCATGATGAAAATTTTAAATATCTATAACGATAAATATCCGAACAGAAAAATATTAAATTGATTGTTTTATTTTTGAACTTCTGTTTTGACTTTGAAAAAATAAAATATGTTTTGGGATGTTTTGGGACATCGAAGTTGAAGATAATAGTTCTAGTCGAAATTATTGGTGGTTTCTTTGATTCGCGTCGCTATTTCTAAAAAAAATTAACTTTTGAACGTTTTAAATGCACTTAGACAACGACCATTTGTTGCCCAAACCCATTTCAATATAAAATATAAAATTTGCAACAATAATTGAATTTATTGCTATTTAAACGTCCTAAAGATGCCTTATACCCGGAAAAATACAGAATTTTTTCTATCAAAATTTATTTTCATCGGATGAAAAAAGATGAAAATTATTTTGAACTGTACTGATAAATATCCCAAACGATTTTTTATATTTTATTTTCATCGGATTGAAAAAAGAAACAAAATTTTTGAACGAATAAAAATTATGAGGGATTTTTTTAAACTTCAATGATTGTTTTTTTATGGATTTAAACATGAAAATATTGTTTTAAAAGTATTAAAATCCGGTCTCTGGGTTTAATATCGAAAGCACAATGGGTCCAAAACTAAAAAAGTCAAAGAGAAAAAAGTTTTTTTTTTTTTTGAAATGAAGTAACTTAAAACCCTTTAACCCTTTAACAATTATTATAGTATTATTATAGTAAAGAATGTTTTCTCCTCGTTTCTTCAAGCTGATTCTAAAATGTATCCATATTGGATAATAACACTGTGATCCAAATGTAAAGAAAAAAATGCAGGGGTTCTCACATACCAATTCTGTTTTGGGGGAGTCCATAGAGTACGAAAGTAGTAACAATTTCTTTTGGTCACTTCGTTAAGTATATTTTTTAACAGCAAATATAGCTTAAAATCTCAATTCACGAAAATTTAAGTAAAAAAAATCGTAACTTTTTATTTTTAAAACTACTTAAATTTTTTTTTCTACATTTTGAAGGATACATGCCTTGTCTCACTAAAAAAATGTCCTTTTAAAAATCAGCCAAGAAATGGCAATTTTATTGGCATTTATATTACAAACAAAAATAACTTTTTTATCAATTTTCATTTTCTGTCTGTCTGTATATTTTTGTGCAGTGGAGCCACTTTGCATTTTCCAAGATCTAAGTGTCGAATAGCACGATGAACAGCAAACAGAGGGTACATACCAGAGAAGCGCAATGGATCAATACTAAGCCACTTATAATGATTCATTCATTTTAGAGTATAAATGACTACACGTCATTTAAAAAAAACTATCCAGAGTTACTCATACTTACTACGACGTTGATTTACAAATACAGCTAGAAACAAGTATGAGTCGCAAATTGATTTAAAACTCACACAACTCAAAATATGAATGATTCATAAACTATCCATTTGTATTCATAAATTCAAAAAAGTACTTAGAGTACTATGGATCATCCAGATCATCCACACAAGAAGGAAACAAACAAGTAAGAAAGCGCTATAGTCGGTCAAGCCGACCATACGATACCCTTCACCACTAAGGTCAAAGGTGTTATTTTTCCTGTATAAAGACAAATATTTGCTAAATTTTGCCATCATACAAACATTTTCTCAAAACTTATATATTCAACCTGTTTCCGTCATTTGGACTTATATGAGAGCTAGGGTAAAATGTGGACCGATTATCTCGAAATTTGGCAAATTGATTACAGTTGTTACAAAAATTATGTATGCAAAAAATAAACTCAAAATTTTCATTATCTTTAGATTTACGAGCGTTTTAGTGATTTTTTGTCTCATTTAGTGCGTTTTTAAAGAAGAGTTTGTATGGGAGCTATGGTCAAATGTGGACCGATTTCAACGAAATTTGGTACAGTGATTTAAGTTTACATAAGCAGTATTTGTTTTAAATTTCATGAAAAAATATTGATATTTGTGGCCAATATAGCAATTCCGGGAAGTGGGGCCTATGGGAGGTACCATAAATAATGGACCGATTTTGACGAATTTCAATAGCCATGGTCCCATTATCAAAAAAATTATCTGTGCCAAATTTCATCAAATTATCTTTAGAACTGCAACCTGTAGTTTGATTACAAGGTTTACATGGGGGTCCAGCCAGCCAGCCGGCCAGCCAGCCAGCCGTCCAGCCAGCCAGACGGACGGACGGACATCGGTAAATCGACTCAGAAAGTGATTCTAAGTCTATTGGTATGTATACTAAAAGGTGGGTCTAAGACAAATATTTCTATGCGTTACAAACATCAGCACAAACTTATAATACCCTTTCCACCTATGGTGGTGAAGGGTATAAAAATTTAAAAATAAAATGTAAACCAGAGAGTAAAAAAAAAAAATAATTCTCTACTCTCTTTGCTATTTACACGTGTTAGTATGTACAATCGTATGCCTGTATATACAAAACGACGAGAGCCACGAAATGCAAGTCTAAATTGCGCAACCTTTCGATGAGAAATCCCCAGTAAAAAATAGGAACATCCAAAGACTACTCTTGGAGCGCTCCTTTGCGAGTAATGGATTACTCCATAAAACTCCGAAACTCATAGGATTTTTAACACAGCATGTCCGCAGACACGAGTACTCCTTTTAAGCTCCTTATGGAGTACTCCCTTTAATCTTGAAAATGACGACAGAGGGAGTAGTCGTTTTTGTCTCCTAAAGGAGCATAAAGGGAGTAAACATTCATATAAAATAAAAATTTGGTTTTTACAAAAATCAGAAAATATTAATTTTTATTTATATTGGAAACGTGTCTCTAAGTGCTTCTGCAAGAAAATTAAAGAAAAGACAACGCGTAATATATTATTTAAAACATATAATTAAAAATTCACCAATTACCGAAATAAAAAAAGTAAAAAACATTGTATTTTTTGATCCGTACCAATTTAATTTGAACAAAATATTTTTTGTTATGTCAAAGAAAAAAAAAAACTAACTGATGCATCCCTTGTTGATCCATTTGGAGTATTAAGCGAGGCATAAACAACAAAACAAAATAAAAAGTTTCGATAGCTCGCTTATTACTCCAAATGGATGAACAAGTTATTACTCCTTTATTGCTCGATTATGGATTAATCCATATATTTTTTACTGGGTCGAAGTCTACTTATACATTTTAAAAAGCCAACTAAATGTACTTTTAAATAAAATTTATAAAACCAAAATTTGTTGCCCAACAAAAAATTGGGATCCGGCAGAAAATGAAAATTTGTTGAAAAAATTGCATTTTTTTTTTATTTTAAGCGCTATAAAATAGCCATTTTATGGGCGATCTTCAAACGGAAAATATTTTCAGAAAAGCCGAATTCGCATCTAATATCCATTGAAAACAAAAGTTAAATCGACTGTCAAATAAAGAAGTTATGATTTTTTTCTTTAAATTTTCGTAAATAATGGTTTTACGTTACATTTGCTGTTAAAAAATATACTTAACAAGTGATCAAAAAAAAAAATATATTACTATTTTCGTACTCCATGGACTCCCCCAAAACAGAATTAGTATATGAGAACCCCTGCATTTTTCCCGTGTATCACAGTGTAATTGATAGAGTTACACGATCCAAAAGCTTTTTTACTTCAGAGGTGGTCAACTTTGACGCCCAATGATTCACCCTGTGTACACGCAGGGTAACCACAAATTCTGAGTTTAGAAAGCTTGGGGCCTCCTTAATAATTCTCTCATACATACTGAGGCAATCAGACATACAGTTTAGAAGATACAGATTTATTACCATTTTTTGTTTTTGTTTCAACAACTGTGTGGTGTGGGCTATATGTGTTAAAATTAAAATATTTAAGCGCCCGCGGGCGTTGTTTTGCAAAACACTACTCTAAAGGCTTTATATAATCCCCACAATAATTTATTATTTTATTTAAATTCAAAATTTTTCTATTTCCCACTAATTATTTTAAGCTTAATTTATTTAATAAAATAGATTTTTAGGAAACATAAACATTTTAATTATTTTATAATTTAGAGGTTTTCTATAGATCTATTTCATATAAAGGTAATGATAAATTGTTCAATTTGCCGAGGAAATTAGTTTGTGAATAAATGCATATTTTTGATTATGTTTTTGAATATTAATTGCAAAACATTTGTTATAATTACTTGTCATGCATAAGCAAATAGCGCGTATTTTCTTTTGATTATTTTCCATCATAATTGTTACAAAATTGTTGGTACTATAAATAACTAAAAATTTAGGTTATAAAGGATTTATGGGTAAATTGCATTCGGTCACGTAATAAAAATTATTACAACATTAAAAAAATAAAATACCAAATATAACAAAGGATTACAAATGTTATGGAGAATATTCATGGGATAGAGGTCATTTAAGTGGGGACTCAGTGAAATTAATGTGAGGAAAGATTTGAAATGAAAACATACAAAGCTTAGGTCTAGCATTTTTTTTGCTTTTATAAATTTATGCAAATATGTATGTATATTATGTATTTAAAAATTTGAGCACTCTGCATTAGGTATTATAAGGTTGTCTAGAAGTTTGTGACTTCTATAATATTTATCTTTTCTGTAGAGTCGCTTAAGCTTTCTTCACATAAAAAAGTAAGAAGGTTATATTTGGCTTTGATGAATCTTATATACCCACCCTCAAATTGTGCTAAATTTGGAAACATATCTCATATATCTACGGTGGTGCAACTAATTCAAAATGTGGACAAAATTCGAAAAAATTTATTACATTAGTTGATATTGTTGGTCAAATATTTGGACTAAATTCGGTTGGCGTAGCTTTATAGTTTAACATTTAAAAGTATACAAGTGGTTTCCCTGGTATTTACTTTGCACAAAGTTGAGTCTTATAACCGGATATAGTTTAACATTAATAAGCTATAAAATACTATATAAAATTGATATATTGTTAGGAGTTCCTAATGCATCCACCGTATATAAAGTCTGGGCTGATAGCTATCTAATTTCGTAGATGCAATCTTAATGTGCCAACAAAACTTTTTTATTGCAAATATAAAAAGTAGATGTTATATATAAAAAATTTATAGTTAAATGTTGACCGATAGTGATTCAAAGCCAATTAAAATCTTTTACCCCCTAAATTAAAAAAAAGTACCAAAGACTTATTTTGTTATACCCTTCACCACCATAGGTGGAAAGGGTATTATAAGTTTGTGCTGATGTATGTAACGCATAGAAATATTTGTCTTAGAATCACCTTTTAGTATACCAATAGGCTTAAAATCACTTTCGGAGTCGATTTAGCGATGTCAGTCCGTCCGTATGCCTAAACGACTGGCTGACTGGACTCGCATGTAAGCCATGTAATCAAAGTACTGGTCGCAATTCTAAAGATAATTTGATGAAATTTGGCACAGATCATTTTTTGATAATGTGACCATGGCTATTTATGGTACCTCCCATAGGTCCCACTTCCCGGAATTGATATATTGGCCATAAATATCAATATTTCGTTGAAATCTGTCCACATTTGACCATATCTCCCATACAAACTCTTCTGTCAAAACGCACTAAATAAGACAAAAATCACTAAAACGCTCGTAAATCTGAAGATAATGTTAATCTTAAGTTTTTGCATACATACATTTGTATCAACTGTAATCACTTTGCCAAATTTCGATATAATCGGTCCATATTTGACCCTCTCATATAAATCTAGATGACGGAAATTGCTTATATATTGAAGTTTTTAGAAAATGTTTGTATGATGGCAAAATTTAGCAAATAGTTGTCTTTATACAGGAAAAGAACACCTTTGACCCCAGTGGTGAAGGGTATCGTATGGTCAGGCTTAACCGACTATAGCACTTTCTTACTTGTTTTTCTTTAATGTCAATCGACCCGTCTATAAATTTTTCTTCTGGCTTTATTAGCCTAAAAGATATTCATAGTTGTAAAGCTGAAAAACCTAACCTTGAATATTTTCCCTTTTTTACCCTTTTTTACCCCATTAGTCGCAATAGCACAAGACACGTTTAATAGTATTTTTATACATGTAGATAGTGACATACATGTAAATTATGTTTTTATGTTTATTAGTTCAAAAGATACATATGGGTTAAAAAAAGTACCAAAATATAGTTCTTAACCTTTTTTACCCTTGTTAGTACCATTTCCATATCAAACGTGTTCGATTATTTTTTAGCCAATCTAAATCCAATTTCAACTTTTTTTCTATCGATGTTGGTTTCGGGGCTATGATGTTACTAATTTGTCCATTTTTGCGCTATTTTAACCCTAAAACGGCCGAACTTACAAAAATTACCGAATACGTGCACTTAATTTTTAGTGCTGATTTCAGAGGAATTTAGTTTTTGATTCTATCACTTTTTATTAAAAAGATATAACAAAGTAACAAAATATAGTTTTTTATACTTGTTGGTTCCATTTCCAAAAAAGTATCACACACGTATCCGCTTATTTCTTAGCCGATCCAAATCCAATTTCAACTTTGTTTCTATCTATGTTGGCTTCGGAGATATGATGTTACTAATTTTTCGCTTTTCTACCCTGTTTTATTCCCTAAGCGGACAATTTTATAAAAGTACCGAATTTTTATTGCTGATCTTAGATAAATTTAGTTTTTGTTTCTATCGCTTTAGGTCTAAATGATATTACATCACCGATTTTTCCTATTTTTACACATGAAAATTAAAAAAAGTACCAAGCACATGTGTTATATTTATTCATTGTATATCGACCCGTCTATAAATAACACTTTTGGCTTCATTAGCTTAAATCATATTTATAATTAAAAAACAAAAAAATATTTACCCGTTTTTACCCTTTTGTACCCTATATATTGTAAAAGTACCAAACACGTGTTTAATGTCTTTTTAGTACTTATCAATTGTTATGTAAATTGAGTCTTTGTGTTTATTAGTTCAAAAGATACGTATAGGTTAAAAAAGTACCAAAATATAGTTTTTACCCTTTTTCATCCTTATTAGTGCCATTTCCAAAAAAGTACCATTTACTTTGCTGGCAGATCCAGATCCAATTTTAACTTTGTTCCAATCGATGACGGTTTCGGAGATATGATGTAACTAATTTCTCCCTTTTCTACCCTGTTTTACCTCTTAAGCGGACGAATTTCAAAAAAGTACCGAATCTTAATTTTTTGTGCGAATCTCAAACCAATTTAAGTTTCGCTTCTATCACTATTAGTTTAGGAGATATAATTTGACCAATTTTACGCTTTTTTGCATCCTCAATTGAAAAAAGTACCAAATATTTGATTGATATTTTGTAATCGACGCGTCGGATTTCGCGACATCCCAATAAAGTTGGTTCAAGTGATGTACAAAGATAAGCAAGAATGAACCTATCCTAATTTTTTCACTGTTTTTATTCCCTTTTATCCCCTAAATCAAAAAGTACCCAGCACGTGTCTGTTATTTTTTTCCTGTTTACCGTCTCTACCGTTTTAAATTTTGTTTTTGTGTTTTCAAGATACACTTGGGTAAAATAAAGTACCACACATTTATTTTTACCCTATTTTGGCCCTTATTTGTCCCATCTGCCAAAAAGTACCAAACACGTGTCTTTTTATTTTTGTAGCTGATTTCAAATCAATTTTAGTTCTATCACGTTTGCTTTCGGAGATAGAGCATTACTGATTTTTCACTTTTTACCCCCTTAAAGGATGAATTTCTATACTTCGAAAAAGGTACCCGCTGTCAAAATTTCCGCTCTGTAGCTTTAAACGTTCGGGCTGGAAGAGAATGAATCAGCCAATAAGTCAGTCAGTCACGTTAGAGTTTTATATATATGTGACTCTGTCTATGAAAAGCGAAAAGGTGGCTTATGTTTTAAAAACAAAATTTCGAAAAATTACCTAAAAATTTCGAAAAATTTGCAAATTTTTCAAAATTTTGTTTTTGAGTCATAAGCCACATTTTCATAGACCGGGTGACATATATAGATTTAGTATCCATAGCTTGCATAGTTCATCATTTAATAGCTTTTAACTGGGGTTTGTGGCATGTTATTACTTTCCGGGAGTGGTTTTTATATGAGAGCTATGGTCAAATATGGACCGATAAAAAAATATAAAATTTGATATGCTGACCTATAGTTACATAAAACTTCTCTGCTCTAAATTTAATCGTCATTGCAGTTACAATTGTATTAAATTTATCAGCATTAATGTGATTCCCGGGGTTATATGGGAACTCTAACTTTTTAAATATTTTTTTGTAAAATTTTGTCCCTCTAGCTTTTTGTTTTAGGCGCTATCGTGCTTTGATTTGACGGACAGGTGGACACAAACCCCATATCTTTTTAATATTTTTGTGTTTCTATAAGTTTTTATATGGGAGCTATGGTCAAATGATGACCGATTGTGACAAAATTTTGTACACTGGCTAGGATTGACATAAGACTTCTTTGTACTAAATTTAGTGGCCAAAACTATTATAGTATATCATTTATTCGCGTTTAAGTGTATTTTATGTGCAATTTGGGCTGTTTTTGGCAACTATTGTTAAATGTGAACCGATTTAGATAAAATTTTATTTATCATATAAAACTTACCTGTGATAAATTGTATCATCATATCTGTTATAATTTGTCATTTATTGTCGTTGTCGTATGTGAGGTTATACGGGACCTATGGTTAAATGTAAACCGATTTCACCTTATTTCAATGCCAAAATTTCCAAGAAATCTAAAATATTTGTGCCAAATTTCAGTGACCTACATCCTTTCGTTAAGGTTTTGTCGTGCCGACAGTAGACAGACAGACATGCGAACAGACAGACAGACAGACAGACGACAGACAGACAGACAGACAGACAGACAGACATAATATATATCCCTGTTTTATATTCACTTTAGAACAAAAAACTTGCGCCGTCTGTTGTAAGATTAAAAGTTTTTAATAAATAATTGCACTTGTTGAAGGGTATCTAATATTAGTGGCAGTCGAATTAAGCACTCCAACAAGAATTCATTTAACAGAATGAAATTAAATAAATTTCTCAAAATATTTTGTAGACGTTTATGGGAAACACTATTTATTACTCTATTCACAAAAGACTTAATACCGCTTGTAAATTTTCATTGAATATAATTTATGTCAAGTAATCACGCAGAAACCAACCGAAAATAATAATGAAAACTTCAAATTATATATAACAATATGTTAAGTACATACTTAAAAAGATTCTTGAAGCTTTTATGAGTTGAAAAGATGACAAGCTTTTTTTAAATTAAAGCAATTTCTTTCAATTTAAGCTTCACTTAAATATATCATTTCATATTTAAAACTAAGTTAGCATATTTTTCTAGTTTTTGTAGAATTTTTGGCATAAATTAAAATGCGTTCATATGAACGAATATCATAAAGTTTCATCTTTATGTTATCGTTACAAAATACAAACGACAAACAAAGTTTTTTTTTTGTAAAAACTTAAAAAAGGGACCAGAATGCAAAACCATTATCTTAACCACATTACCATATGCAAATGGATACGATACGAAAAGACCAACCAACCAACGAACTAAATATACATGTATACTATATATGTTAGTAACCCACTTCCTTTTCATAGAAACATACATATATAATATTTAACTTTGTTACTGTAAGAGTAATAATGTTAGTTAAATTTACTAACTTTTCTTTAGTTTTACAGAAACTGTTTGTTTAACAAATCAGCGCAGACATCAGTAGTGGTCTAAATAAATTATCTAAAATTTATTTAAAATAAATTCAAAACTTTTAAGAACGTTTAGTTGCCGGGAGGAGTTGAAGTTAAATTTTATTTAAGTAGTGGGATAACAAAAGTAAAATAAATATACTTATTATATATATATTATATATTTATTATACATATATTTAATTATAAAACAATGGTACCTACTCAAAAATGTTCATGTATAAGCTGACGATAGATGGCTTTAGAGTAGAATACTTAAGAGTTATTTTAATTACATGAGGCTTCAAAATATTTACTTAATATTTTTATACCCTTCACCAGCATAGGTGAAAAAGTATTATAAGTTTGTGCTGATGTATGTAACGCATAGAAATATTGGTCGTAGAACTACCTTTAGGTATACCAATTGACTAGGAATCACTTTCTAATTCGATTTATCGATGTCAGTTCGTCCGTATGGCTGGCTGGACAACCATGTAATCAAAGCACAAGTCGCAATTATAAAGATGACATTTGGCACAGATAACTTTTTTGATAGTGGGACCATGCCTATTGAAAGTCGTGGAAATCAGTCCATTATTTATGGTACCACCTATAGGTCCCACCTACCGGAATTGAAATTTTTTTTACCCACCATCAAAATATATATATATATATATATATATATATATATATACTAGCTTTATAACCCGCTACTTCGTTAGCGGCACCATTTGAATTGACAAAGTTACAAAATTTACCAAAACAACTTTTTCACTTATTCATTAATTCCGATATAAATTAAATTAAATACTTATTTGTTCTTAAGATACATATAGGACAAAATAAGTACCTACCCTCTACATTTTCAAAAAAGTACTACACACGCCTCCCTTATTTTTGTAGCTGACCCAATTTTGATTGCTAACCCAATTTAAATCTTGTTCTTGTCGCTTTTGATTTTGAATATTTTACAAAAGTTTCCTTTTTTTACCCGTTGTTTACCCCTGATCAGCCAAATTAAAAAAAAACCGGATACATGTCCTAATATTTTTATTGCTGATCTTAACTCCATTTTTGTTAATTGAAAAAAATACCAAACACCTGTCACATATTTCTTCAATGTCAATAGAACAGTCCATAAATCATTGATTTATTTATTATTTTATTGATTTAAACAACATGCACAGTTTAAAAGGAAAAAACCTATCTTTAAATTTTTGAACCGTTTTTGTTATTTTCGATTGCGGTATAAATTTTGTTTCTATAATAATTGATTCAAAAATTATATATGGGTCAAAAAAGTACCAAAATTTAGTTTTTATCCTTTTTATTCTCTATTTTTAGCTCATTTACGAAAAGTACCTACTAAAAACATGACTTTTTATTTTTCTATTCGATCTAAATCCAATTTAAACTTTTTTCTGTCGATATTAGTATCAGAGATATAACTTTACTAATGTTTTTATTTTCTACCCTATTTTAACCCCAAAACTGTTTAATTTGCAAAAAGTACTGAAAAGTCCCTTAATTTCGAGGGCTGATCTTAGACCATTTTAGTGTTTGTTTCCATCCATTAGGTTTAGAAGATATAATGTCATCGATTTTTCCCTTTTTTACCCCTTTGATTGACACATCTCTAATTTATACTTCTGACTTCATTAGCTTAAATTAATATTTTCCCGTTTTCACCTTTTGGAACCCCATTTATCGTAAAAGTACCAAGCACATGTTTAATATTTTGTTAATACTTATTGATTGTGGCATAAAGTGAGTCTTTATGTTTATAAGTTCAAAAGATACGTATGGGTTAAAAAAAAAGTACAAAAATATAGTTTTTACCCTTTTTGCCCTTATTAGTGCCATTTCCAAAAAAAGTACAGAACACATGTCCCTTTCATATTCTAGCCGATTATATGATTTATTTATTTTCTAGCGGCCAAATTAAAAAAATACCGAACCCGTGTCCTTTAATTTTTAATGCTGATCATAGACCAATTTAATCTTTGTTTCTATCACTTTTGATTTATGAGATATTACGTTACCGATTTTCCCCCTTTTTACTCCAAAAATTAAAAAAAGGAATCAATCGCGTGTCTTATACTTCTGCAATGTGAATAGACCTGTATGTAAATTATACTTCTGGCTTTATTTGTTTAAATGATATCATAGTTTTTACTCTTTTGTGCTTCATTTATCGTAAAAGCACCTTCTTAATTTTTGTTAGTCCTTATCAATTGTGATGTAAATAGAGTATTTATGTTTATTATATAGGGTTAATAAAGTACCAAAATATAGTTTTTTCCCTTTTTCTCCCTTATTAGTTCCATTTCCAAAAAAGTACCAAACTCGTGTCCCCTTTTTTTGCAAGATGATCCAAATCCAATTTCAACTTTGTTTCTAACGATGTAAATTTCGGAGATATGATGTTACTAATTTATCCATTTTCTTTTTCAATTTTTTTCAATTTACTTTTTCAATATGAATCCACCCGTCTGTAAATTATAGTTCTGGCTTCATTAGTTAAAAACCTACCCTTGAATATTTCCCAGTTTTTATCTTTTTTACCTCAATTATCGTAAAAGTACCAAATACGTGTCTAATAATTCTTTGTTACTTATCAATTGTGACGTATACTGTTTCTCTATGTTTGTTATTTCAAAAGATACATATGGGTTCAAAAAAAGTACCAAAATATAGTTTTTGCCCCTTTTTACCCTTATTAGTACCATATTCAAAAAAGTACCAAATACGTTTGTCATTTGTTTCTACCACTTTTGGCTAAGAAGATATATTTTTACCGATTTTTACCCCCAAAATTAAAAAAGTACCAGACACTTATTTTACTTTTTTCAGTGTCAATTTACCAGCCAATAAATTATGCTTCTGGCTTCATTAGCCGAAAAGATATTCTTAGCTAAAAAGCAAAAAACTTACTCTCGAATATTTTCCCTTTTTTACCCTTTCGTCCCACATTAATCGCAAAAGTACCAAATACGTGTTTAATAGCTTTTTAATGCCTATCAGTTGCGATATAAATTATGTTTCTATGTTTATTAGTTCAAAAGATATATATGGGTTAAAAAAAGTACCAAAATATAGTTTTTACCCTTTTTTATTCTTATTAGTACCATTTTTGAAATAGTACCAAATACGTGACCATTTATTTTTTTATCCGATTCAAATCCAATTTAAACTTCGTTTGCATTGGTGTTAGTTTCGGAGATATGATGTTACTAATTTCTCCCTTTTCTACCCTGTTCTACCCTTTAAAAGGTCGAATTTCAAAAAGGTGCTGAACACGTGTTCCTTAATTTTTAGTGCTGATCTCAGACTAATTTAGTTTTTGTTTCTATCACTTTTGATTTAGAAGATATATTTTTACCCCCAAAATTAAAAAAAGTACCAAAAATGTATTTTATTTTTTCTTTGTCAATCGACCAGTCAATAAATTATACTTCTGGATTCATTAGCCTAAAATATATCCATAGCTAAAAACAAAAAACCTACCCTTAAATATTTTCCCTTTTTTACCCTTTTGTACCCCATTAATAGCAAAAGTACCAAATACGTATTTAATTGTTTTTTAATATCTATCTGTTGCGATATAAATTATGTTTCCATGTCTATTAGTTCAAAAGATACATATAAGTTGAAAAAAGTACCAAAATATAGTTTTTATCCTTTTTTATCCTTATTAGTGCCATTTCCAAAAAAGCACCAAGCACGTGTCTCCTTATTTTCCTAGCCGATTCAAATCCAATTTCAATTTTGTTTCTATCTGTATTGGTTTCGGAGATATGATGTTACTGATTTCTCCCTTTTCTACCCTGTTTTACCTTCTAGGAGGTTGAATTTCATAAAAGTACCGAAAACGTGTCCCTTGGTTTTAAGTGCCGATCTCAGACCAATTTAGTTTTTGCTTCTATCACTTTTGGTTTAGAAGATATACTTTACAGATTTTTACCCCCAAAATTTAAAAAAAGTACCAAACTCGTAGTTTATTTTTTTCAATGTCCATCGACCAATCAATAAATTATACTTCTGGCTTCATTAGCCTTAAAGATATCCATGGCTAAAAACCAAAAAACCTATCCTTGAATATTTTCCCTTTTTTTACCCTTTTGTACCCCATTAATCGCAAAAGTACCAAATACGTATTTAGTTCTTTTTTAATATCTATCGGTTGCGATATAAAATGTGTTTCTATGTTTATTAGTTCAAAAGATACATATGGGTTAAAAAAAGTACCAAAATATAGTTTTTACCCTTTTTTATCCTTATTAGTGCCATTTTCAAAAAAGTAACAAACACGTGTCCCCTTATTTTTCTAGGCGATTCAAATCCAATTTCAACTTTATTTCTGTCTATGTTGGTTTCGGAGATATGATGTTACTAATTTCTCCCTTTTCTACCCTGTTTTGCTCGCTAGGCGGCCGATTTTCAAAAAAGTACCGAACACGTGTCCCTTAATTTTTAGTGCTAATCTCAAGCCAAATTAATCTTCGCTTCTATCGCTGTTGGTTAAGGAGATATAATGTTACCGATTTTTCCCTTTTTTACCCTTTTAATTGAAAAAAGTACCAAACACGTATTTAATATTTTGTACTGGGCAATCGACCTCCCTATAAATTTTATTTCTAGCTTTATTGGTTCAAGTGAAATACAAAGAAAAAGAAAAATGGACAACCCTTAATTTTTTTCCCCGCTTTTCTCCCGTTTTGAACCCTGAATCAAAAAAGTACCAAACACGTGTCTAATATTTTTTTCTTTTTTACCGGCTCCGTTTTGAATTTTGTTACTCTGTTGATTGGTTCAAAAGATACACATGGGTTTAAAAAAGTACCAACATTTTATTTTTACCCTTTTTACCCCCTATTTGTCCCATCTGCTAAAAAGTACCAAACACGTGTCCACTTATTTTTATAGCTGATCCCAACGCAATTTCAATTTTGGGCCTATGACGTTTACTTCCGGAGATACAGCATTACTAATTTTTCCCTTTTTTACCCCTTTTTACCCCCTTAGAGGCCGAATTTCCAAAAATCCCGTCTTAGTGGATCTATACTTTGAAAAAGGTACCCGCTGTCAAAATTTCTGCTCTCTAGCTTTAGCCGTTTGGGCTGTGCGATGATGAGTCAGTCAATCAGTCAGTCAGTCAGTCACGTTAGAGTTTTATATATATAGATATTGAGATTGTCATTTCGTTTGTAATTTCCTTAATATTGGCCCAAAAACCAAAAGCGATATATATTCTAAATCCTTATGAAATTGTAAGACGATTGAGCGATGTTCGTCTGTCTGTTGAAATCACGATAACGCCTAAATGAAAGCAGCTAGCTCACTGAAACTTTGTAAAAACATTTTTTATTTATGAAAACTGAAAGATCTAACAATCCTTATCCATTTTTTAACGTTTTTTTTTTAATTTGTAAGAAAATTACGCTTAGAAGCGCAAACTTGCGCTACTAAGATATTGTGTTCAGTATACCTGAAGTTTTGCGAGCTCCAAATCTATAATTAGATTTTCCGAGCTCATAAGGGTACAAAAATTATTCGAATTGAAAGTCTGTTTCAAAGGAATAAAAACTGTTGGATTTTTGCCCATATATAAAACGAAGCTATAAGTTGAACCCATTGTTGGTCTGGAGCAAAATCGCCGTATTCAATATCAATCGAAAACCCAGACTTTTAAGCAAATATTGTATAACATACCTTAGGGATTTTCCAAATAATTTAGTTGGCAAAAAGTTAAATAAAATTTAGTATTAAAAGCTTAGATTCTAAAAACATCAGTTTGTTTATTAAACCATTTAGTTTAAATTAACCATCATCTGCTTCTAAAAAAATGACGTTGCCTACCTTTGCGTAGTTTTCTACGCATGCAATACTATTTATAGTTTTTGGTACAAAATTTTAAAAACTTTGGGAGGAAACAGTTAGAAAAGGTAATTTATATTTATTTGGTAGACGAGAAAGCTTTTTTTTGCATTTCGAGGCCTTAAATTAGCTTTCCCCTAGAAAGACTATATGAGGAAAAACAATTACCTATTGTCATGAACTTAGTTGAAAACAATACCTTGGTGCTGATTTTGTTAGCATAAGCTTACACTCCATAGTACGCTGACCGAAAGGTGGGAAATAGTAGTGGTCAGCGATGGACAGCACCCTATAATAAAGCCTCGAATTTCGAAAAAAAAACGACAGAAGTAAAGTTGTAAACTTAATATTTTGAAGGTTTGAAGGGTAAAAAGGTAGCAAGCAACTTTTATATAACTAACAGATGTATCACTTTTCTAGATTATAAAGATTCTGGCACTAATTCTTCTTCATCTTCTTTTTAGTTTTTCTTGTAAATGGTGTAAAAAATATAATCAAAAAGAACTTTTCCATATGTTAAAATCACAATGATTGACAAAAAAGAACCATGACTCTAACGAAACTACCCAAACTTACTAAAACGTGTTCCCGTACAAAATTTTCAATACAAATTGTTGTTTTTTGAGTAAATTCTGGCAACTTCGGACTGTTTTGGGTAGTTTCGTTAGAGTACGGGAACAAACATATTATTTAGCAACTGTTACGACAAATATTATTAAATTTAGAGGATATATGTATATATCTAATAACATATATATCTAATAAGATATGGTATAAAATTGCTAAAAAAAAATGTTAAATATATTGTTGACATTGGCCCTTTTAGCATTTAGTTTTTATTAAAAAATAAAACAAAATTTGTTATTGAAACAAGTAAGAAAGTGCTATAGTCGGTCAAGCCCGACCATACGATACCCTTCACCACTAAGGTCAAAGGTGTTATTTTTCCTGTATAAAGACATATATTTGCTAATACAAACGTTTTCTCAAAACTTATATATTTAAGCTGTTTCCGTCATTTGGACTTATGTGAAAGCTAGGGTCAAATGTGGACCGAATATCTGGAAATTTAGCAAATTGATTACAGTTGTTACAGAAATTCTGCGTGCAAAAAACTTGAAATTCTCATTATCTTTAGATTTACTAGCGTTTTAGTGATTTTTGTCTCATTTAGGGCGCTTTTAAAGAAGATATTGTATGGGAGCTATGGTCAAATGTGGACCGATTAACGATTAACGAAATTTAGAACAGTGATTTTAGTTTACATAGGCAGTACTTGTTGTAAATTTCATGAAAAAATATGGATATTTGTAGCCAATATATCAATTCCTGGAAGTGAGACCTATGGGAGGTACCATAAATAATGGACTGATTTAGACCAATTTCAATAGCCATGGTCCCATTATCAAGAAAATGATCTGTGCCGAATTTCATCAAATTATCTTCAGAATTACGACCTATAGTTTGATTGCAAGGTTTACATGGGGGTCCAGCCAGCCAGACAACCAGACGGACGGACATCGCTAAATCGACTCAGAAAGTGATTCTAAGCCTATTGGTATACTAAAAGGTGGGCCTAAGACAAATATTTCTATGCGTTACAAACACCAGCACAAACTTATAATACCCTTTCCACCTATGGTGGTGAAGGGTATAAAAAGGGCCAATGTCAACATTAGCCCTTTTAGAACTAAGAATTCTAGATGAGTTTAGAGTGACATTGGCCCTTAAATTTCTTATAAAGCTGTTCGGGGATGAGCTAAAGATTGGCTGTTGGAACGGGATAAAACAGAGTAAAAAGAGGAACCTAATGCAATGACTAACTAAAAACATCCGAAAACTGACATTGGCCTTTTTAGCATCAAGCCACAGATATATTATATGTTATATATTATTGATATTATCCTAAAACTATGCTACAAAAATATCTTCGAAATATCTTACATTTCGATCGATATCGAATGCGGCGGTCCCTGTATTTATCAGTATATAAATATATTCTTAAATTTATCGATGAGTATGAATTTATGTAAAAAAGATTTATATTTCACCTGATTATAATGTTATAATCATACTTTAATCTTAATGCTTTGCAAACCCAACCAAATGTTAAGCATAATTGATGTCATGTTTAAGTAGTTAAAATTTCCCAACCTTATATTTGATTTAATATGCATTAAAGTACATATCAACTTAAATTTTATCCAACACATTCCTAAGAAAATTACAAGATAACCCTCATAAACCTACGACTACTTTCACAACAAAAAACCATTAAAAAACCACTTCGAAGTATTGAAATTTCATGTAACGAATAGAAACCAAATGACTAAAATGTTTGCCCTAATCCCATTTTAACAGCAAAGAAATTACAAGAACTTAAATAATGTTGAGGCCTCTTTTATTTGACAAATTCCAGAATATAATCGCCATCCAAAAACCTCCAGCCAAGTTAATTAGAAAAACCATTTAATTTGCATAAAATTCTGTTTCTTTTTGTAATTTTATGGTTAAAATCTTAAATTTATGTCTTTATTTGTCATGAATTCCAGATGACCTTTTGCGTTTGTATTAGCCAAAATGTTGACAGTGTTGAAGTATAGAAGTATTGAATGTGGGTGTATTTTAATAGGATTTTCCATGGGCTTAAACCACATTATTAAATTTAATAGTTAATTTTAAGTATCCAAAAATGGTAGTTTATTTCTAAATTTAAGGAAATCCTTTAAACGCATCCTGTCAAGTGTTAATGAACTTTTTGTGTGTTTTTTTTTTTTTGTTTGTTATCTTAAGAAGGTAATAAGAAAAATATCAACATATTTCATCCATTAATGGTAAATGAACGTAAATGTTTTCATCATTATTTGTCTATGATGTCTATAATGGACGAGTCATTTGATAACAGAAATGGCACATTAGTGGCACGTTGATTATTAATATTATATAAAACTATAAGGAAAGAATTACGGTGTATCAAATGGGAAAGTATTGTAAGCTATAGCACAGAGGATACATTTTTTTTTTTTTTTAACAAATTAAGAGACTTTTTATAAAAGCCTAGATATGGGCAAATCCGAAAAATATTAAGCCAAGGACAAAATAGTAAAACTGTCAAAATTAATTATTTGTGTTTATGGTAAAATTAACCATATATTGATCCATCAGAATATTTAGAATATATAGTGGCAGGTCTTTATTTGCACCCATCTCGAATTTTTATACAATTTTTAAAATAATGAGTTTTTTAACAGTTCATAAAAATCGAAAAAACATCCATTTAGTTATCAAGTTTCAATAGGGACATAAAGTCTACTTAATTTTATACAATTAGATGTGAAAAACCCCATCAAAAGTAATTGGAGTGATATAAATAACGTCAAGTAATAAAGGGCTCACAGTGTGTAGCGTCCGTCACAGAAATAAAGGTTTTTTTAATTTGACTAGTGCAATATGGCTATCTCAAAAACGTCTCTAACGATTTTGATAAAATTTGAACAATGGGTATCTTTTTTGATGTTTAGGTCGAAAAAGAAGGGACTTTTAGAACCCTTGCCTCTAAGAGGGTAAAAAGGGGAAAAAATCGAAAACGCTATATCTCCTAAAATAATAGTTATAGAAACACACTTAAAATTACGTTTTAAACAGCTATGCAAATAAACGGACAGGTGTTTGGTACTTTTTTGAAACTTTGTCCGATAGGGGGTAAAAAGGGTGAAAATAGTTTTTTTGGTGCCTTTTTAACCCACTCTTATATATAAACTAAGAATATAGAAAGAATCTTTGTACTGCAATCAATAGATGTGAAAGAAACATTGAACACGTATTTGGTACTTTTTTGATTTTGGGGCCAAGATGGGTAAAAAAGGAATAAAATGATAACTTAACATCTCAAAAAGTAATATGAATAGGAACATTATGTTAACATTAAAATTAATAAAATGTACCGAATTCAATTGGTACCAAAGAAGTACCAAATATGCATATGGAACTTTTTGAAATTAGGGGATAAAAAGGGGAAACATTAGTAATGTTATACCTTTTAAACAAATTAATGTTTGTCTGTATGTATGTTCTTTATAGAATAGTAAACTGTGAATTTGATCATATTGTGCTCTTCAGAGAAGATATTACGTATATGCCGGCGAAGGTACTTAAGTTGATAATACTAATTTCCGACAGATGGCGCCACTGAAAATTACGAAAAATTAACTAAAACGTAAACTGTACATTTGATCATGCTATGATCTTCAGCAAAGTTGTAGCACATAAGCCGGCTTTTTAGTTGGTATAAATAATTTCCGACAGGTGGCGCTACTGAAACTTACTCAAAGTCAATTTAATCGTAAGCTGTACATTTAATCATGCTACAATCTTTAGCAAAGTTGTTGCACATGAGCCGACGAAGGTTTCTTAGTTGGTATGAAGAAATTTCGACAGGTGGCGCCTCTGAAATTTACTCAAAGTCAAGTTAATCGTAAGCTGCACATTTAATCATGCTATAATCTTCAGCAAAGTTGTTGCGGATAAGCCGACGAAGGTTTATGAATTCGAATGAGCAAAGTCAGGCAGGTGGCGCCACAGAAAATTACTCAAAGTTAATTAAATCATAAACTGTGCATTTGATCGTGTTATAATCATAAACAAAGTTGTTACGCATAAGCAGGCGAAGGTTTCTTGGTTGGTATGAATAACTTCAGGTGGCGCCACTGAAAACTACTCAAAATTAATTAAATCGTAAACTGTGCATTTGATCAGGCTATAATCTTTGGGCATGAGTCGACGGAGGTTTCTGTTGGTATGACCAATTTCCAAAATTATTAAAATGAGTTAAACTGTAAACTATGCAAACTTTGTGTTGGTAGTACAAAATAAATAAAATAATTCGAAATTAACTGAATATTTGTACAACGTCTTTCCTCTAAATTTGTTTTATTACTTTATAAAATAAAATATATAAAAACTTTAAAATTTGCCTAAAAATGCTTATCATAAAGCTCCGAGCAAAGCTCGGTCAACCAGGTACTAAGATGTAAAAAATGTAAAACTGTAAATAAATATTTGCATGTAGCCGTTTTGTGATATAATAAATTGTGCTCAAAAATCGGATTTTAACCGTGAACATGAAAAGGAAGGAGATGAAATTCGTGAACAACTAAAATCATTATTTTCACTGATTTAGAAATCTTAAAAAAAAATATGAAATATGATTTTTTTCCTAGTAAAAAAAATTCAAGTAAAAACTGTATCGTCCGTCAAGTAGCGTCCGCAAAAATTTATTTATAGATTTTTGTTGAAACTGTAAACTCTAAAATAGTTTATAGAAGCTGTTTTATTGTAATCCTCTGATTTTCCTCTATCTTTAATGTACTTACAATTTTTTTTTTACTTTTATGACAGATTGGATGAAAATTACAGAAACACGTGTTGAAGAAAAGGTCACTTCCATTTTTTGTAGCGTCCGTCACAGTACTTTAAAAGCGAATATCTGTTTCATTCTAAAGACGTATGTAAATTAAGAAATGCCATTCGATAGCACAATCGAGTGGCTAATATTCTCTGAAATCTGTGCAAAGATATCTAGTGTTGAACAGCAATGGGATAGATTTAAGTACAACAAAATCTGTGCAAATGTATCGTCCGTCACGCAGGATTTGCCCATATATATTTTTAAATATACTTTGCTGAATATACTTTACTCCCCTCAGCCGATTGAGCTCAAATTTTCAAGGGACTTAACAGCAATCCCAATCATTTCTGGGGCTGTCGTGTACTATATTTCTTAAAAAATTCCCATATAGTTAATTTGCACTCTAATAGACATATATAGATAAATTCAAACTTCATATCTCTAAAGATCGACTTTCTTGTCCGGAAAGCAAATCATACCCTTTTCTTAAAGGAATATTCCTTGCCCGTACCTGTTGTTTTCGGCATATCTTATCATTCCCTTTATCGTTCATCTCCACTCTTTTGTTAATGTCGTTGTTGTTTTATTTTAAACAATTTATTATAATGACATAAATGTGTGCGTGTTGAATTGTCAACGATAGTTATGTATGTATGTGTTTTTGATGTATGGCTGCTGTGGTTATTTTTAAATTGCTCTAATTTCTGACCACAAGTCAGCTGCTGTCCCAAAATAATACAAGATCTAAAATTTTGGAATACATATTAAAAAAAAGCACAACTTTTCATTAAAAAATAATGAGATAACCAGCGAAAATATTGGTAATATTAATCGAGGCAAGTACTTACCGATTGAAAAAGTAATGACTTGAATAAGCAGTTGAAATAACAACAACAACAGGTCATTAATAGGTGACCTCTATAAAAGCTGGCATGAATTTGGTTGCGGATTTAAAGTTAGCAAATAAATGCAAAACTTAGTTTCCAGATTCTCACCAGTAAACGAAAGATTAGCGACAATACGTGGCAAATCAAAATACTTCCATCTGAGCATAATTTGTGCTAAATCAGAATGAATCAGAAAATCTTATATACAGTTTATAAAATTGTCACAAAAAGATTGATATTGTCACATAAAGATTGATATATGACACATCTCGTTAGTTACTGACAAAATTCTATTTATTACTTAAACTGTGTTTAATCTAGTTAGAATATTCCAAAAACTAGTTGCTTTATTCTGCGTTTGTTTTATTTATGCGGTTTTTAGTAATTGTACCTATTATTCAAAAAATTGTTAATTCTATCTTAATTTTTATCAAATTCAAGTAGTGATATAAAGAATATGTAGTCGATTACGGTCAAAATTTATTTTATACCTTAAGTCACAATTGGATTAGTCACAGTATTCCGAAAACATATTTGCATAAATCTGCATTTAAGCTTTTTTGAAGGAGTTTTTTAAGAGTAGCTCTTTTTCAGTTGAACAAAATTTTGGCATATTTTACTATTTTCCATTAATTTGTTTTTAGCAAATTCATGTAGTGATATACGTATGTTAGAGTGTCTCAAAAACACTGAAAGGATGGTACGTCTTTTGGCACAAAGACTTACCCCCCGAAATTTTTAACATTGCGTACCCATGGGCTCAAAATGTTCTAGTTTTAAACTGACAAATATTTTTTTTTAGAAATTAACCCTAAAATAACCAAGGGACAATTTACTTTTTATAAGAATTTTTTCAAAAATTTAGTTTTTATAGAAATTTTTTTAAAAATTTACTTTTTTTATGAAATTTTTTAAGAATTTACTTTTTGTAGAAAATTTTTCAAAAATTACTTTTTTTTTAATTTCCTATCAACAGTCAATTTTCAAAGAATTTCTTATCAAAAGTAAATTTTCTAATAATTTCTTTAAAATTTACTATAAAAAGTAAATTTTTGAAAAATTTCCTAAACAAAATACATTTTTGAAAAATTTCCAATAAAAAGTAAATTTTTGAAAAATTTCCCATAAAAAGTAAATTTTTGAAAAATTTCCAAAAAAAAAAAAAATTTTGAAAAATTTCCTATAAAAAACAATTTTTGAAAAATTTTCTATAAAAAGTAAAATTTCCTATAAAAAGTAAATTTTTGAAAAATTTCTTATAAAAATAAATTTTTGAAAATTTTCCTATAAAAAGTAAATTTTTGAAAAATTTTCTGTAAAAAGTTAATTTTGGAAAAATTTCGTATAAAAAGGAAATTTTTGAAAAATTTCGTATAAAAAGAAAATTTTTGAAAAATTTCCTATAAAAAGTAAATTTTTGAAAAATTTCCTATAAAAAGTAAATTTTTGAAAAATTTCCTATAAAAAGTAAATTTTTGGAAAATTTCCTATAAAAAGTAAATTTTTGAAAAATTTCCTATAAAAGTAAATTTTTGAAAAATTTCCTATAAAAAGTAAATTTTTGAAAAATTTCCTATAAAAAGTAAATTTTTGAAAAATTTCCGATAAAAAGTAAATTTTTGAAAAATTTCCTATAAAAAGTAAATTTTTGAAAAATTTCCTATAAAAAGTAAATTTTTTAAAAATTTTCTATAAAAAGTAAATTTTTGAAAAATTTCCTGAAAAAAAAATGTTTGAAAAATTTCCTATAAATTGTAAATTTTTGAAAATTTTCTTTAAAAAAAATAAGTTTTTAGAAAATTTTCTTTGAAAAGTAAATTTTTTAAAAATAACATATAAAAAGTAAATTTTTGAAAAATTTCCTTTAAAAATTAAATTTTTGAAAAATTTCCTTTAAAAATTAAATTTTTGAAAAATTTCCTTTAAAAAGCAAATTTTTTAAAAAATTTCCTATAAAAAGTAAATTTTTGAAAAATTTCCTTTAAAAAGTAAATTTTTGAAAATTATCCTATAGAAAGTAAATTTTTGAAAGATTTCGTATAAAAAGTAAATTTTTGAAAAATTTCCTTTAAAAAGTAAATTTTTGAAAAATTTCCTTTAAAAAGTAAATTTTTGAAAAATTTCCTTTAAAAAGTAAATTTTTGAAAAATTTCCTTTAAAAAGTAAATTTTTGAAAAATTTCTTATTAAAAGAAAATTTTAGAAAAATTTTCTATAAAAAGTTAATTTTTGAAAAATTTCCTATAAAAAGTAAATTTCTGAAAAATTTCCTAAAAAAAGTAAATTTTTGAAAAATTTCCTATAAAAGTAGATTTTTGAGAAATTTCCTATAAAAAGTAAATTTTGAAAAAATTTCCTATAAAAACTAAATATTCAAAATAATTCATATAATAAACAAATTTTTGAAAAATTTCTTATAAAAAGTAAATTCTTGAAAAATTTCTTATAAAAAGTAAATTTTTCCCTGGTTATTTGAGGGTTAATTTCTTAAAAAATATGACATTTTATATTTTACATATATGAGATATTATTTGTCAATTTAGATTAGAACCATTTTGAGTCTATGGGTATGCAAGGGTTAATTTGTTTAAAAATGTAATTAAAGCCTTCTTATAACCAAATAATGAGTTAAAAAGTTAAACTATTAAACACGAACTTCTAACTCATTCGCTGTTTAAGTCATTACATTAACATGGGGATGACATTGGCGGCAAGTACTTACCAATTGCAGAAAAGTAATAACTTGGGTAAACAATTAGAAAACAACAAAAAAATTTTTTTGTTGTGGGATTACAATCTTAATTACAAATAAGTACTTCTGATAAAAATTTATTAGTAATAATTTATTCGGAGGGTATGTTGTAGTCATTACAAGTTAACCAGTTGCTAGAGTACTTGACATTACCAAAGTTTTGCTGGGAAACTATTGAAAAAACTAAAAAAAAGCAGTTTTGAAAACGGTATAAAAAAAAATATTTTTTTTTCGTCCTTTGCAAAAGTGACTTAACGTTAGCCCATTTTAACGAAAATGGATAATTAAATATCTTGAGGTCTCAAAAAAGTAAAACCAGTTAAACTTTTTAAAATTTATTAGAAATAAATTCTTTTTATTGTATATGTTCAGGAGCTTCTTCAAGGATGTAAAATATTTTGGGAAACCCTTAATAATTAGGGAACCTTTCAACCAATATTAATGGCTCATATCTCGTTAAAAAGCTTATTTTGTTGTCTGTATTATGCTCTTAAAAATGTATTTAAAAACATATTCTAAGTGGAAACATTTTGAAGAAATCCAAAGAAACCCCCCAGTTTTCCCATATAACAGGGATGTCCAAACTTTGTCGTCAAGTCGACACGCTTTCCCAATATCTAATCTGAATGAAACTTTGTATTTGGATTATAGGGGTCAAATGTAACAAATTTGGTTGGTACGTCTTTTGGTACAACGATTTTCAGGTTTTCTGGGACACTCTAGTGGGTATAAAAAGAATTTGATTTCAATCCGAAAAAAATTCCGTTTTACTTTTTCTATAGAAGCAAAACACGGAATTTATTCCACTTTCGAACGAAATTGACTTCTGTGACATGGCTGATAATTTTTTTGTCTCTTCACAAATTTTGTATAAACAAAATAATTAATCCTTAAGACAAATATTGTCATGTACCAAACCTAAACATCAAGGCTACTTGTTATAATATAAGTCTCCATAATTTAAAACACCTCATCTCAACTTTCCTTGAAAATATAATAATAATCCTAAAAATGTTCATACTACATTAAAAACTAAATATCATTTATCAAAAGTGAAAGCCTCATAAGCACTTTTTGTGTTTCATTAATAGACATCCTGCAGTCATGTATCAAAGGACGTGTATTCTATATTTATTTTCATTTTTTTTCTTTTTTTTAATAATAATTCTTAGAAAATGGGAATATGAGCAAAAGTTTTAGGTAGATAGAAAAAACACTGAAACTTCCATTAGATTGCGTGCTTGCTAACAAGTTTGTACTCGAATTAGAAACGACTACGTTCGATATATTGACAGGAATTGTGGCTTAATTTTGTACATCACGCGCCACTTTGATGTTTTCTTTGACAAATTCATTAAATTTTAATATTTTGTCATGCAATTTGATAGGAAGCGTGAAAGTATTGATAGGTAAGTATCGTTTTTACTTTTTGTTTTTTTTTTTATTTAAGAATTCTTAGTAATTTAAGCTAAGAAATGTTATGGCAGATAAATTTTATCTATGGAAAATTTTGTTTTAATATAGAAAGATGGTTTAAATTACAAGGCCTAATGTGTTATCAAGAAAATATTTAACACATCATTAGCAAAAATTTAAATAATAAAGTTAAGAGTGTCCCAAAAAAACTGAAAGTCGTTGTACCAAAAGAAGTACCCCCCAAATTTGTTACATTTGACGCCAATAATTTCGACTTCTTCAAAATGTTTCTACTTAGAATATGTTCTTATATACATTTACAACTTTTTATAAGAAATTTTTGAAATATTTTATCGAAAATTTACTTCTTATAGGAAACTTTTTCTAAATTTACTTTTTATATTAAATTTTTCAAAAATTAACTTTTTATAGAAAATTTTTCAAAAATTTACTTTTTATAGGAAATTTTTCAAAAATTTACTTTTTATAGGAAATTTTTCAAAAATTTACTTTTTATAGGAAATTTTTCAAAAATTTACTTTTTATAGGAAATTTTTCAAAAATTTACTTTTTATAGGAAATTTTTCAAAAATTTACCTTTTATAGGAAATTTTCAAAAATTTACTTTTTATAGGAAATTTTTCAAAAATTTACTTTTTATAGGAAATTTTTCAAAAATTTACCTTTTATAGGAAATTTTCAAAAATTTACTTTTTATAGGAAATTTTTCAAAAATTTACCTTTTATAGGAAATTTTCAAAAATTTACTTTTTATAGGAAATTTTTCAAAAATTTACTTTTTATAGGAAATTTTTCAAAAATTTACTTTTTATAGGAAATTTTTCAAAAATTTACTTTTTATAGGAAATTTTTCAAAAATTTACCTTTTATAGGAAATTTTTCAAAAATTTACTTTTTATAGGAAATTTTTCAAAAATTTACTTTTTATAGGAAATTTTTCAAAAATTTACTTTTTATAGGAAATTTTTCAAAAATTTACTTTTTATATAAAATTTTTCAAAAATTTACTTTTTATATAAAATTTTTCAAAAATTTACTTTTTATATAAAATTTTTCAAAAATTTACTTTTTATATAAAATTTTTCAAAAATTTACTTTTTATAGGAAATTTTTCAAAAATTTACTTTTTATAGGAAATTTTTCAAAAATTTACTTTTTATAGGAAATTTTTCAAAAATTTACTTTTTAAGGAAATTTTTCAAAAAATTACTTTTTATAGGAAATTTTTCAAAAATTTACTTTTTATAGGAAATTTTTCAAAAATTTACTTTTATAGGAAGTTTTTCAAAAATTTACTTTTTATAGAAAATTTTCAAAAATTTTCTTTTTATAGGAAAATTTTCAAAAATTTACTTTTTATAGGAAATTTTTCAAAAATTTACTTTTTATAGGAAATTTTTCAAAAATTTACTTTTTAAGGAAATTTTTCAAAAAATTACTTTTTATAGGAAATTTTTAAAAAATTTACTTTTATAGGAAGTTTTTCAAAAATTTACTTTTTATAGAAAATTTTTCAAAAATTTACTTTTTATAGGAAATTTTTCAAAAATTTACTTTTTATAGGAAATTTTTCAAAAATTTACTTTTTAAAGGAAATTTTTCAAAAATTTACTTTTTATAGGAAATTTTGCAAAAATTTACTTTTATAGGAAGTTTTTCAAAAATTTACTTTTTATAGAAAATTTTTCAAAAATTTACTTTTATAGGAAATTTTTCAAAAATTTACTTTTTATAGGAAATTTTTCAAAATTTACTTTTTATAGGAAATTTTTCAAAAATTTACTTTTTATAGGAAATTTTTCAAAAATTTACTTTTTATAGGAAATTTTTCAAAAATTTACTTTTTATGGGAAATTTTTTAAAAATTTACTTTTTATGGGAAATTTTTTAAAAATTTACTTTTTATAGGAAATTTTTCTAAAATTAACTTTTTATAGGAAATTTTTCAAAAATTTACTTTTTATAGGAAATTTTTCAAAAATTTACTTTTTATAGGAAATTTTTCGAAAATTTAGATTTCATAGGATATTTTGCAAAAATTTACTTATTATAGGAAATTTTTCGAAAATTTAGATTTCATAGGATATTTTGCAAAAATTTATAGGAAAATTTTTCAAACATTTACTTTTTATAGGAAATTTTTCAAAAATTTACTTTATATAGGAAATTTTTCCAAAATTTACTTTTCATAGGAAATTTTTCAAAAATTTACTTTTTATAGGAAATTTTTCAAAAATTTACTTTTTATAGGAAATTTTTCGAAAATTTACTTTTTAAAGGAAATTTTTCGAAAATTTACTTTTTATAGGAAATTTTTCAAAAATTTACTTTTTATAGGAAGTTTTTCAAAAATTTACTTTTTATAGGAAATTTTTCAAAAATTTACTTTTTATAGGAAATTTTTTAAAATTTATAGGATATTTTTCAAAAATTTACTTTTTATAGGAAATTTTTCAAAAATTTACTTTTTAAAGGAAATTTTTCAAAAATTTACTTTTTATAGGAAATTTTTCAAAAACTTACTTTTATAGGAAGTTTTTCAAAAATTTACTTTTTATAGAAAATTTTTCAAAAATTTACTTTTTATGGGAAATTTTTTAAAAATTTACTTTTTATAGGAAATTTTTCAAAAATTTACTTTTTATAGGAAATTTTTCAAAAATTTACTTTTTATAGGAAATTTTTCAAAAATTTACTTTTTATAGGAAATTTTTCAAAAATTTACTTTTTATAGGAAATTTTTCAAAAATTTACTTTTTATGGGAAATTTTTTAAATATTTACTTTTTATAGGAAATTTTTCAAAAATTTACTTTTTATAGGAAATTTTTCAAAAATTTACTTTTTATAGGAAATTTTTCAAAAATTTACTTTTTATAGGAAATTTTTCAAAAATTTACTTTTTATAGGAAATTTTTCAAAAATTTACTTTTTATAGGAAATTTTTCAAAAATTTACTTTTTATAGGAAATTTTTCAAAAATTTACTTTTTATAGGAAATTTTTCAAAAATTTACTTTTTATAGGAAATTTTTCGAAAATTTAGATTTCATAGGATATTTTTCAAAAATTTACTTATTATAGGAAATTTTTCGAAAATTTAGATTTCATAGGATATTTTGCAAAAATTTTTTATAGGAATTTTTTTTTTAATTTATTAAAAATAATAATTTTTTTTTATTGCATATGTTCAGGAGCGTCTTCAAGGTGGTAGAATATTTTGGGAAGCCCTTAATAATTAGGAAACTTTTCAACCGATATAAATGTCTTATATGTCGTTGGAAAGCATATTTTGTTGTCTGTATCATGCTATTAAAAATTTATATAAAAACATATTCTAAGTAGAAATATTTTAAAGAAACTTCTCAGTTTTCCCATATAACTGGGATGTCCAAATTTTGTCGTCAAGTCGGCATGCTTTCCCGATATCTGAATGAAACTTTGTATTTGGATTATTGGGGTCAAATGTAACAAATTTGGGGGGCACGTGCGTATAATATGAATTTTAAGCGAGTGCAATAAGAATGACTTAAGTACTAAAATGTTTTAGATCAATAAAAAAAGCAAGTAAGCAAGACTATAGACTTACTTTCCCGATGAACAGCAGCAATCAATTGTGAGCCGGAAACCATATTAAAGTAACTGTCATAAGACCGTTAACATTTGCAAACTTACCACAAATTTCACTAATTAGCAATTTCATTACCATAAACACTATTTTTACTTCCTTATAATTATTCTTTTTATTCCTTTAAAACAAGTCCTTTTAATCATATTCTCATTATTTTTAATACACTCGAATAACTTAACTAATTAACTAACCAAAAATTGTGTGTCTTCATTAAAAACATTTCAAACTAAAATATAACTGTAATCAAACTTTTCCCCCATAAATTTTAAAATTATTTCTCATTCATTCTCCTTATCAAATGTCCATTAAATTGTCTGTCTCAACTGAATTTACAACCCGGTCCTGAACCCCCACCTCCCCTCTTAATGACACTCTGTGAGAAAAATAAAAGTGTTGAAATTTGCTTACTTTTTTTCAACATTTTATGGACAAGTTTTAAGTTGAAATATTACAAAATTTTTTATGTATATATGTGTATGTGTTTGTATGTTTATGTTTGTATGTATTGTTGTCGTTAGTTTATATCCTCAAAATAAATTTAACCATAAATTTTTTAAAAAATATTTTTTCTGTCCTTGTTGCTGCCATGTATTTCTAATTTGAAATCTTTACTAAAGACTTTTAAATATTTATTATTTGTATACCCTATAGCAAAAGAGATAGAAAGGGTATTGTGAGGTTGTTGAATTATAGCCTGACTTCAACTAATCTATCAGCTTGTGTCAGTAATAATTCGTTTCTATTTATATCGAGCTTTCTCAGAGATCGTGTTGTAAGATTTTTCGGAATTGGAATATTATTTTCATCTACTACAGGGTTATACATTTTGCATACATATTTTTTTCATAATATTTGTTTTTTGTTATCTTATATTATTATATATATATATATATATATATATATATATATATATATATATATATATATATATATATATATATATATACTAGCTGAATGCACCCGGCGTTGCTTGGGTTGGTCATTCTAGAAAAAAATAAAAATTTTAAATACTTTAAGTTTTTCTTTAACCCTTACACTACTAACACGGGTACCCGAGCGAAGTTAAAAGTCAAATATCTCCTTAACGATAAAAGATACAAAGTTGAGGTTTCGCAAGTTCCTTAAACTATTTATAATCTACCGATTTTTGCCTTTCTAAGCTTTCCTAGCTTTTTTTGGTTAGGCTTTGGATTCATCAAAAGTCAAATATTCTTTACCCTCCTGATAAGGGTACCCGGGTACCCGAAAGCAAATTAAGGCATTATATACAGATAAAGTAATAGGAATGGTTATATTTTTTGTTTTATTTTTAATTTTTTTTAAAATTAATAATATTTACATTTGACTTTGTACTGGTATTATAAATTAAAATTTAAAAAATTAACATGCAGCGTGGAGCAATTATTTTACAGTGTGTATTAGATATTGGCCGTTTGCACCCATCACACACTATACGCGTTTTGCGATTTGATTTTGGATCAATAGCCGTACAAAGGTAACATCGACCTTTTATTGATAACCGGCCAGTTTTATCCCGTTCTGGCAATTCTGATGGACCTGCTGCATTCTGCGAAATTTCCTTATGGATGACTGTATTGGTCATAAGTTGGGAAGCGTGTTATATGATTTTTATTTGCTCTTTTTTCATATTTGCAGTTGCTAGTTCTACTCCAAGTGATGTCAAAAAACTTCGACGAGAACTTCGAGCTTTTTTGACGTTTGGATTGAGGCTAGAAAATATACAAAATGCCCCTAAAGCAGCCACGTCAATCATGTTGAAAAAAAGGGCCAAGGGCCATCTATTTGTTTTACATCTTGTACTTTATTTTGACACCATTTGGTCCATAACATCTACACCGCCTTTTGTTTTATTATAGTATTCATTTATTTCCTCTTTTCCATTAAAAGCTGGCTCCCCTCGAGTGTAGTTCATTGTCGACAAAAAATGAACACTTTTGTTCTTTTTGGTTACAACAGATAAAAGAGTTACGTTCTTACTAAAACCATATCGTGGCGTTCCTAAATCATCATTTGCGTCTGGCTGTAGCTCTTTCGGAATGTATGGTTTGTTTTGACGTAGGGTACCAACAAGACTTATTCCTCTCATTTGAAGCCGATTAGCCAAAGGGAGCGTAGTAAAAAAATTATCGGTTGTAATATTTATTCCGGATGCTTTATAAAAATCTATTAGAGCTAAAACAATGTTTTCTCCAACATTTACTTGACGCTGGCCACCTGGTGGCTTACCTATATAAATAATTCCATTCAAAGGGTAGCTATTGGATGTGTTGCACAACCAAAATATTTTAATTCCATACTTAGTCGGCTTTGAGGTAATATATTGTGTAAAGCTGGTACGGCCTCGATAAGGAAACAATTGCTCATCAATTGTCACATTTTCGTCCGGATAATAGTTTTGTTGAAGATTCTTCATAAGCATATTACAGATATCAGAAATAGGAGCGGCTTTATCGGTTTGCTTGCGAACTGATCGTGTGAAAGCACTGTCAAAACGTATTACACGTATTATTTGTTGAAATCTATCACGACTTAACGACGCCTTATATAGTGGGTGAGAGTAGCTTCCCCAAAAAACTGACGGAGGATCATCGCTTGCTCCATTTAAACCCATTACTAATAGGATTCCTATAAAGGCATCGAGCTCATCCATTGAAATCAATCGAAAGTTGCGAGGCTTCACCGTCAAAGCTGATATATCTTCTGCATTTTTCTGGTTAAAATTTAATGCAAATTCATTCCCTTTTTTGTTGCTGTGTCTGAAGATTTCACTTTTTATATTTTCTGTAAAGAACTCGTCAAATATTTCCTTAACTGTGATTACATTGCTGAATTTGCGATGTGGTCCACCTTCATAAAAAAAAATTTTGATCATGATATACATTTGTCCATGTATCTCAATGTAATTAAACCCACATTTTTTACGCAAAATATTTTGAGATTGATTTTTGGCACTTGGTAACTTTTCGGCATACCATTCCGTTTGGTCACTCGCTATGTATTTTGAAGCTACTTCAGAATCTTCGCCACGCATTTCTAATTCTAAATCCTCATTTTCTTCTTCGTCCTCGTCAGTATTTACTATTCCTTCCTCCTCTATATCGGATGCTTCGTCTTCTTCTGGAAACCATTCCTCATCATTAAAACATTCTTGTTCAATGGGATTTAACATGCCATCATCCTCTACTTCCATTTCGCATAATATATCAATATCCTCTGCAGTTAGTCTAAACATATTTCGCGGAACGTACAATAAAAAAAAGCGAAAAATAAAAAGTCTAAAAAAACGCAGACATGTTAAGATAACCATTACGCCATGGCAATTGATCCAGAGACTTTGATGTCATTTTTGGTCTGTTTTCGGCAGACTCCGTACCTGCAGCACTTGTTGAAGCTCCAGATGTTGATCCCACACTATTAGGTTCAGCTTCAAATACATTCAGCTCCATAGAACGTGCACTGCGTTTTCGCGACATTATTAAAACTTTTAATAATAAGAAAAACAAACGAACTCGCCTGAACGCGTCAACAGCAAAAAAAGAACTAAGTATGCAAAAAATGAGAAACACACAAAGAATTGATATTTTACATTAAAATAACAATCCTGGGATTCCCCGAATTACAACACAACGCACTGTTTTGATATTTTAATCATAACGGAAAAAATAATATTCACGGGTACCCGGGTACCCTTATCAGGAGTCTACGTATAAAAATGTTATCAGTACGGTAAGGGTTAAATTTTTGTTTTATTAACATAATTATTAAATTACATTATAGTAAAAACGAAATAAAATTTGCTGGAGTGCAGAGTACTCCCCCATTGTAAACACAGGCTATACTCGTACAATTATTTTTCTACACGAAAGTAAGGATCTCCTTACTCCGATTCTGTCTCTTTGAATTCAGTCTGAAGTCCCTACTTACCCTAGTTCTTCCGATATGAAAAATGTAGGCTTGCCCAATAACATAATGCAAAAAATATATTATGATTTTATTTGTTAAAAAATATTCCGAAATTTATATGTAATTTTTCTTGGACAAAAAAGGTTAGTTTTATGTTTTATTGAACAAAGTGAAATTTTTTTGAAAAAGTAAAACAAAATTTCATTTCAGTGTATGAAATGGTGCATACTCTAATTCATATTATAGTTAAGTTTTTGTCTAGAGAATCAGTTCCGTATTTTATAGAGAAGCTTCCAAAATAGATCTTTTTGTGTAAAAATTTGTCTTAATTTTTTTGATTGCGGGCGAGGGGCATGGCAGATTTCCATTAAACTTTCCAGATATTTGAACTTCATAATTCTGATGATTTGTTCAAAATTTCATGACTTCGCTGAATACAAAAAAAATTGTGGCGAAAAAATATATTCGGGTTATACATAATTTTTTTTAAAAAGAAGTGTATTTGCATTTGATCCCAAATCTGTTACATGTATTTATTAATGTAACAGACCAATTTATTGATAAAAAGCCAAAAAATGTTTGCGGAGAAACCAAAGTCCTCGACGCGTTTCGATGGTTGGTTAAGCCATCTCTTCAGGAGGATTATCCCCAATTTAGACAGATCGAAAACCTCGCATTATTACTAAATTTACAAACATAACTATTAAGAATTATGTTCATAAACCAAAAGTAAAAGCGTAGATTATCGACTGAACAAAAACAAACATTTTTCAGTTTTCATCTACCTTCACTTCCCACATTCTTGCTGTAGCCGTCGGCTACTATATGCAGAATGCTGTGAAGAAGGGGGGGTAAGATGTTTTAAAATAAACAAGTTTATTTTAAAAAATAAGCTGAATGCATGCAGTTTTATCAAAAAATAACAAATTAGTCGGGATGTAAATATTATTCAAAAAGAAGTGTATTTGCATTTGATCCCAAATCTGTTACATGTATTTATTAATGTAACAGACCAATTTATTGATAAAAAGCCAAAAAATGTTTGCGGAGAAACCAAAGTCCTCGACGCGTTTCGATGGTTGGTTAAGCCATCTCTTCAGGAGGATTATCCCCAATTTATGAACATAATTCTTAATAGTTATGTTTGTAAATTTAGTAATAATGCGAGGTTTTCGATCTGTCTAAATTGGGGATAATCCTCCTGAAGAGATGGCTTAACCAACCATCGAAACGCGTCGAGGACTTTGGTTTCTCCGCAAACATTTTTTGGCTTTTTATCAATAAATTGGTCTGTTACATTAATAAATACATGTAACAGATTTGGGATCAAATGCAAATACACTTCTTTTTGAATAATATTTACATCCCGACTAATTTGTTATTTTTTGATAATTTTTTTTAGACAAAAAATGTTAGTTTTATGTACTTTTGAATTCTGGCAGCAAAAAAAATTAAATGAATAAAAAATTCAAATAATATTCCATATTGTTGAACAAAGTAAAATATTTTTGAAAAAGTCAAACAAAATTTCATTTCAGTGTATGAAATGGTGCATACTCTAATTCATATTATAGTTAAGTTTTTTTTACTGTCTAGAGAATCAGTTCCGTATTTTATAGAGAAGCTTCCAAAATAGATCTTTTTGTATAAAAATTTGCCTTGATTTTTTCGATTGCGGATGAAGGGCGTGGCAGGTTTCCATTTTTTAAATTTTAGAAATTTCAATTGCATAACACAGATAGCTTGTGCCAAGTTTCGTAACTTTTGGTGAAGGAACAAAAATTTGGTACTAAAAAATATTTTGTGATTATATGGGCGTGGCGTGGCAGATTTCCATGAAACTTTCGAAATTTTTTTACTCAATAACACTGACAACTTTTGCCAAGTTTCGTAATTTTTGATAAAGAAATCGAAAATAGGGTCAAAAAATAATTTTCGGATTATATGGGCAAAAGCGATGGGCGCGGTCGATTCTGATAAAATTTTAAATTTTTTTGACAGTGTTGATGGAAGAATTTGTGCCAAATGTTAAGATTCTATGAGTTCTCATTATACTCATTATAAATCCCACTGTGCGCCACACCCACTTTAGATATCAAAAATAAAAAAAGCCTATTTTACCCCCAACACCACTTGTAATATATAGTAGAAATTTTAAAAAATCGGCTGGCTAGTTTAAGAGTCCATCAATAACAAACAAACAAATATACAGACATTATTGAATTTTATATATATAGATAGAAGATAGATAGAAGAAGAAGATGTATAGATATATATAAAATGGCTATTTCGAAAATGACTCAAACGATTTTGATAAAATTTGGACAGTGATGTATAGGTCGAAGCAGAAGGGACTTTTGGAACCTTTGTCTCTAAGAGGGTAAAAACGGGTAAAAAGAGGAAAAAATCGAAAACGCTATATCTCCTAAAGTAAAATATGTATAGAAACAAAAAAACAAAATTTAAATTACGTTTTAACAGTTATGAAAATAAGCGGATAGGTGTTTGGTACTTTTTTGAAACTATGTCTGATAGGGGGTAAAAAAGGGTGAAACTAGTTTTTTTGGTACTTTTTTAACCCACTCTTATTTTTTAAACTAAAGAATATAGAAAAAAACTTTGTACTGCAATCAATAGATGTGATAAAAATATTGATCACGTATTTGGTACTTTTTTGATTTCGCGATCCAAAAAGGGTAAAAAGGGATAAAATGATAACTTAACAGCGCATGAGGTAATATGAATAGGAACATTATGTTAAATGTGTTTTAATAAAATGTACCGAATTCAATTGGTACCAAAGATGTAACAAATATGCATATGGAACTTTTTGAAATTAGGGGATAAAAAGGGGAAAAAATCAGTAATGTTATAACTTTTAAACAAATGAATGTTTGTCTGTATGTATGTTCTTTATAGAATTGTAAACTGTGAATTTGATCATGTTATGCTCTTTAGCGAAGTTGTTGCGGATAAGCCGGCGAAGGTTTCTAATTTGGTAAGACTAATTTCCGACAGGTGGCGCCACTGAAAATTGCTAAAAATTCATTAAATCGTAAACTGTACATTTGATCATGCTATGATCTTTTGCAAAGTTGTAGCGCATGAGCGGGCGAAGGCTTTTTAGTTGGTATGAATGATTTCCGACAGGTGGCGCTACTGAAAATTACTCAAAGTCAATTTAATCGAAAGATGTACATTTAATCATACTGTAATCTTAGCAATGTTGTTGCGGATAGGTTGACGAAGGTTTCTTAATTGGTATAAAATAATTTCGTATAAAGAATTTGGTATAAAGAAATTTCGTCAGGGGGCGAAACTGAAATTTACTCAAAGTCAATTAAATCGTAAGCTGTACATTTAATCATGCTATAATCTTTAGCAATGTTGTTGCGGATAGGTCGACGAAGGTTTATTAATTAAAATGACAAAAGTCCTACAGGTGGCGCGTTGATCGGACAAAATATATAAAATAATTCAAAATTAATTGAATATTTGTACAATGTCTTTCCTCTAAATTTATTTAAGTACTTTATAAAATAAAATATATAAGACTTTAAAATTTGCTTCAAAATGCTTATCATAAAGCTCCGAGCAAGGCTCGGTCAACCAGGTACTCTATATTATCTTTGCTACAACATTACCCGTGTAGAGCATTCTATAGTTTGGTTTGTCCTACAAAAGCACTTTCCTATTCATTTATTCTAAATTTTTACTATAAATTTTGTGTGTTGAAATATTAAATTTTTTGCTTTCATATAAAATATTATAAGAAAAAAAAAACATCTGCTTGAAAGTCCTCAAGTATCGACAGAAAAAACTATGTGAGTGGGCAGGCATTTAGGAATTTTTTATTTATATCTATTTTTCAAAGGCAATCTCATTTTAAATGCTATGTTAACACTAGAAAAATTTAGACAGTAATAGTTAAAAAATAAGATTTTTTTTCGAATTTTCTGCTAATTTTCTTTTCAAACATTTGACTTAATCTACAAAACTTTAACCACTTTCATTAAATTTCGAGTGTTTTTGCTATAGATTCACCAGATGTGTGTGTTTTAAAGTTTTCCATTTATTTTCGACTGTTTTCTGTTCATGTTTTATCTTGGGATCTATAAAAATCAAATGGCCGTTGAATGCTATTGACGACTCCATACTTTACTTTTACGTCGATTGCAGTTGTTTTCTTTACATTTGTTCCAAAATTTATTGGGGTTATTTTAAGGTTTGCTAACTGACAGAAACACACATGTTCGAAGATTTGTTGTTTATGGTTTGTTACCAACAAATAAAAAAAAAAAAGAAACAAAAATATAAAAAAAATATATTTTTGGTTACTTTAATCAAAAACATTTGGAAAAATATAAATGATTACATTCAAAGGGCCAATGTAAGAATGACCATTTATTTTAATATATTTAGCTTTTTTATGGGTTTTTATTTGAAATTCTCATAAAAAAGAAGCGTAAATTAAGGCTTATAAAGATGATTTTTGCATTAGCATCTCATACTCAGTTCATCGACTTCATATTTAAATTATTTATAAAATATACATTAGAATATAGAATAGGTTATATGTATATAATTTCTACGACAACATTCCAATTCGAACAAATGGTAATTCTCTCAGACAATGAGCTGCGTCCGATTCTATTTTTAGACTCATTGAAGGAGACATACTTTTTAACTCCGGCTCCGAACGGCAAGTGCATTAGTTAGAGTAGTTTTACATAGCCTAATACTTAACCCTTCTACTTTCCTTGGATTTGTGCCCTTCATATTACCCTTTGGGTCAATATGACCCAACAATGAAATATTAACAAAATTTCATATTTAACATAGGATTTTTTTTAATTTAGGACCAGCACTCAGGGGATGATCCTTACTTATGCAATTCATTGTGTTGGAAGTATTAAAATAGGTTTTGGGAGTGTTTATGGCTTTGAATTTACCTGCATTGCAACTGCCGGGGAAAACTTCTGCGGGGAGTGAATTCCACATATGAACTAAATATATGGCTGAAGAACGAATTTAATGTAGCGTGCTGTTCGGTCTACCGGCCATTCGACCACAAAGCAATGAGCTCTAACAGAATGACGTGTATTGCGTAAAAAAGTCCGAGTCTCGGAAACGAGTTCTCTGATTTCGTTAGAGCACTTTCAAAAGTATTAACAATAGAACAGTGTGACACAACCCAAATTACGATGGTACTCCTGTAAATCAATAGAGTCCCTATGAGCACTTTCGCCATATCTTGCACACGGTCGAGAAGCTCCAAAATAGACTACGAAGCTCCGGCCCATACATCAGGTGGTGTAAATAGTAAGGAGATCAGTTAGAGTGAAGTATCTCTTGTACCGTTTTAGAAAACCGAGGCACTTGAATGCTTCTTTCGTCACTTGAAATATGTATTTTGTCGTGCGGACATCAGATTGAATTCTCATGGCCAGAACATCAATAGCCTGTGATTCCTCAATATGTATATTTACCTCGCGTTTATATGTGAGTATATTCTGAAATTGTTTCTTAATCTCGGTTTAATGATTAATTCATATTTTGTCTCATAGCGCCAACCTCAAGAAGCCTTGGCCTACGATTGTATGAATATGAATGGCAAATATTACTATCATCTGCAACAGAGTAGATAGGATTGGAAGTTTGACGTAGAATTTCATTTATAAAGATAAGAAATAGAATTGTAGAAAGAACAGAGCTTGCGGTACCCCTGAATTAATCTTGAACTATAACAACTCGTATAGAGCGATCTCTGGAGAAGCTCGGTATAAACCGAGAGATATTATTACCGACACCAAAGGCAATAAGTTTTGATAGAAGCGCTCCGCGTCATACTATATCAAACTCCATTGATCTGCAAATTCTACTAGATAAAGCTTGGCTTTGAAGTTTTTATAAAAATTCCAGTCAGGATTCATTTAAGTCCATATGACGTAGGAGATGTACGCTAATACATCTATCATGTTTGAAAATAATGCAACTGGCCATAGTTTAGCCACGCGCTTACAAGTGTAATTAGCAACAAGTTGGTCAAGTGCATTAACTGAAGCTTTAGTTTGGATGTAATGATGATTTTAAATGAAGGTGAATTCTATTCAATTATGTTCAACAGGAAAAAAATTATAGAATGGAATTAAGCTTGAAATATCGCTTGTTGGGTCATATTGACCCAAAGGGCATTAAATGTGTGTGAATCGTGTTTTGAAATGTATTGGGGGGAGGAAAAATTCTAATTTTATTATTTTCTTTTAGAAACATCATTTTCGTCCCTGCAATGGATAAATTCAAGTTTCACGTTCATATCTAATTATTCAAGAGGAAAATTTTGCGTTTGAAAAACAAAATTGGGTCAAATTGACCCAAGGAGTGTATAAGGGTTAAAAACCAGTGACTACACTAAGAGAAAAATGACGATCTGATTTCAAGAAAAAAAATCTACAATATAAGATTGCGAAATCTTGAATTTTCAATCTTGAAAATATAGCCAGTAAGATTTATATTCTTAAATTTAAGAATAAATTCTTAGTTATGAGAATACAATCTAAAAATAAACTGTAATTTGTTTGCTTTTAAGATTTTAATCTTATTATAAGATTTTAAATCTTAATTTTAGATCGTATTCTTTATTTTAAGATTGTGATCTTGATTTCAAAATTTTATTCTTATTTTGAAGATTGTAAGCTCTAATCTTAAGATCGTATTCTTGATTTTGTAGATTTGTGTGCTTGTTTAAGGGAAATTTCTCAGTATTTTGTCATAAATTGTAATCAGCCGACCAAAGTAGTTGCGAAAAAGTGAAAAACTAATTTTTTGAGAAAAAATATAAATTTAATAAAAAAAATATAAATGGAAAACCTTGATCCGGATGAAGTGATCCTTTTAAATATTCCAATAGAAGGCAATTTAGTTTCGGTATGTGATGGGGAGTGTGAATTGAACTGCCCTTCACAAGAAATTTCATCAGATTTCTCCGACGATGGCGCGTTGCTGAAAAATCTTTGGAAAGAATTCGATCTGGAATGCGTTTTTCCGTACCTGCAGCGTAAGTTTTTCATCATATTTATAAATACATAAGTAAATTTCTAAAAAAAATATATTGATTTAATTTGTTTCAGGCTCAAATGTAACTTTAAGAAGTCTGCAGTATATGAAAGCAGAAGATGTTAAGGAAGCCATTCCACCCTTAGGACTTCGAATGGAGTTTCGTAAAAAATTATTTGTGTGGAAAAAGAAACAGGTTTTAATATTTTTCTTAGAAAGTAAATTAAACCACTAATAGTTTTGTCCTTTAGTTTGGAATTGATGAAGATACACTTTCGATGCCGTCGAAGGTAGCTCAGTGGCTACAAAAATGTCCGGATGTAACTTCCACTCCATCGTCTTCTGTAAATGTGGAAGTTAACAAAAAAGTGTTTGACAAGGTAAAAGTATTAGATAATTACTTAATAAATTAAAATGTGTACAAAACATAAAATATTTTCGTTTATTTATATAGGATTTAGCATCATTATTGAATGAATCACTAAGTAGCAAAAACATTCCAGAATTTTATGCTTCACACAAAGATTTAGACAATAACTATCGTGATGAGCTGATCCAGATTATAGTACATCAAATTCTAAAAAAGGATATCGCACTTTATTCTCACGATTTCCAAAATATATTGACAGAAATATGCACACTTTTTCCAACGAAAGATGAAGTCAAGGTATTTTTAGGATGAAATTTTTTACTAACTACCTATAATCTAAAATAAATAAATCAAAATTTTAAAATATAGGAATACTATTACATTCCTCGAAAGGGGAAAAAATAATAAAAAATGTGTTTTATTTTATCACCAAATACGAATATTATAATAAGAAAAAACGTGCTGATAATAAGATTTTCTGCTTGAAATCGAAACTTTTTCTGCTTGAAAGTAGAGTAAATGCGAAAAATCTTATTTGAAGAATAAAATCTTATTTTTCAAGATTGTTTGTAAGATCGCAATCTTGAAAAAGTTCTAAGAACAAGATCGATAATTAAGAATGCGTTCTTATTATTTAAGATTATGTTCTTATTAATTAAGAGTGCATTCATAAAAATTAAGAATTTAATCTTAAATAATAAAAACACATTCTTTGTTATCGATCCTGTGTTTAGATTTTTTTAAGATTGCGATCTTACAAAGAATCTTAAAAAATTAAGATTTTATTCTCAAAATAAGATTTTTCGTATTTACTCTACTTTCAAGCAGAAAAAATTTCGATTTCAAGCAGAAAGTCTTATTATCAGCACGTTTTTTCCCTGAGTGTAGCTGAGTTATGAGGTGAACCGCCCCTTTTTGAAAAATTGTTTTTTTTTTTCAAGTGAGTCTGGCCGGGGATTGAACTTGGGACCTCTGGTATGCTAGTCGAATGACTAACCTGTTATACCACAGCGGTTCACTATAGGATAGGTTATTTGGAAAAATATCAATATCATTTTTTAATTGCTTCTCAATATTATAACTATTATCCCAATTATTGTACAATAGTTTACCAGGTATGTGATGGACATTTTTCGTTTTCAAATCGATCGATTTCAGACATATTTTTTAAAATTTTGGCTTTAATCCTTTTGACTGATATTTTATCTTCCATTTGGTTTGAACATCGATTGACAAATACTTGTAGTCCGTTCATCTCTAGACTCGAAATATTCTATGTCTCACAGCCATATAAGAGCACGGGTTTGACATTAGTGTTAAAAATTGTTGAGTTTGTTGATAGATATCTTAATGCTATGTCTACATGATGGTCAGATCTTACAATATTGTAAGAAAAATTGTAAGAAAATTTCTTACAATTGTGTAAACTTACAATTTTTGGCTGACAACGTTGTCAGCTAAAGCATTGTCAGCACATTGTCACACAACCACCATACAATGAAATTGTCAGATATCTTACAATCGTGTAAACACTCTATTTAAAATTGGCAGAACATTTTAAAAAATTGTCAGCTTCGTTTTTATTGTCAGCTGCATGAAATTCCACGATCTTACAATGCAATCATTGTCAGACAATTTTAACTTCTTGGTTTTAATTGAAAACGTACGGTTTTTAGGATTTATATCATTAAAAAATAAATAAATAAATATATAAATAAATAAAAATAGCAAAATAAAATTATATTGAACATGCATTTTAATTGGGAATATAGTGTTATTATATATCAATCTAAAGAAGTTTTTCGAATAAAAATATTATAAAAAGATGAATTAACAAAGCAAATAAGCAAATAACACTTTAAGCAAAAAACTTAAAAACAGCCAACATTTTTATTTTATCTAAGTTAACATTAATAGATTTTGGACTAGAAAAATTTTTTATAAATATATTTGCGATGGTATAAAACTTTTTAAGCAAAAAATTATGGATCGAAAGTGAAATTTCCTGAAACAATAGGTCTATGTCATGAAAAAAGTTCAAAAGACACTTATTTAAGACATATTTCGGTATGATGAAATCAAGTTTGATGAGCTCCTAGATGGCATACCGACATAACTTACATGTATAGGTATTGTATGTTAATAGTGTTCTACCAAGTATACTATTAAATTTCAACATATAGTTCTACTAACAACTGAGATATAGCAAAAATTCGATATTCGATGCCGAATTCAAATTTTTGTATTTTCTTTTAAATTGTATTTTTTTTTTAATTTGTATAAATTCCTCAATTTACGTATAGTATAACGACATGAATTATATATCAGATATTAGAAAATCCTCCTAAGCAAAATGATATTATATATATTATCAAAATAGGTACAATCTGAGATATTGCCAAATTCGATGTCTCACAAATTACCGAATTTAAAATTTTTTTCGTAAAAAACTTTATTTAAAAAAAAGTTTTTTGAACTGTATAACAAATTTTAGGAAATAATTCAGCCCAACTTGAGACCCTATGCTCCACTGGCTGTCAAGGATAACAGAATTTAGCGCAGCACAATCATCAAAATCGATAAATCAATAACTGAGATATCGCGAAAGCACAATATCGATGTCCTCAAATTGGCAAATTAAAAAAAATAAATTTAAAAAACCGTATTTATTTAATCCGAATTATATATCAGTATAAATTTTATTAAAATCGGTTTATAAACACTAAAGATATCGCCAAAATTCAAAATTCGATGAGAATTGAATTGAAACATTTTTTTAACTGCATTTTTAAAAAAAGATTTTAAAATTCGATTCTCTGAGTCGATTTAGACCCCAACTCCTGAGTCGATCGGTATTATTGAACAAAATTGTATAATTTATCTTATATTCTTAAACGAGCAATAATTGTATGTATTTATATATCTTCTTTAACGAGCAATAATTGTATGTATTTATATATCTTATATTCTTAAACGAGCAATAATTGTATATATATATATATATATATATAGAATGGCTATCTTGAAAACGGCTCTAACGATTTTGAGAAAATTTGGACAGTGGGTATCTTTTTTGATGTATAGGTCGAAGAAGAAGGGACTTTTGGAACTTTTACCTCTAAGAGGGTAAAAACGGGTAAAAAGGGGAAAAAATCGAAAACGCTATGTCTCCTAAAGTAATAGGTATAGAAACAAAATTAAAATTACGTTTTAAACAGCTTTGAAAATAAGCGGACAGGTGTTTGGTACTTTTTTGAAACTATGTCCGATAGGGGGTAAAAAAGGGTGAAAATAGTTTTTTTGGCACCTTTTTAACCCACTCTTATATTTTAAACTAAAGAATATAGAAAGAAACTTGGTACTGCAATCAATAGATGTAAAAAAAACATGAAACACTTATTTAGTACTTTTTTGATTTTGGAGCCAAAATGGGTAAAAAAAGGGATAAAATGATAACTTAACATCTCCAAAGTAATATGAATAGGAACATTATACATTATGTTAAATGCGTTTTAAAAAAATGTACCGAATTCAATTGGCACCAAAAAAGTACCAAATATACATACATATGGAACTTTTAGAAATTAGGGATTAAAAAGGGGGAAAAATTAGTATTATTTTAAACAAATGAATGTTTGCCTGTATGTATGTTCTTTATAGAATAGTAAACTGTAAATTTGATTGTGTTATGCTCTTTAGCGAAGATGTTGCGGATAAGCCGGCGAAGATTTTAAAGTTGATAAGACTAATTTCCGACAGATGGCGCCACTGAAAATTACTAAAAATGAATTAAATCGTAAACTGTACATTTGATCATGCTATGATCTTTAGCAAAGTTGTAGCGCATGAGCCGACGAAGGCTTGTTAGTTGGTATGAATAATTTCCCTCAGGTGGCGCTACAGAAACTTACTCAAAGTCAATTTAATCGTAATCTGTACGAGCAAAGTTGTTGCGCATGATCCGACGAAGGTTTCTTAGTGGTATGAAGAAATTTCGACAGGTGGCGCCACTGAAATTTACTCAAAGTCAATTTAATCGTATGCTGTACATTTAATCGTGCTATAATCTTTGAGGCCCTATGCTCCACTGGGAGTCAAGGATAACAGAAGAAGAAGAATAATCTTCAGCAAAGTTGTTACGGATAAGCCGAATAAGGTTTATGAATTGGAATGAGGAAAGTCCGACAGGTTATAATTATAAGCAATTATGATCATGTTATAATTATAAGCAAAGTTGTTACGAATAAGCAGACAAAGGTTTCTTATATGGTATGAACAACTTCAGGTGGCGCCACTGCAAACTACTCAAAATGAATTAAATCGTAAATTGTGCATTTGATCAGACTATAATCTTTAGCAAAGTTGTTGTTCAAAATGAGCTAAACTGTAAACTATGCAAACTATGTGTTGGTCGGACAAAATAAATCAAATAATTCAAAATTAACTGAATATTTGTACAATGTCTTTCCTCTAAATTTATTTTAGCACTTTGTAATATAAAATATATAAAAACTTTAAAATTTTCCTCAAAATGCTGATCATAAAGCTCCGAGCAAGGCTCGGTCAACCAGGTACTGACTACTAAATTTAGCACAGAGTAGTTTTATGCAACTTTCAGTTAGTATGTCCAATTTTATAGGAATCGATTCATTTTTGACCATAGCTTTCACAAATAAACTTTATAATAATGCCAGCCAGTATATAAAATTTTGTAACAATTTGGCTATAGTTCTTATATATATAACATCCCCTTTTTATATCTACAATCAAAAACATTTGGAGGTACATTTAGTATATTAAGATTGCATCTACGAAATTAGATAGCTATTAATCAATGTTAGGTCCAGACTTTATACACGTTAGATGCACTAGGAACTCCTAACAAAATATATCAATTTGCCGTGTTGCTATCAACATGTTTATGGCACAACGAAACAGCTTATTAATGTAAAACTATATTCGGTTATGGAACAGCATTTTGTCCAAGGTAAATACTAGGGAAACCACTTAGATACTATTAAATGTTGAACTAAAGTAACTATACCACTGAAACCGAATTAAGTCCAAACATATTACCAACAATACCACATTTGGTCAACATTTTTAGCTGCACTCTCGTACATGTTGATGGTGGGTATACTCTCGTACAACTTGATGGTGGATATAAAAGATTCGGCACAGCCGAATATAACACTCTTACTTGTTCTATCTGTATCCACTATTAAATGGTAAGAACATAGAAACTAGGGTTTGCAGTTCGGTTTTAACCGAAACCGAAACCTCGGTTTTTAATGCCTCAAAACCGAAACCGAAATCCGCAGAAAAAATCGCGGTTTTAGCTATTTATTTTTCACAATTTTTCGTTGGTATTATTCAGAAATAACATTAGCTTATCATAAATTTGCACGTAATTTGTCTATGAAATGAAGCAGAAGAATGAAAAAACAATGGACGAATGGGCAAGTGCGATGGGAAGGCGGTATTTTTTATAACCTGGGACTCAGTCGTATTTTTTGAACGTGTAATTCCAAGAAAATGCAAGAAACCGTAAGACAAAAGCTACTGGAGTTTATTGTTTCACTTGATATAAACTTCGTAGCATGTACTATAGATGGAGCAGCAATCAATGTCAAATTTGGATCTAAAAATCAAACACTGCTTCAGTTATGGTTGGCACACGGAATTTATCTTGCAGTCATTGATTTTTTTTTGAAAAATTAGTTATAAATCCAGATGTGGAAGAATTTGGAACCAACGAAAGCGAAGACAGTTTTGAAGATGGCGACGATGAAACTTTAAATCATTTAAATTATAACCTAGAGACGTAAGAAAAACTGTTCGGTATTTCAAAAATTCGTCATTTCGTAATAATATTTTACAAACAAGTGTTAAAAAGCATCATAATCGTGAATTAAGTTTATACTTAGATTTCTGCTTCTAAAAGAGAGTATTTATGAAAGCTTAGAAAAGCTGTCGACTTTAGATTCCCTTCATTCCATCGACTTTGAAATTGTAAATTCTTTTAAAGATTTGTTGCTGTTCGTAAAAATGACTGGGGCTCTGCAGTTTCTCTAAAAGAAACAAGACCTATTTAAGAAATCCCTCATATTTAAAAACCCTAAATTAATTTCCTGAAATTTAGTATAAATTATAAATACGAGCTTTAGTAAATATACCTTATACATTAAAATACTTTAATTTAACTTCAAATTTAAATCGAATTAGTTTTATTTGAAAAACCGAAAACCGAACCGAAACCGGCCGGTTTTTAGTGTTTTAAAACCGAAACCGCGGTTTCTAATTTTCACGGTTTTTTGCAAACTCTAATAGAAACCATTAAAACGCCGTCATTTATACTTAATGAAAACTTTTCCCTGGATATCGAAATTGATGTTTGTTACAAAGTGTAATATAATGCCAAATTTTTAAGGTTTTGCAATTAGCCTCCTCTAATTATAAATATAAGATACATTCCAGAAATAGATATATTTTTCTTGCTGATTCCTTTTACCAATAAAACATTACATTTTCATTGATTTTGAAAAATATGAGCTTTTTTATTCATTTAATTTTTTTCTTCAAATTAAAAGATTAAATACTAGAATTTTGTCTTATGTAATTAATATATGCATCAAATGTGTATATGTGTGAATATAATTGTGTTCAAGTAATTAATAAATAACATTTTACATAATACATTAAATTAAACTTTTATATATTTACTCATTTAATTATTTATATTTAGTATTTTTTTATATCAGTTATTAACTAATTTAAATTTTCATTTATTGTAAAAATTTAATATTAAATTTTACACATAATAAAGTAGAAAAAAATTTTAAACATTATATGAATATCATATAATGACTTTGACAATTAACTTTATCTATCTTTCAGATTTATTTGATTACATAACATACACATTATGTCCTCTTCATGCAGTCCATCCATCATTCTTTAAACAAACCTATATAATTTTTTATTAAATGATGAATATTCATAATAATTAAATTTATTAATGCCATATTCATTGTTTCATTAAATTAATTATTAAATTGTTTCCTCTTAATTGTTTCATCCTTGAGTTAAGGTTTTTTTTTTTTTGTTTTTGATTAAAAATAATTATTTTAATTGTGGCTGTTTTTATTTTTTAGTATTTTAATAATTTTTCAAAAGATTTTTTTTTTTGTAATTGGTTTATTTTTGATGCTAGATTTAATTGATTGTGTGGGTTTGTGGGTTTTTTTGGTTTAATTAAAAAAATTGATTACATTTATTTTTGATTTTTTAGTTTATTTGTTTGATTTGCTTGTATTTGTAAGATGGGGGGACTTCATTGATTAAATAATTAAACTCATAATTGATTCCATTAATATTTCATTTACAGAAACCATGTTTCCTTTTTGGTTGTATATGACTAATTAATAAATATTAGCAAATTGTTTTGTTTTAAAATTTCTCCTTAACTTTCTTTTGTTCATTTTTATTTTCCATTTTATTTTAAAACTATCACATTAAATAAACATGCAACATTTTTTATTATGATTTATTTACTTTTTATTTGAACTAATGATTTTGTGGTTTTGCGATATGGGGGTGGTCATTAAAAGGCGAACTTCCTTTTACTTTTTGTATTAATTTTTTTTCTGTTAATGAAGTAAATTTTGATTTAAAAAGCAATTTCCCTTTTTAATTTTCTCGAAAAATAAAGTAATGCAATATTTTAATTTAAGTACAGAATAATGCATTAAACACATAGACAACAGCAGGCTACACGAACACCGACTACAAAAGTCGTTGGCTGCAATCGTCGCCTCGTAGTCAGCTACTTAATTATTTTGGGGACGGCAGCTACATTTAAGACGGCAGCTACATTTTGAAACACCTGTTTATGAGTGGTGCCAATATCGCGTTTATAAGATGGACAAAATAACAATTTAAATTTTGATAAAACGACATAAATTCATTTTATTAATTAACCTCCGAAATCAACGGTTTTCCTGTACCTGATAGTATGTCTATATCAAAAAAAAAACTTGAAAGCCTTTCACACCTTTGGGTACCTACTGTGGACCCCAATTTCCTCACTTACTTTTCTTCTCAATATATAAGTCGCAATTTTCAACAGAATTATTATTTTACATAACAAAAAGCTCTACTAATTTTGATTGAATTTACCTCCTAAAGGTACTTACACACAAATGCAATTTGATTAAAAAGTTAAGCCTAAACTTCTGCAACACTTTTTGCTTAAAGTATGCATAACAATTAACATGACTTTTTCAAAAAATTTTGAACTTTCTTCTACGATCGGAAAATTTTGGTGAATTTTTTTCACTCAATCTAAAGAAAAGACTTTCGTCTTTCATGTTGTTATCAAAGCGAGCAAAACTGAGCGAACTCAGTTTTTGTGCAAGGAAAAACGAAAACACTGAATTTGTAGAGCTTTTTTAATTTTCTGATATCTCCTAAACTATATACCAGAATATGTTATTTTCTTAAATTAAATCTACAGCAAAATTAAAGCTGTAAAACTATGTTGTAACTGCGATATTATTGTTAATATCGCAGAAGTGGGAGTCTTTAATCGAAATCCAAAGATTTTCGAGTCAATCCGGTGCTAAGAACCGACAGCCGACATGAAGAACCTGTCTTAAACACAGTTTGATAAATTGTTATACTCTTCACCACCATAGATGGAAAGGGTATTATAAGCTTGTGTTGAATTATGTAACGCGTAGAAATATTTCCCTTAGACCTACCTTTTAGTACCAATAGACTTAGAATCACTTTCTGAGTCGATTAAGCGATGTCAGTCCGTCCGTCCGTCTGGCTGAACAACTGGCTGGACCCCCATGTAATTAAAGTACAGGTCACAATTCTAAGGATAATTCGATGAAATTTGGCACAGATAATTTCTTTGATAATAGTACCATGGTTATTGAAATTTGTCAAAATCGGTGCATTATTTATGATACCTCCCATAGGTCCCACTTCCTGGAATTGATATATTGGCCACAAATATCAATATTTTTTTTAAATGTGGACCAAATTTGAAAAAAGTTGTTATGCTAGTTATTATTGTTAGTAAGATATTTTTACTAAATTCGGTTGCAGGAGATTTATAGTTCAACATTTAAAAGTATGTAAGTGGTTTCCCTAGTAAAGAGTGTTCTAAAAAAAATATGCATTTACTATTTTAGACAAAATTTATCCATAGTGCAAGAAATAATTTATTTTTTGATCAAGTTAGTTTCTATAGATATGTCAGATACTATTATTTTAGAAATTATTAATTTTCAATAGTTATTTCAATCAAAATGGGCTGCGAAAAAAAAGTTCGTGAAAATATAATTAAAACTTTTCAAAAAAATCAGTCATGGACTTTTAAAAAAATAGCTAAAAATTTGAAAGTTGACCCTCGAACGGTTTCTAATGCCATCAGACGGTATAAGGAAAACCTGAGCATTGAAAGAAAACCTGGATCAGGGAGGAAAAAAGGTCCTACAGATATTGGTAAGGCAAAAGAAGTCGAGCGACTCTTTCGAAGAGCGCCTAACACTTCTTTAAGAAAAGCAGCTCGTACGGTGAAATGTTCTACGAAATTTGGACATAGAGTCAAAGCTTATGCTGGACTGAAGACATACAAAGTCCAAAAGGTTCCAGATCGCAATGCTATAAAGAACTTAGAAGCAAAAAAACGAGCGAAAAAATTGAAGTCTGATTTTATAAAAAAATACACCTGTTGTGTGATGGATGATGAAATATACGTACTGGCAGACTTTTCTCAACTTCCTGGTCAAGATTTTTATGTTGCTGATAAACGGGACAATGTTCGGCAAGAGTTTCGCACAAAAAAATAAACAAAATTCCCTAAGAAGTTTCTCGTGTGGCAAGCTATTTGCAGTTGTGGCAAAAGAAGTAAAGAATTTGTGGCATCTGGCACAATAAACACAGAAATTTATATAAAGATGTGCCTACAAAATCGGTTGTTACCCTTTTTAAGAGAGCACAGAGTGACTACATTTTTTTGGCCCGATTTGGCATCATGCCATTATGGAAAAAAGGCACTTGAGTGGTACTCAAAGAATAATGTCATTTTTGTACCACGAGAGGCAAATCCACCTAACTATCCAGAACTTCGGCCTGTGTAAAGGTATTGGGCTCTGGTAAAAAAGGAATTGAAGAACACAGGAAAGATTTCCAAGAACATGTCCGATTTTAAGCGCAGGTGGAACACATGCTCCAAAAAGGTATCAGAAGCAACTGTAAAATCTTTAATGGGAGGGTTTCCGAAAAAAGTCGATAATTTTGCAAAACCCGAGTACTAAGTAAACATTTTAATGATAAATGATTTTGTATAATATGTCATTATTTTTGTGTATTTTGTAGAGTTTTTATATTAAAAGGTTAGATTTTTATTTAAGAAAATCCAACTACAAATTTTATTTAGAGCACTCTTTATTTACTTTGAACTAAATTCGGTATCGTAACATGGCATTGTTTTGTAACAAAATTTTACACACTGACTGGTTTTTATATGGAGCATATTCAAATTTAGTGGCCATGGCTGTCATTGTTTCTAATTTAATAGCTTTTCACTTTCCTTTGGTACATTGTTTTTGGATTCCGGAAGTGTTTTTTATATGAAAGCTATAGTCAAATATGGACCGATTCCTATAAAATTTGATATACTGACCAATAGTTGCACAAAACTTCTTTATTCTAAATTTAGTCGTTATATCTATTACAATTGTATTCAATTTATCAGCATTAAAGTGTTTCCCGTATCGGGGTTATATGGGAGCTCTTACTAAATGTGTATCGATTTCGTCCATTTTCAATACACAACTTTTTCAAGATATCGAAAATACTTTTGTAAAATTTTCTTCCTCTATCTTTTTGCGTTAAGGCTCTATTGCGCTTTATTCTAACAGAAAGACGGACATAAGCCCCATTTTCTTTTTGTATTTATATATTTCCGTAAGTTTTTTATATGGGAGCTATGGTCAAATGGGGACCGATTGTGACAAAATTTTGCAAGCTGGTTGGCATTGACGTAAGACATAAGTTTATCATTTATTGACATTTAAGTATAGTTTAGGTGGAATTTAGGCTGTTTCCGTAAGTTTTTTGTATGGCAACTATGGTTAAATGTGATCGATATAATTGTATATGCTATACACCTAGTACTTATGTAAAACTTATATATACCAAATTTTATAATTATAGCTGTCCAAACTTGGACTTATATTATTAGTAGTTTTTAAGTATTTTTATAACAAAAATGAAATCAAATGAATTGTAATTTCTATTTTTTTTTATATTCAAATGAATTGTATTTTTTTTCTTAACTTAAATTGAATTGTTAAATTTGTAGTAGAAATAATGAATTCTCTTTAAAAATTGTAATTTAATTCTACTATTTTCTAAGTAGTAATAGATTCGCCATAAAATGTCAAAGTTTATAGCAAAGTCTATTACAAAACGTAAAGACACTCGTTTCAAATGACAAGTGTCAAAGTTTCACTCAATTGACTTACAAGAAACCGAAGGTTCTTGTAAGCCAAATTGATGAAACTTAGATCACTTATCATCTGGCACTTGTTCCCATAAGTTGCTCTTCCAACCATCTCTTTGGCTCTATCACCTTGGCTCTATCACTTTGGCTCTATCTCTTTGGCTCTATCACTTTGGCTCTGTTATATACTTACCGTCTAGTATATACATAAATACATTTGTAAATGTGAATAAAACTACATCATTGAATTTAAATTAAAATTAACTTCTTTTGTATCATAAAAGAAATCCCAAGGTGAGTTTAAAAAATCCATTTAATAAATCCTAGAGAAAATTCTAATAATTTCTCTTTAATTTGTTTTCTCTTTCAAAACCCCAACGACTATAATTACTTGGAAGTAATTATAGTCTTACATCTTTGTTAGATAAAATTATTTATTTAACAAAGATTTAATAATAACCTTCCCGTTATTACATGGTCCTTCTCAGAAGAAAAAGCGCCTACTCTTAACTCTGTCTCAAAGAGTGAAAAAGCAGCAAAATCAAATAAAGAAGACAGCATAAAAATCTCTCTCTCTCAAAATCTGATATTCACCACGAAATAATAATGAGGTAAATGAAGAAGAATTAAAAACCCTTAGACCTCAGTAATTAACGATCATCCCATAAGAAAAAACATGTAAGTACATATAAAAAAGAAATCGTGAAAAAATATACAACATTAAAAAAAAAAAAAAAACAAAGTCATACACAAAAAATAAAAAGAAGTGATAAATAACAAAAAGCTCACAAACAAATAAATAAAATATAAAAATTAAATATATATGTATGTATAGTGTGTGTGGAGTGAATAAAGAAAACAAAAAAAAACCCAAAAAACCCTTATAAAAAAAAAAGTGTAGGCCGGTCCTGAAAAAAAAATATATAAATGAAAAAAATAGGCCGGTCCTGAAGAAAAAAAAGTTATATATATATATAAATACATAATATTCGTGCCGTGTTAAAAAAAAATATCAAAAGTAATAAAAAAAAATTAAAAAAAATTTTTAAAATGGCGACGGCAGTGAAAAATTGTTTAATATAATATTTTTACATAAAATTTTTTTTTTTACATAAAAAATAGCGGAAATTTGAAATACATAAAAGCCGTAATGTGTAAATAAAATAGAAAAAAAAAATTAGTTAAAAATTTTTGCAAACACATAACGGAGAAAAATAAAATATATAAAAAATTTATTTACATAAAATTTTTTACATAAAAAATAGCGGAAAATTGAATATATAAAAAGCAAATAAATAAGAGAAAAATTTTCAAAATACATAAAGGCCATATTGAATACATAAAAAGCAAATAAATAAGAGAAAAATTTTCAAAATACATAAAGGCCATATTGAATATATAAAAAGGAAAAAAATAAGTGAAAAAATTTCAAAATACATAAAGGCCATATTAAATAAAAAATAAATTTTGAAATATATAACGCCATATTGAAAATCAGTTTATAATTTTTATTTAAAAATTCGGCTAATAAAAGCGCAGCCATATTGTTCATAATTTTATGAATAATTTATCTCAAAAAGCTAAATAAAAAATTCTGGAAAAATTTAAAAATTTTTTGGTGTTGTGTTTTTGAAAGTGGAAAATAATTTTATAAAGTGAAAAATTTTTAAAAATATCATAAATTGTGAAAGTGCCCGTTGTTTTACAAATAAAAAAAAAAAACAACAAAAATTTTTTCAAATAAATAAGCGCCATTAAATTTTTTCTCACACAATAATTTGTGCCATTTAAATTTTTTCTCTCACAATAACAAAAGTTTTTCTGCCATTTTTAATTCAAATTTGTTTCAAAAGTCTCGCTTATCTCATAAAATAAAAAAAAAAATAAAATAAAGTACACCAAAAATAAAAATCGCTATATTAAAATAAATAAAAAGTAAAAAATATTTTACATATATAAGGCACGCCATTTGTAAAGAATAAATAAAAGAATAAATAAATAAAAAAAAATTTTTTAAAAAAAAATTTGCAAAAAAAAATAAAACCGCTATAAATTTGCCCATCACTTTTGTGCTAAAATTATGAACATCTCTACATTTATATACATACATACATACATATATATAACATATTAGAATCCCGTTGGAATTTCTCAAATTTAAAAAGAAAATAATAAAGAGAAGATAATCACTGGTTTGTTGTATGCTTTTTCGTCTCATCATCCAAGGTATTTATACACACATATTTACACACAAATTTACACACAAATTTACATACAAACCCGAATTTGCAAAACACAAAGCAAAGAACAAAAAACAAAAGAAGAAACGTTGTCCTAAAGAAATAATAAGGGTGTCCCAATACACAAACGTTATTTTAAAGAAATAATAAGGGTATCCCAATACAAAAAAAAATTTTTGCGCTAATAAAATAATTTTTAAAAGAAATTTTAAAAATTATAAAAACTCAAACAAAATTTAGAATTTTTGGGAGAGTTACTCATAATAAATCAAAAAAAAAAAACTTAATAAAATTTTTAAAAATTTTAAAATATTTTTAAATTTTTGTTTAAAACATATCGATTTGAATTTGCTCTCTTTTCAATTGAAACTCATACAGTCCACAAAGAAAAATTAATATAATTAAACAGTAAATTAAAACAAAAAAAAAAATGTTTGAATCTTAAACCCATATCTCATTTTTTAATACTAACAAAATACATAACATTTTTTTCAGAATTTTCTATGTGAAAAAGTGTTGCCATTGTATGAAAATTTTAACTTGCAATTACAATTAAAATAAAAACTTATAAAATTGAAATAAATTTCTCTAAGCAAAATAAATGCACGGTTGTAAAAATTAAACAAAAAATTAATTGAAAAAATTTAAAAATTTTTTTTATCTGAAAAAGTATAATTTTTTATAAAATTTTTAATCATACATTGGCATATCACTATTTTTAATCTCGTTTTTTAAAAATCGTTTTTTTAAGTGCGCATTTAAGCAATATTTTTACGTACATTGCTTAGTTTTCTCGGTAATTAAAATTTTTTTTGTATAACTTTGAAAATAATTTGTTGATAATTTCCCAAACTGTATTAAGATTTTCTCTAGTAAGATCCCAAGATTTCATTGGAATTATCAATATCATTTGAAAATTTATCGATTCTCACTATTAAAGTAAATTTTCATGAATTTTTAAATATTTCTTGAATCTCGACACAAATTTCTCAATCTCGTTGTATTTCTCTAATCTCGTTGAATATTTTTTGAATTTTTTCTAAAAATATAGTTGAATATTTTTTAATATTTTCCCAAAATTAATTTTTCTCTAATATTTTTTGAAATTTTAAAATCTTTGACAAATTTTCAAATTCTCAAATTGCAACTCCAAACCCAATTTCTAATTTTTAGTTCAAATTATCTCAATTCTTGTTAGTAAAGTTTTAAATCTCTGTAAAAATTGTCTCAATTCTCATTTTAAGTTGACATTTTCTTAATATCTTTGAATTAACACTCGATCACTACCATTTTCTCATTATCTCATCTGTTTGCATTCTCTTGCCCATTTTTTACTTTAAATTTGTTATTTCAATTTGAAAAATGGCTTCCCCATCGCCATATGAACGTTTTACTTTTGATTGTGATCATTTGATCCTGTTTTCTAAAATATTCCAAAAAACTCCTTCAAACGAGCACGCAGAGTCAGTTCTTGAAGTTAAAATGAAAGATTTGGATTCGAGATGGTCTAGGACGGAAGCTTCATATGAAGATGTTATGTTGGCACATACCGACGTGGTTACTAAAAAATTGAAAGAAGAAGCGAGTAAAAAGTTCAATGAATGTGCTGAAGCGTATTATCTATGTACTTCAAAAATGTTAGATTTATTGAAGGAAATTCGTCTAGCCTCCACAAGTTCCTCTTTTGAGATGCCTCGTCATTCCCTTCCTCCACAATCTTTTGCTCAGAATACAGGCTTTGATAATAATAGCAACTGTATTAAATTACCTCCATGCGACACAGAAATTTTCAGCGGCAGTTATGAACAATGGCCGTCATTTCGTGACATGTTCACTGCCGTGTATATAAATCATTCAAAACTTACTCCAGTAACTAAATTATATCACCTTCGTAATAAAACGAGAGGTGAGGCTGGAGCCATAGTAAAAAGATATACTCTTTCTAATGAAAACTTCGAGCTGGCATGGGCTGCTCTCAAAACTCGATATGAGAATAAACGTGTCCTTGTTGACAATCAAATTAAAATTCTATTTGATATACCTTCCGCAACCAGCGAAGATAGCGAATCTATTAGAAGAATTCAATCTTCTGTAAATGATTGTTTGGCAACTCTTAAAACTTTGAATGTTCAAGTAGAAAGTTGGGATCCAATACTTATTCGATTGATATCAACAAAATTGCCAGATGTTACCTTATCTCTTTGGGAACAATCTCTCACATCTCCTCGTGAACTTCCGAAGTGGACTGAAATGTCGCAATTTCTTGTGGACAGATACGAAGCAGTAGAAAGACTTGCAAGTATAAAAGTCTCAAAAGATGGATTTAACATCACTAAAAGACAATCTTCTAATGTTCAAACTTACACTTCGCAAGAAAATTTTTACTCAAATTGCAAAATATGTTCCGAAGCTCATGGCCTCAGAAATTGTCCGAAATTCAGAGCCTTTACAGTTCAGCAAAGAATTGACTACGTCTTTAAAAACAAGTTTTGCAATAATTGTTTGTCATTATCTCATCTCAAAGCAAATTGCAAAAGTAAGCATACTTGTATACATTGCAAAAAAAATCATCACTCGTTGCTGCATATGGCAAGAAGACAACAAACTTCTCAAAATCAAGAAAATAGTCAACAAGAAAATGCTCAAAGCAAAAATATTCAAAATTCTTCCACTAATGTAACTCAAATTGTACAAAATGAATCAGAAAACATAACTCCAAGTTGTTCCACTCAAGTTCAATCTAATATCTCCACGAGTAACGAGAATATTTTATTGCGTACTGCCTTGATGCAGATAGAATATAAAGGTCAATTTTTCACAATTCGTGCTCTAATTGATCCGGGTTCTCAACGAACATTTTTAACAGAAAAAATAAGAAATCGACTTCAATTGCCTTACCAAAAGTCTCATTTTGAAATTATCGGTATTGGCGGTCAAAAGCAATCGGCGACTAAAGAATGTAACTTTGTTCTATATGCCAAAAGACATAATCTTAGAATTCCAATTAAAGCTATTGTGTTGCCCAGAGTGACAAAACATATTCCCGCTTGTACGTTTTCAATCCCTAAGTCTACAGAATTAGAAGAACTCGATCTTGCTGATCCAACATTCAACAAATCATCTCAAATTGATCTTATTCTTGGAAATGATTATGAGCATTTCATTAACGTCGAAGGAATCAAGAAAAACATTTGTGGTCGTGCATCTGCTTATAATACGGTATTTGGATGGGTACTTAGTGGTCCCATAAAAACCCAAGCTGTTCAATCTTTTACAACGTCGGTTCTCCCTTCCGATGTTTCAGAACTTAACACTGTTCTTAAAAAGTTTTGGGAGCAAGAAGAAGTTCCTTCAACGCGTCCTATCTCAGCTGAAGACGAACTATGTGAGAGCTTCTATACTCAAACAACTACTCGACAAGAAGACGGCAGATACGAAGTAAGATTGCCATTTAAAAAAGAATTTCCCGAAAAATTTTTTCTTGGCTCATCCCGTTTTATTGCTTTAGCTCAATATGCCAGAATGGAAAAAACTCTTGCTAAAGATCCCGAACTTCAGTCTCAATACAAGGCAGTGTTAAATGAATATGTGACTCTCGATCACATGGAAGAAACTTTATCTCATGAAATTATATTGAATGGAAAATATGGCTCTTTTTACTTACCACATCATGCAGTTGTTCGGCCCGAACACAAAACTACAAAGGTACGAGTTGTATTCAATGCATCCAGAAAAACAAAATCTCAATTCTCTCTCAATGATGTGCTTTACACTGGCCCAATTCTCCAAAATGATTTGGTAACAATAATTCTTAATTGGAGAAAATACAAGTACGTATTTAGTGGCGATATTCAAAAAATGTATCGCCAAATCTTAGTCCATCCCGCTGATAGACCATTTCAGAAGATATTGTTCCAAAATGAAGAAAATGGTCCAATAAGAGATTATCAATTAAAAACAGTAACTTTCGGAGTCAATTGTGCGCCCTATCTCGCAATTCGTACACTGCTTCAGCTTGCTACTGACTCAGAATCTAAATATCCCAAGGCAGCTTTCATTTTGCGTAATGAAACATACGTCGATGATATTCTTTCCGGTGGTTTCTCAATAGAAGAAACAGTATCAACTCAGACTCAGCTCATAAATACACTCAAATCTGCTGGATTACCTCTTAAAAAGATAACAGCTAATGACCCCAAATTGCTCTCTCATATACCCAAAGATGATTTATATGATTTAGATTTTCTTAGATTCCATGAAGCAAGTTCGACTAAAACTCTTGGCATTAAGTGGAACGCATTAACAGATAATTTCACATATAGTTTTTCTCCAATTGATCAATCATCGAAAATTACAAAACGACAAATTCTCTCATCAGTTGCTAAACTCTTCGATCCTGCTGGTTGGCTGGCCCCCATAGTTATCAGAGCAAAAATTCTCATGCAACAATTGTGGTTAGAAGGTTTAGAATGGGATGAAGATGTGTCTCTTGAATCATTGCAAAAGTGGAATTGTCTTGTAGCTGATCTCACAGAATTAGAAAAAATTTCAATTCCGCGTTGGTTACAATATACACCTTTAGACTCTATACAAATACACGGCTTTGCGGATGCATCCAAAGCTGCATATTGCGCTACGGTTTATATTCGTTGTGAAACTAAATCAAAAAATACTTTTTCAAATTTACTAGTTGCGAAATCTAAAGTTGCCCCAATTCAGACTGTCTGCTTACCGCGCTTAGAACTCAATGGTGCAGTTCTATTGGCAAATCTTGTAAAATATGTTATAACTTCGTTAAACTTCGTAAACGTTGAAATACATTTATGGACTGATGCCTCAATAGTGCTAGGATGGTTATCAAAACCACCGTCAACATGGGAAACTTACGTAGCAAATCGTATTGCTCAAATTCACCAATTAGTACCAGATGCAACATGGCATCATGTTCCTACCCATGATAATCCAGCTGATCTCGGTACACGCGGTTGTAGGCCCCAAGATCTCGCAAATAGCTCTTTGTGGTGGCATGGACCAGCGTGGATTACGAAATCTTTATCAGAATGGCCGAAAAGAAATCCTTTAAAAATTAGCGAAAAAACTGTTGAGACTCAAGTATTACATGCAAAGATTGCAGACAATGATATTCTTGAAAGATTTTCGTCATACAACAAAGCTTTAAGAGTTCTAAGTTACATTTTCAGATTTTTTAATAACTGTTTACAAAATTCTAACTCTTGTACTGAAAGTAATTTAACTCAACAAGAAATCAAATTTGTTAAATCTCGACTTATTTTGCTTGCTCAAAAATCGTTTTATTCAGAAGAATATCAATGTCTTGCAAATAATCAACCTGTGCACAATAAAAGTAGTCTTAAAACTTTAAACCCATTTATTGACACAAACTCATTACTTAGAGTAAATGGAAGATTATCACTTTCATCTCTTCCATATAATGAGCGTCATCCAATAATACTTCCAGGTAACTCAAAAATTTGCCATTTGTATCTTGAACATTTGCATAATTTTCTTCTCCATGCAGAAAGTCGACTGATGTGCAGAATGGTGCAATCAGAATTTTACGTCTCAAGGCTGAAACCAAAAATAAAAGGTATAATTCGACACTGTAAGCCTTGCATAATATATAAACAACAGAACTGCACTCAAATAATGGCTCCACTTCCCCCAGATAGATGTAACTTTTCTCTCCCCTTCCAAGTTACTGGTATAGATTTTGCAGGTCCGTTTGATCTCAAATTATCTTCCTTACGAACAGCGTCAACTGTAAAAGGGTATGTCAGCGTCTTTGTTTGTTTTAGCACCAAATCGATACACTTAGAAGGCTGTTCGGATCTTTCCTCAGCAGCTTTTCAGGCGGCATTTGCTCGTTTCGTTGGGAGGCGGGGGCTCCCCCAAAAGGTGGTTACTGATAATGGTAGGAATTTTCTCGGAGCAAGTAGAGTACTTGAAAAAGAATTTGCCTTATTCATAAAAAATTCAGCACAAGATATTGCCCAAAAGTATATTTCACATGGTTTCGAGTGGAAATTTATTCCTCCTCATGCTCCACATATGGGCGGCCTATGGGAGGCTGCCGTAAAAAGTTTTAAATTTCATTTTAAGCGAGTTGCAGGTAACCAAAAGTTCAATTTCGAAGAATTTTCAACTATTTTAATTAGAATAGAAAGTGTTCTCAATTCTCGACCCATCTCAGCACTATCTGAAGATCCTGCTGAAATTGCTGCGTTGACACCTGGCCATTTTCTAAGAGGTGCCCCTTTAACAGCTTTTCCAGAGCAATCGGGTGAAAACATGTCCCTAATAAATAGATGGATGGATATTAGTAATGTTATACCTTTTAAACAAATGAATGTTTGTCTGTATGTATGTTCTTTATAGAATAGTAAACTGTGCATTTGATCATGTTATGCTCTTTAGCGAAGATGTTGCGGATAAGCCGGCGAAGGTTTAACTGAAAATTACTAAAAATTAATTAAATCGTAAACTATACATTTGATCATGCTACAATCTTCAGCTAAGTTGTTGCGGATAAGCCGACGAAGGTTTATGAATTTGAATAAGCAACGTCCGACATGTGGCGCCACAGAAAATTACTCAAAGTGAATTAAATCGTAAACTGTGCATTTGATCATGTTATAATCATAAGCAAAGTTGTTACGCATAAGCAAACGAAGGTTTCTTAGTTGGTATGAACAACTTCAGGTGGCGCCACTGAAAACTACTTAAAATGAAATAAATCATAAACTGTGCATTTGATCAGACTATAATCTTTAGCAAAGTTGTTGCGCATGAGTCGACGGAGGTTTCTGTTGGTATGACCAATTTCCAAAATTATTAAAATGAGTTAAACTGTAAACTATGCAAACTATGTGTTGGTCGGACAAAATAAATAAAATAATTCAAATTAACTTTATAAAATAAAATATATAAAAACTTTAAAATTTGCCTCAAAACGCTTATCATAAAGCTCCGAGCAAGGCTCGGTCAACCAGGTACTAAGAGATTAGCCTAGACGAGGTTATACGAAAGCTTTAGTCAAATGTGAACCGATTTTGCTCGATTTCAATACCAAAATTTTCCAAATTTTAGTGACGTATATCCTTTCCTTAAGGTTTTATCGTGCCGACAATAGACAGACAGACGGAGATCGCTTAATCGTCTTAGAATTTCATAGGTATTCAGAACATACATCAATTTCGATTTTTGAGCTAATGTTAGGGACATTACAAACGGACTGACTATCTCAATATACCCCCCATTCCTTTTGATTGTGGGTATAATAAATAACAAAGTGCAAAGCATTATATGGGGCCAACATATCAAATGTAAGAGGTTTGCATATAACCATATACTTACTTATGAAATTGAATCTCACTTAACCAAATTTCGAAAACCGCATTCCCGGAAGACCTTAAAAGACCACAATTACATTTAAATGATAATAAATCTAATATAATACGAATAGCTTTGAAAACTAAAGTCAGTGGAAAGAAGTTTCAAGTTAATAAAGGCTAGTACATCAAATCTTAAACTATAATAGATTTGACGAGTAAATTAAGTACATGCAAGAGTTACAAATTTTGCGAATCAAAATCGATTTACTTGAAATCACCGTCTGACTGGCTGTTCATAAGAATCTTGTTTAAAGATATTTTGCTATTGCATAAGGTTAAAATCAGATAATATTTTCGGATACCTCTGTTGTTCCCGAAATTTAAGTTTAGGCATTATAGTTACAAAATGTAAGTATTTATTTATGAAAAAAATATCACCCAAAAACTCTTTGTTAAATATAAGCATCAACGTGCCTACCAAATTCACGTTTTTCCATCAAAACCATTAACTAATATTATGTGCACCAAAATGTTACTCGACTTTTTTTTTTTGACATAACATGTCTATTACAGAAACCTTAATTTACTCTATCTGTCACCAACACACACACTCTTACATAAATTGAAATACACATAATTCTTTGCATAGCAACTCCCACTGTATAAGTATGTCAAAAAGTTACAATTGCTATTTGTACACAAACGGGAGGTAGAGGAAGTACTCGTATGGGAATTTAAGGAAATACATTGAAAACAAAAAAAATTTTAAACAAAAAGCTTAAATAACTGAAATAATAAAATCCACCCCCATTGTTTATTTTTTTTTTTTTGAATAAAAAATTTATAATTTACTTTTTGTTACGAAACAGCGAGCGACATTGTCGAATGTTCTTTTGTTTTGCATGTAAAGGAATGAATTCTTGGAAAAGTGGTTATTATTTTGAAAATTTTCTTTTAAAAATTTGATCGTTTATGTGGATCAACCTTGTTCATAGAGAAATGCCTATGATAGGCTTAAATGGTCGTCAAGTTTGTCAGCAGCCAAGCCAGCCGGATAAACATCGTTAAATAGACAAAGGAGATAATTTAAAGTCGATCAGTCCACTAAAAGGTATCCATATACCCCTTTCACGTATGGAGGGAAGAAGTCTTTTAGAACTCTGTCTAGAAACCAGCGAATGCTTAACTCTTGTAGGTTTTACTTAATAAATTAATTTACTGTGTTAATACATACGTGTGAGTAATTTTGTATACACACACGTGTAGGAATTGTAAGTATTTGTGTAGAATTGTATAATACCACGATTCGAAATCCTTTGTTGTCAACATTTTTGTACATTGCATGTCAACATGTTGTCAATGTGAATTAAATGACGAAAATTGATTTATAAGTGATATTTATATTTATTTTATTTATTTGTTTCATTTTATATTTTATTTCATTTGTCACAACATAAAATAAATAACTTTTTAAAACCAATTTAAAATAATTTAAAACAAAAAACTTTTCTTTATTTCACCGATTTCATTTGTCAATCATTTATTTCAATTATAACTTCTTTAGGGGGTGCTAACAGCGGCAATCGAATTTAAAACGAAAAAAAACTAAATAAAATAAATTGAATCTTAATTGGGCAATTGAATAAATAGCGGGGAGTAAATGTTACTTAAGTTGTCACGAATTGGTTTAAGAAAATTTAGATAGCAAAAAATGTTTATATACAAAGCTTTAAGCTATTTTAAGAAAATCTTAAAATAACTTAATTAAAATAAATTTTCCACTGAAAACAGTATACAATTAAATTTGGTTAATATCCATCTTGAAATCAAATTTTGAAAATTTCCTATTTTTATACTAAATTTTGTAAAATTTCCTACTTTTATAGCAAATTTTAAAAATTTCGCATTTCTATTAGAAATTTCGAAAATTTTTATTTTTTTGGGAAATTTAAAAAATTTTCTATTTTAATAGGAAATTTTGAAAATTTTCTATTTTTTTTAGAAAATCTTGAAAATTTTCTAACTTTATAGGAAATTTTTTGAAAATTTTCTATATCTTTAGGAAATTTTATTGAAAATTTTCTAGTTCTATAGGAAATTTTTAAAATTTTTTATTTTCATAGGAAGTTTTGAAAATTTCCTATTTTCATAGGAAATTTTGAAAATTTCCTATCTTAATAGGAAATTTTGAAAATTTCCTATTTTAATAGGAAATTTTGAAAATTTCCTATTTTAATAGGAAATTTTTAAAATTTCTTATTTATAAAGGAAATTTTTAAGATTTCCTATTGTTGGCTATAATCTTGGGTAGCTAAAATAAAACTTCCGATTTACAAAAATAACAAAACTATGCAAGCTTTATTTAAGAACGAACAAACTAAAACAACAATTTTTACAATATATAAATCAAGGCATACTACAATGAAAATATCTTAATTCAAATTGCAATGACTACTAGAAATTAGGTTTGAAATTCAAATTATATTAAACAAAAATCATAATTCAACACTCCTTCTCAAACCTAATACCAAATCAACTAATAAATACTTAATGCACATTTTTCATCTATTTTTTTTTTATCGACATTTATTACGAACTTGTTTAAACCTTTCTCTATGCTTCGGCATTTTGTCGCTGGGTTTCTTCAATTTTTCTTGTATTTTGTTGAGCCACTTTGAAATTGCAATTTTGATCCACTATTATACCTTTCTTATTACAAGCTCCAAAAATACGATGTCCAAATCCCTAACCAGTCACAAACAAGCCATCCTCTGCTTTAGCCTTTATGACGTCACGGCCATTTCGATCTTTTATATTTACTCCATCAGAATTAAATACAGCTGAACACCCATTTTCCACAGCTTTACTTATCGAAATAAAAATTCCTTTCAATTCAGGAGAAAATAACACATTTTGAAGACGGACTTTACATTCTCCCTTTATTACAACATCACCTTTGCCTCTCGCAATTATGCTTCTATCAGCCGCAAGATAAATTGTTTCATTACATGGTTTCAACGTCCTGAACATGTTCCACGCGTTAGCAGATTTCGTACATTTCTTAATATAATTCAGCTGCGACCCTTTGACACACAAAACGATAGTCGCCATCGCTTTCTCATCATTAGCTACCCAATCAGCCTTCTTTTCTGCATTCCATCCAGACTCACAATTCAATTGACCACTTGCATATTTCCACAACCCATTGTGGATCAAAACGCTTTTCATCTGCATCTGCCAGGAATCATAGTTCCTTTCATCAAGCTTCTCAATTTGCAAGAACGGCACGGTCATCTTGATTGTTTTTCACTTTTTATATTCCTTAATATTCACACGCCTGAGCCCATACCCTATGTTGGCTATAATCTTGGGTAGCTAAAACAAAACTTCCGATTTACAAAAATAACAAACTATGCAAGCTTTATTTAAGAACGAACAAACTAGAATAACAATTTTTACAATATATAAATCAAGGCATACTACAATGAAAATATCTTAATTCAAATTGCAATGACTACTAGAAATTAGGTTTGAAATTCAAATTATATTAAACAAAAATCATAATTCAACACCTATTTTTAAAGGAAATTTTGAAAATTTCCTATTTTTAAAGGAAATTTTGAAAATTTCCTGTTTTTAAATAAAATTTTAAAAATTCCTATTTTTAAAGGAATTTTTGATAATTTCTTTTTTATAAGAAATTTTGAAAATTTCTTTTTTTATAAGAAATTTTCAAATTTCCTATTTTTATAGGAAATTTTCAAAATTTCCTATTTTTATAGGAAATTTTCAAAATTTCCTATTTTTATAGGAAATTTTCAAAATTTCCTATTTTTATAGGAAATTTTCAAAATTTCCTATTTTTATAGGAAATTTTCAAAATTTCCTATTTTTATAGGAAATTTTCAAAATTTCCTATTTTTATAGGAAATTTTCAAAATTTCCTATTTTTATAGGAAATTTTCAAAATTTCCTATTTTTATAGGAAATTTTCAAAATTTCCTATTTTTATAGGAAATTTTCAAAATTTCCTATTTTTATAGGAAATTTTCAAAATTTCCTATTTTTATAGGAAATTTTCAAAATTTCCTATTTTTATAGGAAATTTTCAAAATTTCCTATTTTTATAGGAAATTTTCAAAATTTCCTATTTTTATAGGAAATTTTCAAAATTTCCTATTTTTATAGGAAATTTTCAAAATTTCCTATTTTTATAGGAAATTTTCAAAATTTCCTATTTTTATAGGAAATTTTCAAAATTTCCTATTTTTATAGGAAATTTTCAAAATTTCCTATTTTTATAGGAAATTTTCAAAATTTCCTATTTTTATAGGAAATTTTCAAAATTTCCTATTTTTATAGGAAATTTTCAAAATTTCCTATTTTTATAGGAAATTTTCAAAATTTCCTATTTTTATAGGAAATTTTCAAAATTTCCTATTTTTATAGGAAATTTTCAAAATTTCCTATTTTTATAGGAAATTTTCAAAATTTCCTATTTTTATAGGAAATTTTCAAAATTTCCTATTTTTATAGGAAATTTTCAAAATTTCCTATTTTTATAGGAAATTTTCAAAATTTCCTATTTTTATAGGAAATTTTCAAAATTTCCTATTTTTATAGGAAATTTTCAAAATTTCCTATTTTTATAGGAAATTTTCAAAATTTCCTATTTTTATAGGAAATTTTCAAAATTTCCTATTTTTATAGGAAATTTTCAAAATTTCCTATTTTTATAGGAAATTTTCAAAATTTCCTATTTTTATAGGAAATTTTCAAAATTTCCTATTTTTATAGGAAATTTTCAAAATTTCCTATTTTTATAGGAAATTTTCAAAATTTCCTATTTTTATAGGAAATTTTCAAAATTTCCTATTTTTATAGGAAATTTTCAAAATTTCCTATTTTTATAGGAAATTTTCAAAATTTCCTATTTTTATAGGAAATTTTCAAAATTTCCTATTTTTATAGGAAATTTTCAAAATTTCCTATTTTTATAGGAAATTTTCAAAATTTCCTATTTTTATAGGAAATTTTCAAAATTTCCTATTTTTATAGGAAATTTTCAAAATTTCCTATTTTTATAGGAAATTTTCAAAATTTTCTATTTTTATAGGAAATTTTGAAAATTTCCTATTTTTATAGGAAATTTTGAAAATTTCCTACTTTTATAGGAAATTTTGAAAATTTCCTATTTTTATAGGAAATTTTGAAAATTTCCTATTTTATAGGAAATTTTGAAAATTTCCTATTTTTATAGGAAATTTTAGTAAAATTTCCTATTTTTATAGGAAATTTTAGGAAAATTTCCAATTTTTTATGTGAAATTTTATGAAAATTTCTTATTTTTTAGCGCTTAAGAGGTATATATTTAAATTTTTGTTTCAATTTTATTATTGAATTTATAAAGCTTATTAAATAAAAAAAAAGTTAAAAAATCTGTCAAATGTTTTATTAAATAATAAATATTTAACATTTTCCTTTGACTTTTTAATCCAATCGATTTTAATTAAATTTTTCTATTATATTATTTTCCTGTGTCTAACTTGTTACGTTTTAATATATTGCATAAACAGTCCTGTTCACTTGTATACGACCACAGAAAAACGCCTTAATAAAATGACTATATTAAGAAATTGTCTGGAGCAAATTATTAAACTTTAATAGGATTTACTTTGTAGGTTTCACTTTAAATGGGTGGCAAAATATATTTTTTTTATTATTTTGGAATGAAGTTAAAATTTGTGTCTTGAAAAGTTGATCATTAGAATATACCCAAAGAAAGATGACGAAGTACAACACATGATTTCTGGACTCAATTCTGATAATTGTTTATGAAAGTAGCCCCAAAAAGAAGAAATTCTGTATCGTTCGTTTGGTCATGGTACATCCAATAATAAATTAAAATTAATTTGAAGTTAGTAAGTATCCTATAGGGGGAATTTGTCATGTTTTAGGCTTACATTACGTATAATTGATATTTGGTATTTGGTAAACATTATATATTAAGTATACGCAACCAACCTTTCTAGAACAAAAGGGCCTATAATGTGACAAATTCCCTTATATGATACTTAATAGTTTCAAACTAATTTTTAAATGCAGAAGTCTTTCTTTTTGAGGCTTCTTTCATAAACAATTATCAGTTTGAGTCCCGAATCAAAAAACTGAAAAATGTTGTACTGTGTTATTTCATAGATTTAGATGCTGAAAATACTAAAGTTTGAACTAGTAAGAAAGTGCTATAGTCGGTCAAGCCCAACCATACGATACCTTTCACCACTAAGGTCAAAGGTGTTCCTTTTCCTGTTTAAAGACAAATATTTGCCTAATTTTGCCATACAAACATTTTCTTAAAACTTATATATTTAAGCTGTTTCCTTCATTTGAACTTATATGAGAGCTAGGGTCAAATGTGGACCAATTATCTCGAAATTTGGTAAATTTATTACAGTTATTACAAGAATTATTTATGCAAAAATAAACTTATAATTCTTATTATCTTCAGATTTGCGAGCGTATAAGTGATTTTTGTCTCATCTAGTGCCTTTTTACAGAGGGGCTTGTATGGGTGCTATGGTCAAATGTTTACCGATTTCAACGAAATTTGGTACAGTGATTAAGATTTACATAAACAGTACTAAATTTAAATTTTTTGAAAAAATATTGATATTTGTGGCCAATATAGCAATTCCGGGAAGTGGGACCTAAGGGAGGTACCATAAATATTGGACCGATTTTAACAAATTTCAATAGCCATGGTTCCAGTAGCAAAGAAATGATCTGTGGCAAATTCGATCAAATTATCTTTAAAATTGCGACCTGTACTTTGATTACATGGTTTGCATGGGGGTCCAGCCTGCCGTCCAGATATACTGACATCGCCAAATCGACTCGAAAAGTGATTCTAAGAACATTAGTATACTAAAAGGTGGGTCTAAGATAATACCCTTTCCACCTATGGTGGGGAATGGAATTATAACCCAAAACCTATTGATATCACTCCATATCTTGAGTGAAATCAACTTAAAATATCACACAAAAAAGAATCAATTTGCTCTAGTCGATTTAATAATATAGTCAATTTACTCGAGGCGTTTAGTGTGGTCGTTTATATATAAGTGACTAGGACTGTATAAAATATTGTTTTTAGTAAAACCAATTATATTAAAAGTTCAGTGTTGAAATAACAAATAAATAAATAATTTTGTAAATATTTACTATAGTAATACCATTCGACAAAAAAATTCTTATAAAAAATTTTAAACTGTGGACAGTTTTAAACTATTTGAAATTTGAAAGAAAATTTTTAAGAAAATATTCTTACCCAAGATTTAAAAAACCACTCAAACTCGGCATATCCGAACTTCAAATTTTAAAAAAAATTAAATTTTGTTGTATAGTGTAATTCGCTAATAACTATTATTTTTTAATTGATTATTGCTTTAAGTATATTATAATTAAAGTATAAAAATTAATTATAGCTGCTCAACATTTTATTTAATTTTGTATTTTAAATGAGATTATTTGGTAATAAAAATAACAAATAAAAGTGCAAAGAATTGCTTGTATAAAAATTTTGTTGAATAAAAGTTTTTATAAAATATTATTCAATTAAATACTTGAAGAACACAATACGCACAGCTAAACCATTTCACATAGAAAAATATTTCTAACTAAAATTTTTCTTTAGAAAAATATTAGTTCGAAATATTTTGCTATAGAAAAATTTTCGATAGAAATATTTTTCTATACAAAAATTTTCGATAGAAATATTTTTCTATAGAAAAATTTTCGACAGAAATATTTTTCTATAGAAAAATTGTCGATAGAAATATTTTTCTATAGAAAAATTTTCGATAGAAATATTTTTCTATAGAAAAATTTTCGATAGAAATATTTTTCTATAGAAAAATTTTCGATAGAAATATTTTTCTATAGAAAAATTTTCGATAGAAATATTTTTCTATAGAAAAATTTTCGATAGAAATATTTTTCTATAGAAAAATTTTCGATAGAAATATTTTTCTATAGAAAAATTTTCGATAGAAATATTTTTCTATAGAAATATTTTCGATAGAAATATTTTTCTATAGAAAAATTTTCGATAGAAATATTTTTCTATAGAAAAATTTTCGATAGAAATATTTTTCTATAGAAAAATTTTCGAAAGAAATATTTTTCTATAGAAAAATTTTCTATCGAAATATTTTTCTATAGAAAAATTTTCGATAGAAATATTTTTCTATAGAAAAATTTTCGATAGAAATATTTTTCTATAGAAAAATTTTCGATAGAAATATTTTTCTATAGAAAAATTTTCGATAGAAATATTTTTCTATAGAAAAATTTTCGATAGAAATATTTTTCTATAGAAAAATTTTCGATAGAAATATTTTTCTATAGAAAAATTTTCGATAGAAATATTTTTCTATAGAAAAATTTTCGATAGAAATATTTTTCTATAGAAAAATTTTCGATAGAAATATTTTTCTATAGAAAAATTTTCGATAGAAATATTTTTCTATAGAAAAATTTTCGATAGAAATATTTTTCTATAGAAAAATTTTCGATAGAAATATTTTTCTATAGAAAAATTTTCGATAGAAATATTTTTCTATAGAAAAATTTTCGATAGAAATATTTTTCTATAGAAAAATTTTCGATAGAAATATTTTTCTATAGAAAAATTTTCGATAGAAATATTTTTCTATAGAAATATTTTCGATAGAAATATTTTTCTATAGAAAAATTTTCGATAGAAATATTTTTCTATAGAAAAATTTTCGATAGAAATATTTTTCTATAGAAAAATTTTCGATAGAAATATTTTTCTATAGAAATATTTTCGATAGAAATATTTTTCTATAGAAAAATTTTCGATAGAAATATTTTTCTATAGAAAAATTTTCGATAGAAATATTTTTCTATAGAAAAATTTTCGAAAGAAATATTTTTCTATAGAAAAATTTTCTATCGAAATATTTTTCTATAGAAAAATTTTCGATAGAAATATTTTTCTATAGAAAAATTTTCGATAGAAATATTTTTCTATAGAAAAATTTTCGATAGAAATATTTTTCTATAGAAAAATTTTCGATAGAAATATTTTTCTATAGAAAAATTTTCGATAGAAATATTTTTCTATAGAAAAATTTTCGATAGAAATATTTTTCTATAGAAAAATTTTCGATAGAAATATTTTTCTATAGAAAAATTTTCGATAGAAATATTTTTCTATAGAAAAATTTTCGATAGAAATATTTTTCTATAGAAAAATTTTCGATAGAAATATTTTTCTATAGAAAAATTTTCGATAGAAATATTTTTCTATAGAAAAATTTTCGATAGAAATATTTTTCTATAGAAAAATTTTCGATAGAAATATTTTTCTATAGAAAAATTTTCGATAGAAATATTTTTCTATAGAAAAATTTTCGATAGAAATATTTTTCTATAGAAAAATTTTCGATAGAAATATTTTTCTATAGAAAAATTTTCGATAGAAATATTTTTCTATAGAAAAATTTTGGATAGAAATATTTTTCTATAGAAAAATTTTCTTTAGAAATATTTTTCTATAGAAAAATTTTCGATAGAAATATTTTTCTATAGAAAAATTTTCTTTAGAAATATTTTTCTATAGAAAAATTTTCTTTAGAAATATTTTTCTATAGCAAAATATTTTTCTATAGAAAAATTTTCGATAGAAATATTTTTATAGAAAAATTTTCGATAGAAATATTTTTCTATAGAAAAATTTTCGATAGAAATATTTTTCTATAGAAAAATTTTCGATAGAAATATTTTTCTATAGAAAAATTTTCGATAGAAATATTTTTCTATAGAAAAATTTTCGATAGAAATATTTTTCTATAGAAAAATTTTCGATAGAAATATTTTTCTATAGAAAAAATTTCGATAGAAATATTTTTCTATAGAAAAAATTTCGATAGAAATATTTTTCTATAGAAAAAATTTCGATAGATAAAAATCGATAAAAATTTTCGATAGAAATATTTTTCTATAGAAAAATTTTCGATAGAAATATTTTTCTATAGAAAAATTTTCGATAGAAATATTTTTCTATAGAAAAATTTTCGGTAGAAATATTTTTCTATAGAAAAATTTTCGATAGAAATATTTTTCTATAGAAAAATTTTCGATAGAAATAATTTTCTATAGCAAAATTTTCGATAGAAATATTTTTCTATAGCAAAATTTTCGATAGAAATATTTTTCTATAGAAAAATTTTCGATAGAAATATTTTTCTATAGAAAAATTTTCGATAGAAATATTTTTATAGAAAAATTTTCGATAGAAATATTTTTCTATAGAAAAATTTTCGATAGAAATATTTTTCTATAGAAAAATTTTCGATAGAAATATTTTTCTATAGAAAAATTTTCGATAGAAATATTTTTCTATAGAAAAATTTTCGATAGAAATATTAATTAGAAATATTTTTCTATAGAAAAATTTTCGATAGAAATATTTTTCTATAGAAAAATTTTCGATAGAAATATTTTTCTATAGAAAAATTTTCGATAGAAATATTTTTCTATAGAAAAATTTTCGATAGAAATATTTTTCTATAGAAAAAATTTCGATAGAAATATTTTTCTATAGAAAAAATTTCGATAGAAATATTTTTCTATAGAAAAAATTTCGATAGAAATATTTTTCTATAGAAAAAATTTCGATAGACATATTTTTCTATAGAAAAAATTTTGATAGAAATATTTTTCTATAGAAAAAATTTCGATAGAAATATTTTTCTATAGAAAAAATTTCGATAGAAATATTTTTCTATAGAAAAAATTTCGATAGAAATATTTTTCTATAGAAAAAATTTCGATAGAAATATTTTTCTATAGAAAAAATTTCGATAGAAATATTTTTCTATAGAAAAAATTTCGATAGAAATATTTTTCTATAGAAATTTTTTTTTTTAAATATTTTTTTGTAGAAAAATTTTTTTTAGAAATATTTTTCTATATAAAATTATTCTTTAGAAATATTTTTCTATAGAAAAATTTCCTTTAGAATTATTTTTTTTATAGAAAAAAGTTCTTTACAAATATTAACATACCCATCGAGTGTGAAATGTGCTTTATCTCTAAAGAAAATTTTGTTTGAAAAATCGTCGTCCACCGCCTGTTATTAAAGCACCCATTCCACATATCTACCACATTTCGAATATTCAGTTGGATTCAGTTGGTGTGTGAGCTGGGGCAAAATTACCGCATTCGATATCAATTGAAAACTCAGACTTTAAAGTAAATATTTTGAAGTATACTTTAGGGATGTTCAAAATTACTTCAATGCAAAAAGTTTATTGAAATTTGGTATCCATTTTGATTCGTTTTTAAAAACATACAGTTCAATCAAAACTCTTTTACTATTGTTCATCTTTTGGCAAACAACATCAAAAAAATTTAGTAAACTGTGCATCTTTTAAATAATTTTGATTATCTTTAAGGTATGCTATACAAATGTTTTGAAAATATCTAAGATTTCGATCGATATCGAATATGGTAATTTGGCCCCTGGACTCTATTTGAATGTAGGTGTAGATCTAAATGCAAAATACGCTTTAATGTGCCGCAAAACAGTCCTAATCCCTAAGAACGACGAGAAATCGACACATTCAGGTCTTCGGCAACACTTTCACTTACAGCAGCGATTTTTTCAGCGGAACGAGCGAAACGATGATGCACAGGCCTTACAATATTTGTAACTGCTCCAGTCTCCTCAAATTTCTTCACAATTTTGCCATTAACTTGTGCAGTTGGACGATTATGTAAACCATAATCTCCTCTTAGAGCACGATATGTGGCTGTTAGAGAATCGCTATTTTTATAGTAGTAAAAAAAATTGCTTTGTGTGATACCTAAGCGATCCATTTTCGTCAATGTCAGACTTTCTTTTGAGAAAAAAAAAAAACTGGTTTAACTACTTTGTTTGACAGTTGTCGAATTCAAGTCCTATACTTTTGAAACCACGAAATGGATAACCTTTTATATATACACATTAATATTTATCTGTATGTCCTTTCTAGAATAGTAAACTATGCATTTGTTCATGTTGTCGTCTTAAGAAAAGGTTTTGCACATGATCCGATGAACATTACTAAGTTGGTAAGACCAAGTTCCAACAGTTGGCGCCACTGAAAATTGCTTAAATTTTATTAAATCGTTAGCTGTGCATTTGATCATGCTATGATCTTTAGCAAAGTTATTGCGCATGGGTTGCGTAAGCTTTCTAAGTTGGTATAAGCAATTTCCGACAGGTGGAGCAACTGAAAATTACTCAAAATGAATTAAATCATAAACTGTGCATTCGATTAAGCTATGATCTTTAGCAAAGTTGTTGCGCATAGGTCGCTTAAGCTTTCTAAGTTGGTATAACCAATTTCCAACTGGTGGCGCAACTCAAAATAACTCAAAATTAATTATATAGTAAACTGTGCATTTCATCATGCTATGATCTGTAGCAAATATTTTTCGACACAAAGTGTTTTAAAGCATTTTTTGCACTGCCAACGTACTCTGGAATGGCAAATTACGCATCGTAGCTGCTTCTCCATTTTAGTGGGATAATGCCCAACTCCATCTTGAGGTAAACCTTCAGGTACTGATCCAGACTGCCGTGATTTGTTTTGTTTAGTTTGGCGTAAATAATAACGTGCAATGTGACGACGAAACAAAAGTTGATCCATGGGATTTTCATTGCTCATTACATGAAGCCTCCAAGCATTAGAAATCGTCAAATCAAGCATGTATGTGAATAAAATCCACCACCACTTCTTTCCATGAACAGCAATCCTATACAAAGAGATTGACTGATCAAGCTCGTCAACACCACCCATTCCTTTATTGTAATTTTGGAATAAATTGGGTATAACCACGTCAGTTTTCTCACGCTTTCTTGGGCACCAACGTTTAACGGTTCCCACTGGTTCAATTGTGTCATAGTTGGTTCCCATTGTGCAAACACTATTGTCTTTCCATCTAACAAACAATATATCATTTTCTTTATCGAATCTGTAGTCGTATGCAGCTCGATCTTGCTTTTTCATTTCCTTTGAGCTAGTCAAGGGACATTTTCTTGTTCTGTTTTCCCGAACAGTTCCAGTTGCACGATACCCCAACTTTTTGAGGTCGAGCAGAAGATCGTAACTAGTAAAAAAGTTGTCAAAAAAAATTGTATGGTTTTCTGCGGTGCAATTGAGCTTTTCTAATAAGTTTTTGACAACACGCGAGCCCAATAGATCTGTAGATTTTATCTGGGATTTTCCGGAATATAAATCAAATGAATAACAGTAGCCAGTAGAACTAGCCGCAACCCAGTTTTTGTAGCCGAAACGAACTGGCTTTCCTCTGATGAATTGCTTAGCAGGATGATGACCATAATATTTGACCATTGATTCGTCAATGGAAATTTTCTCATGAAAAATTCCGCACTGCATAAAATTTTGCATTAGGAAATCTGCCAATGGTCTCACCTTGAACATTTTATCAGTAGTTGTAGATGCTACATTATTATCAACCAAATGCATGTTTCTCTTTATGTCTCAAAATCGATGTCTTGAAAGGGCTTTGGCTCATTTCCAATATCTTCATCCAAGGACCAGTACATTAGTTCGCGTGGTAATTTATTATAACCGGATAATATCAAAACTCCTAGGAACTTTTTCAAATCGCACTCATTTAAGTGGAATTCATGCCTGTTATTCTGTTTTGCGTAAGTTATCGAATTGAAGATAATCAAGTCTATAATTTTCTTATCAAATAACTTTTCGAATATTTGCACTGGGTTAAGATCCTTTAGTTCGTCACAAATTGTATTTGCTTTGTCATTAACTTCAGAGTTCTGCTGAGAAGCTGGGCTTGGTGGTGGATGACATTTGCGCCAAATAGGTTTTCTTTGGGTTGCAGAAGTTAGCCGAGCACGCTTTAACTCTAATTGTTCGTCGTTACTATCATCACAGTCAAAGTTGTCAATATTTTTGCGGTTTAAAAAAAGTTCTATTGTTCCAGGAATATCTTGCGATAGAGCAAAAATAGTCATATCATCCTCAACACCTTCTTCTTCGTCAGTTAGTTCACTCGGATTAGGTGGTATGATAACCATATCAATTTCATCATCTTCACTATCGGCTAATATGCTATCAACGGCTTCTTGAAGTCCTCTGAAACTCTGCTGACCCCTAAAACGTATTCCACTCATATTTCAAATCTAACAAAAAAGGAAAAAAATTACTTATGGATGCTGTCATTGTACTCAACCGAGTACACCCAACTTTATACCTTTCTATTTTTTTAATTTTTACACTTTTAAGTATTCTTTGACGTTTTTATATTTCGTTGTTAATATCGGGTGTTTTTTATTGAGGTATAGAACTTTAAGTTGGCATCACTTTTTTAACTGGCGGCCATTTTGTCAGCTGTCAAGTGATTAATATTTAGTTTGGTTTGCCATTTCATCATGAACAGGTTGACAAAAGAACAACGCTTGCAAATCGTGCAAATTTATTTCGAAAATAATGGTTCAGTTCGCGAAGTTTACCGCAAGCTCCGTCCATTTTATGGTCGACATAATCGTCCATCAGAGCAATTAATTCGGTTAACCATGGATCGTTTTCGCACTACGTTTACTCTATGTGATAATACGCATCCGCAGCGACGTCGAACAGTGGGCACCGAAGAAACAATTGCCGCTGTAGAGCAAAGTTTTGAAGAGGACCCGAATGAATCGATTCGCCACCGTGCACAGCAATTGGAGCTTTGTCCACAAACTTTATGGAAGATTTTGCGCAAAGATCTTGGCTTGCGACCTTACAAGATCCAGCTTGTGCAAGAATTAAAGCCGCGAGACCATGCAATGCGTCGTGATTTTGGTGTATGGGCCGAAAATGAGATTGATCTCGATGCTGATTTATATCGCAAAATTTTGTTCAGTGATGAGGCTCATTTTTGGTTGAATGGCTACGTCAACAAGCAAAATTGCCGCATTTGGAGTGAAGAGAATCTACATGAGATCCTCGAGACGCCATTACATCCACAAAAACTCACTGTTTGGTGTGCTCTATGGGCTGGTGGAGTCATTGGGCCATACTTCTTCCGAAATAATGCTGGAGAGTCAGTTACCATAAATGTAGACCGGTATAGAGCCATGATAACCGACTATTTTGTTCCCCAATTGGATGACATGAATGTGGATGAGTTGTGGTTCCAACAAGACGGCGCTACATGCCACACAGTGCACATCACAATTGATTTATTGAAGGAAACATTCGATGAGCGCATAATTTCGCGGAATGGACCAGCCAAGATCGTGCGATTTGACACCACTGGATTATTTTCTTTGGGGAAGTCGCTCGTCTACGCCAACAAACCAGAAACGTTAGGGGACTTGGAGCCAACATTCGTGGCGTTATTGCCAACATACGGCCCCATATGCTCGAAAAAGTAGTTGAAAATTGGACCTGTAGAATTGGCTTTATTCGAGCCAGGCGCGGCGGCCACATGCCAGAAATCATATTTAAACATTAATGGCATAAAATTATCCTTCCAATAAAGCCAAATTGATGGACATTAAAACGATTTTCTTGTGTTTTATTTCAATTCGAAGTTCTATACCTCTAAAAAAAACACCCATTATTTTTATAAAAATAGTACTAAACAACCGAAAAATTTTTAGTATTATTTTAAATATTTAAAAAATAGTTTACAAAACCACGCACTGCATTCGCGAAACAATTCAGACTAATAGTTTTGAAAAAACAAGCAAAAACACACACAAATTTTTTTTTTCTGCAGTTCTTGGAATTTTTGTTGTGAAACTTAGTAACTGTGATATGATCGTAGTTTCTTAAGTTTTGCTTGGATACACTCAAAAATACAAGTGTACTCAATTGAGTGCAGTGACCTCTAATGGGTTAATTGGATATTTGTGTGATGATTTTTCTTCAAATTTATTTTAGTTGGTGGTTCAGCAAAGCTCTCAGGGTGTAGCTAGAATTTTATATATTAGAAATCAAAAACGGAAATTGCTTTAATTTTACATATTTGGATGTCGACTTCTTTTTTAGATAATAAATAATAAACATTTTATTAACATTTCTTAAAATTGAATTGCATTTGACAGTAACTAACACTTAATTATTGTATTTAAATAATTTATTATTCAGGTAATTGAGATTTTCTTTAAATTGTAAATATGTATCAAGTGACTTTGATTTTGATCTTTCTTTCTTTTATTTCTTAAATTTTTATTTTATAATAAATTCTAAATTTATTTATTTTAAAACTAATTTATACTTAGTAATTGATGTGTAATGTTAACATTAATTTCTTTATTTTATTAAAGTTTCATCTTTTATTTCTTGTTTTAGCTTAAAATGTAATAATTTCTTTTATGTTACTAATTGGTGCATTTTTTTTGGTTTATAAATTTTTAATAATTTTGAAAATGAAAAATTAATTGCTTAAAAAAGTTTTTTTTTATATATTTTGATCTTTTTGTGGTTTCATGGAAATAAGTTTTGTAATTCATATCTTACTAAGTATTTATTTAATTATATAACGAAAAACAAAACTTTTTGCATATAATTATTTTCTATAAATTTCTTTGGATTTTTTTTTTGTTTGGTAATTTTTAGAAAATGAAATCATAACGAGTTAACTTTTATAGACATTTTTTTGTTGTTGTTGTTTTGTGTTAATTATATAACATTTTGCTTTAAATTTATATTTACTTTCAGAGATAATTTGGTCGGGAGACACAACAAAGTAAACTCATGTTTTTGCAAATGTAATTATGGCGACCCTTATTTGCCCAGGGAGCGTTGTTGTCAAGGGCGGTGTGACGTTCTGCAAAAAAAAAAAAAATAATAATGAAAGGAAATTTTAAATTATCAAAAGCTCTTAAAAACAATTGCCTTGAACTTGAAGGCATCTTCATATAAAAGTTTTAGTAAAACCAAATAAATCCTATTAAATTTAAAATATAACATTTCACTACCATAAATCCAATTAATTTAAATGCTGTGATATTTTTCTTCATTTCTATTATAAAAATTTTTTTGTTGGGAATAACAAATGACTATAAAATACAAATTTAAATTCTATTTATATTCTTATAAATAAATTTTCATTAGTTGGGATTGTGTTGCGATTTTATTGTATACGAGTATAATTAAAACTTACCCAGGTAGGTTTCATGCTGTGGCATGAATTCTTGCATTTCCGACAGTAGCATCGCAATATCCTGGGAGTCTTTTGTAATGCTACATAATTCTTCTTGATTAAAATCCGGCGTTATTTGCTTACACAGTAGAATTTGACTTATAACATTGCCTAGATTCGAGGGACCAGCTCGATTTTCTGAAAATAGCAAATAATTAAGGATAATAATTGGGGAAAATTTTTTTTACATAAATGTAATTTTACTAGATATTAAGACCCGGCATTGCCCGTTTTACTAAGAATCTATTTTTAGTTCATCAGAGGTTATTTGATTATTCATACAATTCCTTAGTATTAATGACAAGTAAGAAAGTGCTATAGTCGGTCAAGCCCGATTATTGATTATTCATACAATTCCTTAGTATTAATGACAAGTAAGAAAGTGCTATAGTCGGTCAAGCCCGACCATACGATACCCTTCACCACTAAGGTCAAAGGTGTTATTTTTCCTGTATAAAGACAAATATTTGCTAAATTTTGCCATCAAACAAACATTTTCTCAAAACTTATATATATTTAAGCTGCCTCCGACATTTGGACTTATATGAGAGCTAGGTTCAAATGTGGACCGATTATCTCGAAATTTATTAAATTGATTACAGTTGTTACAAAAATTATGTACGCAAAAAATAAACTTGAAATTCCCATTATCTTCAGATTTACGAGCGTTTTAGTGATTTTTGTCTCATTTAGTGCGTTTTTAAAGAAAATTTTGTAAGGGAGCTATGGTCAAATGTGGACCGATTTTAACGAAATTTGGTACAGTGATTTAGGTTCACATAGGCAATATTTGGTTTAAATTTTATGAAAAAATATTAATATTTGTGGCCAATATATCAATTCCGGAAAGTTGGACCTATGGGAGGTACCATAAATAATGAACCGATTTTGACGAATTTCAATAGCCATAGTCCTATTATCAAAAAAATGATCTGTGCCAAATTTCATTAAATTATCTTAAGAATTGCGACCTGTATTTTGATTACAAGGTTTACATGGGGGTCCAGCCATCGCTAAATCGACTCAAAAAGTGATTCTAAGCCTATTGTCATACTAAAAGGTGGGTCTAAGATAAATATTTTAATGCATTACATACATCAGCACAAACTTATAATACCCTTTCCACCTATGGTGGTGAAGGGTATAAAAAAGTTTTACATGCTCCTACCCTGCTTAGTTTTGTCTAACCTTATTTAAGAAGTTACAAAAAATATTTTTTTTTCAGAACGGAATAAAAAAATTTCCCCAGCCCTGGACCTGCTGTGTTTTGATGGGGTCTTGCTTATTGATGACCAATATACACTCATTAATAAACAAAATTATTTTTTAAAGTTTGAAGACTTTACTTGAAACGTTCTAAAGATTCAAGAGTATAAATTCGGTAAGGGGGAACTTTGTCCCCCATACACAAAGTTCCCCCTTACCGATTCTACAGTTGGTTCAAGTTACTACCAATGACTGAAGGATCAGTTAAAAGTTACCTTAATATATAAAAATACTCGAATACTTTTTTATTTGTTTATAATTTTTTACTAAACTAGATGTACCCTGTGCGCGCTGCTGCTCCACCAACTAAAATAAGTTTGAAGAAAAAACATTACACAAATGTCCTATTAATTTTGAATCATTTAATTGATTTTGTCCGATCGCGACATGATCAAATGCATAATTTACGATTCAATTTGTCTTGATTAATTTCCAGTGGCGCCATCTGGCGCAAATTAGTCACTTCATCTTGGAAAACTTCATCGACTCATACAAAACAATTTTGCTAAAGTTTATTACATAATTCAATTCAATTAATTACAATAATTAGAACTAATTAATCGTGTCAACTTAGAAATCTGCGCATACTCATGTTGCAACAACTTCGCTAAATATCACAACATGATCAAATTAAAAGCATACGATTAAATTAACTTTAAGCAATTTCCTGTGGCGCCATCTGTCGGAACTTGGTCATACCTAATAAGTAATATTCGTCGGCTCATGCGCCGATCATAACATGATCAAATGCGTAGTATACTTTTTTATAAAGAACAATATTAAGTTTCTAATGGAAAGAGGTTTTGCAGTTATTCCATTGATGCGATACGAAACCGCCCGGTTTATAACAAATGTTAATCAAACCCAAAGCATGCAGTTGTGGAATTAAATTTTTTTAAGCATATCACGATATCGATTGGAGAGTCCATCAAGCCCGACCATACGATAGCCTTCACCACTAAGGTCAAAGGTGTTCATTTTCAAATAACTTTAGATTTACAGCATTTTATTTGTCTCATTTAGTGCGTTTTGATAGAAGACTTTGTATGGAAGCTATGATCAAATATGGACCGATTTTAACGAAATTTGACTCAGTGATTTTGGTACATCGGTATTTAAATTTCATGAAAAAATATTGATATTTGTGGCCAAAATATCTCATTTCAGGGAAGTGGGACCTATTGGAGGAGCCATAAAACTTGGACCGATATTGGTATACTTAAATGTGGGTCTAACTCCAATATTTCTATGCGTTACATACAGCAGCACAAACTTATAGTAACCTTTCCATCTATGTTGGTGAAGGTTTAAAATATCGGGTTATCCATTTCGTGGTTTTAAAAGTATCCTATACTTAATTCGTAATTCGACATCTGTCAAACTAAGTTGTAAAACCAATTTTTTTCTTTTTAGTTGAAACTCTGACATTGACGAAAATGTATCGCTTAAATGTCACACAATGCATAAGAATTATCAAAACGTACTTAAAATGGTGACTCTGCAACAGCCAAATATCGTGCTTTAAGAGGAGATTGTTGTTTACATAATCGTCCAACTGCGCAAGCAATTGGCAAAATTTTGAAGACATTTTAAAAGACTGGAGCGGTAACAAACATTGTAAGGTGTGCATTAGGGCGTCTCGAAAAAATAACGTTCGCCGTACACCATCGAATGTAAAGCATTGCTATGAGGTAGTTTCGAAATTTTTTTTTTAATTTTTTTCCTTGCACATTGGGGTCGCCAAAATACATTTTTCGTTATATCTTCGCCATTTATAGTAGGATCTCGAAGTGTGATATATCGATGTTTTTGTCTCGAGGAGGCATTTTTTCTTTAATAGTCATTATTCTCAGGTACCCGGTTCTAGTATTTATCTATCAGACCCCTGTTCCTACCACCCTAATGTACCACCCTAATATCAGAAAATTAAATCGTTAAACTTTTACTAAGGAAGTTTTTCGATTTTTCAAACCGATCTATTACAAACAACGAATTTCTTATTTTGCCGCACATAGGGATCGCCAAAATACATTTTTCGTTATATCTTCGCCATTTACTGTCGGATCTTAAAGTGTAATATATCGATGTTTTTGTCTAACGAAGGCCAGTCTTCCAAAGATGTAATCGAAATACCAGGATACATAAGGAAAATACTTTCTGTTGATAGTTTTATTTACTAAACTTAATTATTTTCACAGCTTATTGATGCCTTTAACAAAACACTGAACGTTTTGTTCATATAGTACATTAATCTGCCATGGCTGTCACTGGTGAGCAACGCATGGGCCACATTTTTTCAGAACTTGAGAGCCCTCAAAAATACAGCAAACTTGAGTCTTTTCAAAACATAATTGATTAAAAGATTTTAAATTTGTATAATTCTTATTGTATGAGTTAAGATATCTTGGGTAGGTACTATGTAGAAGAATGTATTTAAGGTCAATGATTAATATCGCAAAACATTGGCCTTCGTTAGACAAAAACATCGATATATTACACTTTAAGATCCGACAGTAAATGGCGAAAATATAACGAAAAATTTATTTTGGCTATCCCTATGTGCAGCAAAATAAGAAATTCCTTGTTTATTATAGATCGGTTTGAAAAATCGAAAAACTTTCTTAGTAAAAGTTTAACGATTTTTTAAGAGCTTTAATTTTCTGATATTGAGGTGGTACATTAGGGTGGTAGGAACAGGGGTCTGATAGATAAATACTAGAACCGGATACCTGAGAATAATGACTATTAAAGAAAAATGTTGGCCTCCTCGAGACAAAAACATCGATATATCACACTTCGAGATCCGACTGTAAATGCCGAAGATATACGAAAAATGTATTTTGGCGACCCCAATGTGCAACGAAAAAAATTAATTTTTTTTTTTTCGAAACTACCTCATAGCAATGCTTTATATTCGATGGTGTACGGCGAACTTTATTTTTTCCCCATATAAGTCGAGACGCTCTAGTGTGCATCATCGTTACACTTGTTCCGCTGAAAATGTCGCCGCTGTAAGTGAAAGTGTTGTCGAAGATCCGAATGTGTCGATTCCGTGAATTCGGAGCGTTATGGTCATATGATAACTGACTTTGATAAAAAGAGTGAAATTTGGTCAAACATAAAAAAGGTATATGATAAAGAGTAAATAAGCTTCGCCGATTCGACAAACTGTAACCATCCAGGGTTAATAGCGAGTGAAGCTATAGTAAAATATGGACCGATTCCTAAAAAAAAAATTGATATACTGACCAATAGTTGCATAAAACTTCTCTAATCTTAATTAAGTTGTCATATCTTTTACAATTGGATTTATATTTCAGCATTAATGTGATTCCCGGTGCGGGGTTATATAGAAGCTCTAACTTAATGTGAACCGATTACACCCATTTTGAATACAAAACTTTTTTAATATACCGAAAACACTTTTTTGTCTCTCTAGCTTTTTTAGTTAAGGCGCTATCGCACTTTCGTTTGAAGGTCAGACGGACACAAACTCCCTTTCTTTTTGGTATTTTGTGTGTCCGTAAGTTTTTTATATGGGATCTATGATCAAATGGTGGCCGATTAAAACCAAATTAGGATCAATAGCTGTTATATTTAATCATTTATTGGCATTTAAGTGTATTTTAGGTGGAATTTAGGCTATTTTATGCCTGGTGATAATAAATAACTACTCTATACTATATTTTATCATCATACCTGTGATAATTTATCAATTACTAACAAATAAGCGTTTAGCCAAGGCGAGGTTATACGGGAGCTCTGGTCAAATGTAAACCGATTTCGCCCAATTTTAATACCAAAGTATAAAGAAGAGAAGAATAGTTTTGCCAAATTTTAGTGACCTTGATTCTTTCATTCTCACCCTATCGTGTCGACAACAAACAGACGGATATCACTCAATCGTCTTAGAATTTCATAAGGATTCAGAATATAAATATATTTCTTTTGGTTTTTGAGCCAATATTAAGGAAATAACAAACAGAATGACAATCTCAATATACCTCAATTTTTTTTTTGGTAGGTATTAAAAAGTAAATAAAAGTATATATATAATATTTTAACCATTAAAACCACCGGAGGCGATATAATATCATGGAAACTTATAAAATGTCAGATCCGATCTTACATATATGCCTCAGAAGAGAAGTAAAAGCAAGAAATCTTTACTTCCGAATTTAGTAAAGACTCATTTTTATATCGCAAACCAGGTAGGAAGGGTGTAAAAAGTTTGGTCTGTGACCCACTTTTAAACATACGGATCTGTTCAGAATCGATTCTTTCTATTAAACGATGTTCGTCCGCCTGGAAGCCTGGATGGCTTTCCTTGTGAACTTGTAATAAAAGATAATGATTGAATAATCCGAAAATAATGATTAGTACCTGGTTGACCGAGCCTTGCTCGGAGCTTTATGATAAGCATTTTGAGGAAAATTTTAAAGTTTTAATATATTTTATATTATAAAGTGCTAAAATAAATTTTGAGGAAAGACATTGTAGAAATATTCAGTTAATTTTGAATTATTTGATTTATTTTGTCCGACCAACACATAGTTTGCATAGTTTACAGTTTAACTCATTTTGAATAATTTTAGAAATTATTCATATCAACAGAAACCTCCGTCGACTCATGCGCAACAACTTTGCTAAAGATTATAGTCTGATCAAATGCACAGTTTACGATTTAATTCATTTTGAGTAGTTTGCAGTGGCGCCACCTGAAGTTGTTCATACCATATAAGAAACCTTTGTCTGCTTATTCGTAACAACTTTGGTTATGATTATAACATAATCAAATGCACAGTTTACGATTTAATTCACTTTGAGTAATTTTCTGTGGCGTCACCTGTCGGACTTTGCTCATTCCAATTCATAAACCTTCTTCGGCTTAACCGTAACAACTTTGCTGAAGATTATAGCATGATTAAATGTACAGCATACGATAAAATTGACTTTGAGTAAATTTCAGAGGCGCCACCTGTCGAAATTTCTTCATACCAACTAAGAAACCTTCGTCGGCTCATGTGCAACAACTTTGCTAAAGATTGTAGCATGATTAAATGTACAGATTACGACTAAATTGACTTTGAGTAAGTTTCTGTAGCGCCACCTGTCGGAAATTATTCATACCAACTAAAAAGCCTTCGTCGGCTCATACGCTACAACTTTGCTAAAGATCATAGCATGATCAAATGTACAGTTTACGATTTAATTAATTTTTAGTAATTTTCAGTGCCGCCACTGAAAACTTTAAAACCTTCGCCGGCTTATCCGCAACATCTTCGCTAAAGAGCATAATTCACAGTTTACTATTCTATACAGAACATACATACAGACAAACATTCATTTGTTTAAAATAATACTAATTTTTCCCCCTTGTATATTTGGTACTTTTTTGGTGCCAATTGAATTCGGTACATTTTTTTAAAACGCATTTAACATAATGTATAATGTTTCTATTCATATTACTTTGGAGATGTTAAGTTATCATTTTATCCCTTTTTTACCCATTTTGGCTCCAAAATCAAAAAAGTACCAAATACGTGTTTCATGTTTCTTTTACATCTATTGATTGCAGTAAGAGTGGGTTAAAAAGGTGCCAAAAAAACTTTTCTCACCCTTTTTTACCCCCTATCGGACATAGTTTCAAAAAAGTACCAAACACCTGTCCGCTTATTTTCATAGCTGTTTAAAACGTTATTCTAATTTTGTTTCTATACCTATTACTTTAGGAGATATAGCGTTTTCGATTTTTTCCCCTTTTTACCCGTTTTTACTCTCTTAGAGGTAAAAGTTCCAAAAGTCCCTTCTTCTTCGACCTATACTTCAAAAAAGATACCCACTGTCTAAATTTTATCAAAATCTTTAGAGCCGTTTTCGAGATATATATATATATATATATATATATATATAAATATATATATATATATATATATATATAAATATATATATATATATATATATATATATATATATATATATATATATATATATATATATATATATATATATATATATATATATATATATATATATATATATATATATAAATACATACAAGTATTGCTCGTTTAAGAATATAAGATTTCATGTTTATTTTTTTCATACATAGTTTTGATATTAACATAAATAAAATTATATAATTTCAAGAAAATTGGTCTTCATTTGACCCTTGCTCCTATGTAAGACTCGATGAAGGAAGACTTAAGAATATGTATGTACTGATAATACTTTTACTTTGTTCACTGTTGGGAAACATTTGACTTCAGTGATGAAGGTAATCGAATTGGGAGAAATATTCATTAAATCCTAGTACTGTTCTTTGATTGACTGCAAACATAGTTAAACCAATAAAGCTAAGTGGGGTTGTAGTCGCTTAGAAATAATGGCCTCATAACAGAAAAAATGTATATATTCCCGTACTTACATTTTTTAGCTTTCGTAATATTAAAACTAACTTGTTACTCTAAGTTAGTCTTACTACCAGTCCTAACCTTACCTAATCTATGATCACTTCTAATAAAAAGCATTAACACTATAACTGAATATCGAAAATTATAATATATACTAAGCCCTAATCCACAGAAATTCCCACGTTTTCCAATTATCAAAATGAATTTAATTCACATGCATACACACATACATAATTAAAATTTTAATTCCTTATACAATTTGTCTATAGTGACATTTGATTTGGGTAATTTTGACAGATTCTACTTAAAGCTTTCGGGACAAACAAAAAAGAACATTATCAGTCAAGAACTGAAATATAAAAAATGAAATAAAATATCTTGCATTTTATCGTAGTAAAGGTAAAGGTGTTTTTTTTCTGCACAAAATATTCTCAAAGTGTCTATAAAAAGGACATTGATTGAAATGTGGCTTTCTATATAAAATTTTATGGTATCCTAAAATTTAAATCTTGCAAAATTTGGATTTTTTTTATTTCAATGCTGAAAAGCTTAGTATGGTTTTGCTGTTATTGACAGATTTCTACCTTAACTTGATGGAAATTATTTTGACATTTTACTTGTAATAATTTCAGATAATGGAAATTTCTTCTTTAATCGATTATGTAAAAAGAAAATATAGGCAAATATGAGTATATTTTTTTAAGCCTTAAAATCTATTGGAAAACAAGTAAAAGTGATGATAATTTAAATAGAATTTTAATCTGCTTTAGATTTGAATTTTCAATTTAAAATAAAAAAAAATAATAAGAAATTTTTAAAAAGTTTCCAATAAAAATAAGAAATTTTTGAAAAATGTTCTATACAAATAAGAAATTTTTGAAAAATCTCCTATTAAAATAAGAAATCTTTTAAAAATTTCAAATCGAAATAAGAACTGTTTGAAAATTTCCTATAAAAATAAGAAATTTTTGAAAAATTTCCTACAAAATAAGAAACTTTTGAAAATTTTCCTACATAAATAAGAAATTTTTGAAAAATTTCCTTTAAAAATAAGAAAATTTTGAAAAATTTGCTATAAAAATAAGAAATTTTTGAAAAATTTGCTATAAAAATAAGAAATTTTTAAAAAATTTATTATAAAAATAAGAAATTTTTGCAAAATTTTCTATAAAAACAGGAAATTTTTAAAAAATTTCCTATAAAAATAAGAAATTTTTGAAAAATTTCCTATAAAAATAAGAAATTTATTTAAAATTTCCTATAAAAATAAGAAATTTATGTAAAATTTCCTATAAAAATAAGAATTTTTTGAAAAATTTCCTATAAAAACAAGAAATTTTTGAAAAATTTCCTATAAAATAAGAAATTTTTGAAAAATTTCCTATAAAAATAAGACATTTTTAAAAATTTCCTATTAAAGTAAGAAATTTTTGACAAATTTCCTATTAAAATAAGATAGTTTTGAAAAGATTCCTCTAAAAAAAGAAATTTTTGAAAAATTTTGTATAAAAATAAGAAAGTTTTGAAGAATTTTGTATAAAAATAAGAAATTTTTAAAAATTTTTCTATAAAAAAAAGAAAATTTTGAAAATTTTCCTATAAAAATAAGAAATTTTTGAAAAAGTTTTTATAAAAATATGAAATTTTTGAAAAATTTTGTATAAAAATAAGAAATTTTTGAGAAATTTCCTATAGAAATAGGAAATTTGTGAAAAATATCCTATAAAAATAAGAAATTTTTGAAAAAAATCCTATAGAAATAAGAAATTTTTAAAAATTTCCTATAAAAATAAGAAATTTTTGAATATTTCCTAAAAAAATATGAAATTTTTGAAAATTTTTCTATAAAAATAAGAAATTTTTGAGAAATTTCCTATAGAAATAGGAAATTTGTGAAAAATATCCTATAAAAATAAGAAATTTTTGAAAAAAATCCTATAGAAATAAGAAATTTTTAAAAATTTCCTATAAAAATAAGAAATTTTTGAATATTTCCTATAAAAATATGAAATTTTTGAAAATTTTTCTATAAAAATAAGAAATTTTTGAGAAATTTCCTATAAAAATAGGAAATCTGTGAAAAATTTCTTATAAAAATAAGAAGTTTTTGAAAAATTTCCTATAGAAATATGAAATTTTTAATTTTTCTTATTTTTATAGGAAATTTTTGAAAACTTTCCTATAAAAATAAGAAATTTTTGAAAACTTTCCTATAAAAATATGAAATTTTTGAAATTTTTCTATAAAAATAAGAAATTTTAAGAAATTTCCTGTAAAAATAGGAAGTTTTTGAAAAATTTCCTATAGATATAAGAAATTTTTAAAAATTTTCTATAAAAATAAGAAGTTTTTGAAATATTTCCTATAAAAATATGAAATTTTTAAAATTTTTCTATAAAAATAAGAAATTTTTGAGAACTTTCCTATAAAAATAGGAAATTTTTCAAAAATTTCAAATAAAAATAAGAAATTTTTGAAAAACTTCATAAAAAAAATAAGAAATTTTTGAAATTTTTCTATAAAAATAGGAAATTTTTGAAAAGTTGCGATAAAAATAAGAAATCCTTAAAAATTTTCCTATCAAAATAACACATTTTTTAAAAATTTCCTATAAAAAAAAAAAAAATTGAAAAGTTTTCCTAATTTTTAAAAAATTTCCTATAAAAATAAGAAATTTTTGAAAAAACTCTTTAAAAAGAAAGAATTTTTTGAAAAATTTTGTATAGAAATAAGAAATTTTTGAGGAATTTTGTATAAAAATAGGAAAATTTTAAGAAATTTCCTATAAAAGTAAGAAATTTTTAAAAAATTTCCTATAGAAATAACAAAATTTTGTAAAATTTCCTATAAAAATAAGAAATTTTTTTAAAACTTTCCTATAAAAATAAGAAATTTTTTAAAAACTTCCTATAGAAGTAAGATATTTTTTAAAATTTTCCTATACATATAAGAAATTTTTGAAAAAATTTTTTATAAATATAAAAAATTTTTGAAAAATTTCCAGTAAAAATAAGAAACTTTTTCAAAAATTTCCTATAGAAAATTGAAATTTTTTAAAAAATGTCTTACTAAAATAAGAAATATTACAAAAATTACCTATAAAAATATGAAATTTTTGAAAATTTTTTAATAGAAATAAGAAATTTTTGAGAAATTTCCTATAAAAATAGGAAATTTGTGAAAAATTTCCTATAAAAATAAGAAATTTTTGAAAAAAACCCTATAAAAATCTTGATCAGGCTTCGTATGTTTTTCTTAATCTTCTTAAATTTTTTTTGTTTATTCAAATGAACGATTTTTTTGCTTTATATAATTATAATATTTAAATTCTTCTCCATTTTAATTAAAACATAAAAAATACTTGACCTTCTTTTAATTCACAAGACAAATATTCTATAGAAAAAAAAATATATAAATTTTTATTATTACAAAAAACTGGTAAAACAAACATTACAAAAAATAAAATAAAAATAACAAAACTTTATTGTTTCAGCATTAAGACAAGAAAAAAAGCACATCTTCTTCGAAAACTTTCATAATTTCCTCAAACAAATCTATAGATGCCATTCATAGCACTTGTGTTCTGGAAGCAAAAAAATAAAAATAAATTGTGATACAACAAAATTGCATGACAGTGAGTGAAGAAATGTACTTAATCTTTAGTTGTATAGGGTTTCCAGGTGGCTTATGACTCAGGAACAAAATTTCAAAAAATTAACTATTTTTTGGAATTTTTTAGCTAATTTTTCGAAATTTTGTTCCTGAGTCATAAGCCATCTTTTCCCTTTTCATAGACCGGGTTACATACTATAATATAGCCAAGATTTAAAAAATATATAGGAACAATTTCGGGGCAATAATTATATGTAATAATGTACATAAATATATATAAATCTCAAGAAATTTTTTACTTGCTTTTTTTAGACAACACTTCTGCTTTTCACTATATATATAATCAAAATTAAAACTTCCTCTAAAAATAAGACATTATTGAAAAATTTTCCATGAAAATAACAATATTTTGAAAAATTTTCTGTAAAAATAAAAAAAAAAAAATTAAATTTTCAATAAAAATAAGAAAATTTTTACAAATTTTCTATAAAATTAAAAAATTTTTGTCAATAAAAATAAAAAAAATTTTCGAAAAAATTGCTATAAAAATACGAAATTTTTGAAAAATTTCCTATAAAAATAAGAAATTTTTGAAAAATTTCCTATTAAAATAAGAAATTATTAAACAGTTTTCTACAAAAATAAAACATTTTGAAAATTTTCCTATAAAAATAAGAAATTTTTGAAAAATTTCCTATAAAAATAAGAAATTTTTGAAAAATTTCCTATAAAAATAAGAAATTTTTGAAAAATTTCCTATAAAAATAAGAAATTTTTGAAAAATTTCCTATAAAAATAAGAAATTTTTGAAAAATTTCCTATAAAAATAAGAAATTTTTGAAAAATTTCCTATAAAAATAAGAAATTTTTGAAAAATTTCCTATAAAAATAAGAAATTTTTGAAAAATTTCCTATAAAAATAAGAAATTTTTGAAAAATTTCCTATAAAAATAAGAAATTTTTGAAAAATTTCCTATAAAAATAAGAAATTTTTGAAAAATTTCCTATAAAAATAAGAAATTTTTGAAAAATTTCCTATAAAAATAAGAAATTTTTGAAAAATTTCCTATAAAAATAAGAAATTTTTGAAAAATTTCCTATAAAAATAAGAAATTTTTGAAAAATTTCCTATAAAAATAAGAAATTTTTGAAAAATTTTTATATTAAATTTTTGAAAAATTTCAAAAAATAATTTTTTGAAAAATTTCCTATAAGAATAATAAATCAGTAAAATATCTCCTGTATAAAATCAAATTTTTTTTTAGCCAAATCGGCGCATTCGACATCGTCCGAAATGTAAGATATTTTAGAAATATTTGTAGCATACGTTTAGGATATTCTAAGTATCCTACAATATGTATAATGTTCAATACATTTTGTCAAAAGTTTAATGAAATAAAAGAATTTCATTTAAACTAAATGTTTTGACAAACAAGAGATATGTTTAGATTTTAAATTGGATTAGACTTTTTGCAAAATAAGTAATTTTGAAAATCACTAAGGTATGTTACACAGTATTTGCTTAATAGTCCGAGTCTTCGATAGTTATCCAAGGCGGCGATTTGACTCCTATTTTTAATCAAAAGGATACTGACTTCTTGACAAGGCTTCGTATGTTTTTCTTAATCTTCTTAATTTTTTGTTTATTCAAATGAACTGTTTTTTTTGCTTCATTTAATTATAATATTTAAATTCTTCTCCATTTTAATTAAAACATAAAAAATACTTGACCTTCTTTTAATTCACAAGACAAATATTCTATAGAAAAAAAATATATAAATTTTTATTATTACAAAAAAACTGGTAAAACAAACATTACAAAAAATAAAATAAAAATAACAAAACTTTATTGTTTCAGCATTAAGACAAAAAAAGCACATCTTCTTCGAAAACTTTCATAATTTCCTCAAACAAATCTATAGATGCCATTCATAGCACTTGTGTTCTGGAAGCAAAAAAATAAAAATAAATTGTGATACAACAAAATTGCATGACAGTGAGTGAAGAAATGTACTTAATCTTTAGTTGTATAGGTTTTCCAGGTGGCTTATGACTCAGGAACAAAATTTCAAAAAATTAACTATTTTTTGGAATTTTTTAGCTAATTTTTCGAAATTTTGTTCCTGAGTCATAAGCCATCTTTTCCCTTTTCATAGACCGGGTTACATACTACAATATAGCCAAGATTTAAAAAAATATATAGGAACAATTTCGGGGCAATAATTATATGTTTGACCATGGGTGTAGGTAATGATATACATATTTAAATATATATAAATCTCAAGAAATTTTTTACTTGCTTTTTTTAGACAACACTTCTGCCTTTCACTATATATATAATCAAAATTAAAACTTCCTCTAAAAATAAGACATTATTGAAAAATTTTCCATGAAAATAACAAATTTTTGAAAAATTTTCTGTAAAAATAAAAAAAAAATTTTAAATTTTCAATAAAAATAAGAAAATTTTGACAAATTTTCTATAAAATTAAAAAATTTTTGTCAATAAAAATAAAAAAAATTTCGAAAAAATTGCTATAAAAATACGAAATTTTTGAAAAATTTCCTATAAAAATAAGAAATTTTTGAAAAATTTCCTATAAAAATAAGAAATTTTTAAACAATTTTCTACAAAAATAAAACATTTTGAAAATTTTCCTATAAAAATAAGAAATTTTTGAAAATTTTCCTATAAAAATAAGAAACTTTTGAAAAATTTCCTATAAAAATAAGAAATTTTTGAAAAATTTCCTATAAAATAAGAAATTTTTGAAAAATTTCCTATAAAAATAAGAAATTTTTGATAAATTTCCTATAAAAATAAGAAATTTTTGAAAAATTTCCTATAAAAATAAGAAATTTTTGAAAAATTTCCTATAAAAATAAATTTCCTATAAAAATAAGAAATTTTTGAAAAATTTCCTATAAAAATAAGAAATTTTTGAAAAATTTCCTATAAAAATAAGAAATTTTTGAAAAATTTCCTATAAAAATAAGAAATTTTTGAAAAATTTCCTATAAAAATAAGAAATTTTTGAAAAATTTCCTATAAAAATAAGAAATTTTTGAAAAATTTCCTATAATAATAAGAAATTTTTGAAAAATTTCCTATAAAAATAAGAAATTTTTGAAAAATTTCCTATAAAAATAAGAAATTTTTGAAAAATTTCCTATAAAAATAAGAAATTTTTGAAAAATTTCCTATAAAAATAAGAAATTTTTGAAAAATTTCCTATAAAAATAAGAAATTTTTGAAAAATTTCCTATAAAAATAAGAAATTTTTGAAAAATTTCCTATAATAATAAGAAATTTTTGAAAAATTTCCTATAAAAATAAGAAATTTTTGAAAAATTTCCTATAAAAATAAGAAATTTTTGAAAAATTTCCTATAAAAATAGGAAATTTTTGAAAAATTTCCTATAAAAATAAGAAATTTTTGAAAAATTTCCAATACAAAAAAGAAATTTTTGAAGAATTTTCTACAAAAATAAAAAAATTTTGAAAAATTTCCTATAAAAATAAAAAATTTTTGAAATTCCAGTAAAAATAAAAAAAATTTTGAAAAATTTTCTATATAAATAAGGAATTTTTGAGAAATTACCTATAAAAATAAGAAATTTTTGAAAAATGTTCTATACAAATAAGAAATTTTTGACAAATTTCCTATTAATAAAATAAATTTTTGAAAAAATTCAAATCGAAATAAGAACTGTTTGAAAAATTTCCTATAAAAAATAAGCAATTTTTGAAAAATTTCGAATGGAAATTAGAACATATTGAAAAATTTCGTATAAAAATAAAAAAAATTTTATTATAAAAATGAGAAATTTTTGAAAAACTTCCTATAAAAATCAGACATTTTTGAAAAAATTCCTATAGAATAAGAAATTTTTGAAGAATTTTATAAAAAAATATAAAAAAAAAATTTTGAAAAATTTCATATAAAAATAAAAAATTTTTGAAATTCCAGTAAAAATAAAAATTTTTTGAAATTTTTCAATAAAAATAAGGAATTTTTGAAGAACTTTTTATAAAATTAACAAAAATTTTTAAAATTTCCTATAAGTATATATTTGACCATGGGTGCAGGTAATGATATACATAAATATATCTAAATCTCAAAAAATGTTTTACTTGCTTTCTTTAGACAACACTTTTGCCTTTGACTGTATTTATTATGAAAATGAAACATCATCATAATTGTCATCACTTTGTTTTGTAGAATAAAACTTTTCTAGTCACTCAATGTATTCAGATGCAAGATTCAAATATAAAAGAAAACCCTGCAGTTTATTACAAAAGAAAAAGGATTTAAATTCTAATTATATTCATATACTCACAAATTCCTTAAAGGATAACTATGAAATGAAAGTTTTATATCAAGGTACATTGAAAAATCAACAACTGTTAAAACTGTAGGTTGTATGCTTCTTCATTTTTATATATTACATAGAATTCATTATTTTTACTGCTTGCAGTTCTGGTGATTGTAAGTTTTTTAATTTGTTGCCACAAGCAAAATAATTGCACAATCATACAGTTTAATTTTTATGTTCTTTCAGTACCAGCGGTTTCAAATGAAAAAATTCTTCAAAACTTTAGAAAAAATTGCCGCATTCGATATCGATCAAAATTTAGACTTTTAAGTAAATATTGTGTAACAGACCTTAGGCATTTTGAAGATAATTTTTCTTGAAAAAAGTTAATTAAAATTTGATATCTAAACATATTCGTTTGTTTGTCAAAACATTTAGTTTAAACGAAATTATTTTCACTATCAGCGAACTTTTGACAAATATGTTAAAATGTAGTAAATATTATACATTATATATTATTTAGATTATCCTAAAAGTATGTTACACAAATGTTTTTGAAATATCTGACATTCGATCGTTACCAAGTTCAAACATTACCATTTTCACGAACTACAAATTTAGCTAGTCTTGAATCTGTTGGGTTTGTACTTACATATACATATGAATTGCGTAAATACTTGTATATAATTTCTATATGTTTGTAACATCTTTATTTGCAGAGAATTACTTTTTTTTGCACATTTGTCGCATTTTCAAGTATTGCCTTTCTATGTTATTACAAATGGTTTTTGCCCATAACCAAACACTTTTTTTGTATCTTTGTATATTTTTTGTTAATATTTGGTTTTTAAAAGTAAAAGTTTTTATAAAATGTTTTAAGGAATGAATTCATATATAATTTAAATTTTGGAAAATGAAAAAAGAATTTTCAAATCTTAATGGAATTTCAGACAGCCCACCAACGATGCAAGAAGGAAAGAATGCCATTAAAAGCCTCAAGCGCAACAAGGCCCCGCGCAATGACAATATATCAGCAGAGATGCTTTCATGTGACGTTGAAGGATCGGCGTGACTGTGGCATCCATTTGTACGTAAAATATGGGAAGAAGAAGCTCTGCCAGGCTCCTGGAATGAAGGTATACTAGTCAAAATAACAAAAAGAGGTGACTCCAAAGACTGCAATAACTACAGAGGAATACACTTCTTCCAATAACGAGCAAAATACTAAGTCGAGTAATTTTGAATAGAACGTCTGACGTAGTTTCTGAAACACTCCGCGAAAATCAGTTTGGGTTCCGAAAGAATAGATCTTGTGTTGATCTAATCAACACAGTAAGAATAGTACTGGAACAATGTAATGAATTCCGCACCCCCATTTACCTAGCGTTTATCGACTTTATGAAGGCCTTCGACAGTGTCAATTGGAGCTATCTATGTAGAATTTTAGAAACCCGTAATATGCCAACGAAAATTCTGAAATTAATTCAGGTAATGTACGTGGACTTTAAATGTCGGGTTCTACATAAAGGTAAATTGTCTAATCCGTTCGAAGTTACTACTGGAGTAAGACAAGGATGTATCTTATCACCCATACTTTTTATCCTTGTCATCGACAATATAATGCGCGAGGCACTGAATGGTAGACGTGGTATCCAATGGACACCAATTATTTTATTATGACGTATGTCTTCTAAGCCAAAGCTCAGGCCACTTTCAAGAAAACACTAGCGCTATTACTGTTGAATCTCGGGCAGCTGGGCTGGAAATCAATATTTCCAAGACAAAGATTATGCCTGGAGGCTATGGCGCAAACCCGTCGCCACACATCAATGTGGATAACGAGGTTATTGGATATGTAGGTACCTTTAATTATTTTGGTGGTTTGGTGTCTACAAAAGGTGGCGCCGACGAGGATATTTAATCGCGTATTAACCCATTTTGTACCACTGGTCGAGATCTCGACCAGAAATTTTTGTGGATTTTAAAAAAATAATTAAAAATATTTTCTGATAGAATTATTATTATTTTTTTAATTTGTAATGAAGTTTGGAATGTCAGCTTTCATATTTGAATTTTTTTTATTTCGTACCTCCCCTTTTAAGGTACCGCCGGGCGGGCGCAAGAATAGTCTAAAAATAGGCCTTTTTTAAATTTATTGCAAATGCTGTGTTAAAATCAAAAGAGAAACAATTTTTTATTGATTAAAATAGCCAATAGTCCAAATAAACTATATTGTGTACAAATTAAATAAAACAACTACTACAGATAGCCGCCCAGCAGCCTTGAACATGGCTGGTCGAGATGTCGACCATTGGGATAATTAGTGCAATGAATTTGTTTAATGAGCTATAAAATTCCTATAATAAAAAAAACAATGTCACGGAATAAGTTCCAAAAAATAAAATCAAACTTTCATTTGGCAAATAACGATGAAATCGACAAAAATGGCAAATTTGCCAAAGTACGGCCTCTGTTTGATCTTCTCAATGCTCGATTTATGCAGTTTGGAGTTTTTGAACCGAATTTATCGATTGATGAACAAATGGTGCCATATTTTGGTCGTCATAGCTGCAAAATGTTTATAAGAGGCAAACCAATTCGCTTTGGATACAAATATTGGTGTCTATGTTCATCAAAAGGTTATTTGTATCAATTTCGACCATACGCTGGAGCAACAGATACATATGATAAACAACTTGGCCAAGGAGCTAGCGTGGTTTTGAGTCTTTTGTCGGTTTGCAAGCATCCTGGACAACATACTGTGCATTTCGATAATTTTTTCACTGGATACCACCTGCTCTGTCTTTTGAAAGAGAAAGGATTTTGTGCTACAGGTACAATCCGTGCAAATAGGCTGACAAACGCAGGCCTAAAAACAAATTTAGCCAAACACGATATAGACTGCATTCGACCAAATACATAAAATTTCTGTAGTTCGATGGAGAGACAATGTTGAAGTCACTTTGGCTACGAATTATGATCAAATGGATCCCATAAGAAACGTAATGCGGTACGACAGAAAAAAAGATTGCTGTACCCCAGGCTAACCTTATTGCCAATTATAATAAGTACATGGGAGGGGTTGATCTACACGACAATGCTGTTGCCAATTATAGAATTGGAATAAGAGGAAAAAAATGGTGGTGGCCACTTTGGGTCACTTGCTTGGATAGTGCGTGTGTTAATGCATGGAAGTTGCATTACATGATTTCTGAAAAGACCAATAAAAAATCCATGCCTCAAATTGATTTCAAAAATTCAATAACAAAAACACTATTGCTGTATGAGACAATCCCGCCCGATGAAGAAAGTGATGGTGTCGACGACACCGCAGAGCAACCCACATCATCGAAAAGAGTAAAGGCCATGCACATGTCCGTCAGTATTAAGGGATGTTATCGCCGGTGCAAAATATGCAAGAAGCATACTGCTTACACTTGTGCTAAGTGCAACATAAATTTACATGTAGGTGAATGCTTCGAAACTTACCACGCAAATTTGAAATAATATTTTTTTATACTTATTAATTTCTTTATATAAGTAAAACATTTAAACTAAAATAAATTGATCGAATTTTTCATTTATCTGTAAGTTTACTTTTAATCTTTATAATATAGTAAAGTAAATTTATTGCTCTAATTATCCCAACGGTCGAGATCTCGACCACCAGTTTTCAGGGTTACCACCTTACAAAAAAAAAAATTACAAAAATTAAAATTTAAGCCGGTTTCTAACCAGCCACAAAAATTTCGTTAAGATATAAAAACTTTTTTTTGGCTTGGGACATAATGGGTTAATAAGGCAAAATCTGCATTCGGCATTCTCCGAGCTATTTGGAAATCACGACAAATATCAACAACAACTAAGTTACGAATATATAATTCGAATGTCAAGTCCATCTTGTATTACGGCTGCGAAACTTGGAAACGCACAAATGTCATCGATAAGCGCCTACAAACCTTTGAAAACAAATGCTTGCGGCAAATACTTAATATATGGTGGCCAAATTGCATAAGAAATGAAGATCTACTAAACGCTACAAACCAAATCCCTTCTTCTATAGAGGTATGTCAATGGAAATGGCGGTGGATAGGACACACAATACGAAGGCCAAATACCAACATTGCTTGACAAGCGCTTCGTTGGAGTCCACAAGGAAGCGGTCGTCGTGTTGGTGCACCAGCTAGAACGTGGAGAAGGTCAATTGATGCGGAGTTACAAGCAGCAAACTATTCATGGAATGATGTATGCCTAACATCTCGCAATAGAGTTCGATATAAAAGGATGGTTGAGGCCCTATGCTCCACTGGGAGTCAAGGATAACAGAAGAAGAAGAATGAGATATTTTAAATTTGAAATAAAGTTTTGTGATTTTTTTTGTTCATTACTAGATAGATCCTATGAATATTTTTAAGAAGTTAACATACGTATTTTTTATATATGCTCATTGAAAGCCCTAATGTCCCAAAGACCCTAAATCAGGTAGCCGTGTTAATTTATCTCACAAATTATATGCTAATTATATCCCACATTTATTCTAACACCTAGTCACATAGTAAGTACTTAGTATAATCCTTTGCATAGCTCTATATCAGGAGGTTCTAGTTCTACATTAAGGGTGCTGTATTGATTCTATCACGTTAAAAATTACTAATAACCACAGCATCATCAGCTGCAAGCTTACAGAAGTAACACGCTGTCGATGTAAAAGAAAACAAGTAAGAGTGTTATATTCGGCTGTGCCGAATCTTGTATACCCACCATCAAGTTGTACGAGAATGCAGCTAATTCAAAATGTTGACCAAATATGGTATTGCTGGTAATATATTTGGACTAAATTCGGTTGCAGTGGTATAGTTACTATAGTTCAACATTTAAAAGTATTTAAGTGGTTTCCCTAGTATTTACCTTGGACAAAATGCTGTTCCATAACCGAATATAGTTTTACATTAATAAGTTGTTTAGTTGTGCCATAAACATGTTGATAGCAACACGGCAGGTTCATATATTTTGTAAGAAGTTCCTAATGCATCTACCTTGTATAAAGTCTGGACCTAACATTGATTGATAGCTATCTTATTTCGTAGACGCAATCTTATTGATTGTAGATATAAAAAGGGGATGTTACATATATATAAGAACTATAGCCAAATGTTGAGCGATTGTTACATACTGGCTGGTATTAATATGAAGTTTATTTGTGCAAAATTTAGTGACCAATGCTGACATAGTTTATAATTTAATAGCTTTTAACTGGCGTTTTTGGCATTTTAGTGGTTACCGGGAGCGGTTTTTATATGAAAGCTATGGTCAAAAATGGACCGATTCCTATCAAATTTGACATACTGACTTAAAGTTGCATAAAACTTTTCTGTTCTTAATTTAGTAGTCATAGATTTTACAATTTTATTCAATTTATCAGCATAAATGTGATTCCCGGGGCAGGGTTATATGGGAGCTCTAACTAAATATGAACCGATTTTACCCATTTTTAGCACACGATTTCTATAATATATCAAAAATATTATTGTTAAATTTTGTCTCTCTAGCTCTTGTAGTTAAGGAGCTATCGCGCTTTTCTCTGACGGAAAGACGGACATAGACCGTGTTTTCTTATTGTATTTTTGTGTTTCTGTAAGTTTTTTACATGGGAGCTATGCTCAAATAGTAGCCGATTGTAACAAAATTTTGCACACTAGCTGGCATTCATATAAGACTTCCTTTTGTAAAATTTTGTTACTGTTGCCCTTTTCTTTAAGGCGCTATTGAGCTTTTATCTGACGGACAGACGGACATAAACCCCCTTTTCTTTATGTATTTTTGTATTTCCGTAAGTTTTTTATATGGGAGCTATGGTCAAATGGTGACCGATTGTGAAAAAATTTTGCACACTGGTTGGCATTGACATAAGATCTCCGTGCTAAATTTAGTGGTTATATCTTTTATAGTTTTAGATTTATTGGCATTTAAGTGTATTTTAGGTGAAATTTTGGCTGTTTCCGTAAGTTTTTTGTATGGGAGCTATGACTAAATGTCAACCGATTTTGATGAAATTTTACATGCTGCCTAGGTCTACCAAATGCAAAACTTCTATATACCAAATTTTATCATCATAGCTATTATAGTTTGTCATTTATTAGCAAATAAGCGATTAGCGTAGGCGAGGTTATACGAAAGCTTTGGTCAAATGTTAACCGATTTTGCCCAATTTCAATACCAAAATTTTCTCAATGATGAATGTTTTTACTAAGTTTCATTGAGCTAGCTCCTTTCGTTTAGGCGTTATCGTGATTTCAACAGACAGCCAGACAGACAGACAGACAGACAGACAGACAGACAGACAGACAGACAGACGGACAGACAGACAGACAGACAGACAGACAGACAGACAGACAGACAGACAGACAGACAGACAGACAGACAGACAGACAGACAGACGGACATAAAGACATAAGGATTCACAATATATATCGTTTTTAATTTTTGGGCCATTACAAACGGAATGGAAATTACAAACGGAATGACAATCTCAATATACCCCCCATTCTGTTTGATGGTGGGTATAAAAATGGCTGTAAACAAAAAGCTTAAGCAGTGATTTTAAAAATTTATCGCGAGTTGACCCTTAAAAACGATAAAAATGTTTACAGTTTAAGACTACGTCCACATATCACTCCTTATGTAACACAATTCTTAGGCTTTTCTTTTCAAAACTATATCAGCATACGAATTTTACTATTTTTTTATAATACTTTTGTAAATGGGTTCCCGGAATTTATTGTTAGTAATTTTAGTTTTAGTCATTATAACAGAAACCCACAATTAGTTTATCCCAGATTTTATTCGAATGTTTTTAACAATTCATTTCAGATAAGAATGTCAAGGATGTGGAATGATCTCCCTAGAGAGTTGAAATTATTTGCATTTTCACCTCTACTTTTTAGGAGAAAACTTGAAAAATATGCCATTGACCATGACCTTCAGTTATTGCACTTCTAATTATTTTTCTTTCTACTTTTATTGCTGCTACAAAGGGATGTTATTTTTCTATTTTTTTAAAATCAAAATCATTAAATATAATTTTTTATTTACTCTTATATATTATATATTTTTTTTACACTTATATTTATTTATTTTTATATAGATTTAACACAAAAAAAAAAAGTTATTTCATTGTGATATTTAAATATCTATTGTTAAAGTAGCTTTTAATAACTATATATGGCCTAAAAGGCTCAGTTAATTTAATTGAAGAGCTAATAAAAAAAAAAAAAAAAAATGGGTTAGGAAGACGGGCTAGTAATCCACTTTTGAAAAAATAAAACTATTATTATGAAAAAGCTAAGTTAAAAAAGGACGTCAGAAACTTCGATAGAAAGACAAAATAGATTCAGATTTTAATGTAATGTAATGACTTTAACAGTGAATGAGTAAGTAGTTCGTGTATAATTGTTCAGCTGTTTAACTCATTATTTGGTAATGAAAAGTTTTGCTGGGTATGTCTAATATATGTGTTCAGTAGGGTGACAACAATTTTTTTTCTTTGATTTCAAATGTTTTTCTACGGAATATTGTGACACTAGGTCTAAAAGTTTATATCTGAAAATTTGAGCCAAATCGAACAAAGTTCTATAGGCGCCCATCGGGTCCAAAGTTTAAGAGCCCATTTGTATGGGGAAAAATGGGTTATTTTTTTGTTTTTGCGAAATTAAGATCAAAAATAAATAATTTTTATAAGAAAGGATAATAGAATATTATGGAGAACTAACACAGCTTTATTTCAAATCATAAAAGCCTAAAAGCCATGAAGTAGCTTAAAAGTTATTGCAGTTTTCCTCCAAAAATGCATGTCCTTGAAAACGCGCCTAAGGATATGCACCAAAAATTGTATGTTGTAAATAAAGAAATTCCAAAGTTAGACGTGGTTTATCATTTAATGGCTTGTTACTAGTAAATAGTTCAGTTCTGTTTAAATATAATCAAATTTACTTTGATTTTTGTCATGTTGGAAAATGGTACATTTTTCTTAGGTCAGTTTCAAAAATCATTTTTTAATTTTTTGGAAATTTTGTTCAACAAATATTACAAATTTAGAATTAGCTTTAAAGTGTGTCAAACCAGACAAATGGTAGAATAAAATCTAAAAAAATTAGGTCGATGTCTTGAACCGTTTCGCCGTACCTGCGATTTCAAATTGAAGAATTTAGTGAAAATGTAAATTTGTGGGCCAAATTATTTACTCGAATTTGGCCCACAAATTTACATTTTCGCGAAATTCTTCAATTTGAAATCGCAGGTACGGCGAAACGGTAAATTTTACTTGTATTCAATTTTAACAATAAGGATAAAAAGGGGAACAAATTTGGCAATTTTATAACTTTTAACAAATAAATATTTGTTTATCTGTATGTGCTTTATAGAATAGTAAAGTATTCATTTGATCATATTATGCTCTTCTGCAAAGTTGTTGCGCATGAGCCAGCGAAGGTTTTTGAGATGATATGATTTATAATTTCCGACAGATGGCGCCACTGAAAATTACTCAAAATGATTTAGATCGTGAACTGTGTATTTGATCATGCTATGATCTTTAGAAAAGTTGTAGCGCATGAGGCGGCGAAGGTTTCTTAGTTTGTATGACCAATTTTCGGCAGGTGGCGCCACTGAAAATTACTCAATGTGAGTTAAATCGTAATCTGCACTTTTCATCAGGCTGTGATCTTTAACAAAGTTATTGCGGATGAGCCGACGAAGGTTTCTTAGTTGGTATGACCAATTACCTACAGGTGGCGCCACTTAAAATTACTCAAAGTTAATTTACTCCTAAACTGTGCATTTGGTCATACTATGATCTTTACCAAAGTTGTTGCGCATAAATTTATCAGCATTAATGTGATTCCCGGGGCGGGGTTATGTGTGAGCTCTAACTAAAAGTTAACTGATTTGGCCCATTTTCAACACGAAACTTTTTCAAGGTATCAAAAATACTTTTGTAAAATTTTGTCTTTTTAGCTCTTGAGTTAAGGCGCTATCGCTTTTATTTGATAGACAGAAGGACAGAAACCCATTTCTTTTAAGTATTTTGTGTTTCCGTAAGTTTCTTATATGGGAGCTATGATGACATGGTGACCGATTGTGACAAGATTTAGAACACAAGCTGGCATTGGCATCAGACTTCTTTGTGCTAAGTTAAGTGGTTAAAGCTATTATAGTTTTAGATTTATTGGCATTTTAGTATATTTTAGGTGGAATTTTATTTATTTCCGTAGGTGTTTTGTATGGAAGCTATGGCTAAATGTGAACCGATTTTGATGAAATTTTATATGCTGCCTAGTTCTTATATAATATAACATATATATATATATATATATCAAATTTTATTATCATAGCTGTCATAATTTGTCATTTATTAGCAAATAAGCGATTAGCCCAGGAGACGTTATACGGGAGCTATGGTCAAATGTGAACCGATTTTGCCCAATATTTTCCCAGAAATTAAGAATATCCTTGCTTAGTACCAGTGACCTAGCTCCTTTCGTTTAGGCGTTATCGTGCTATCAACAAACAGACAGATAGACGGACATCGCTCAGACGTCTTAGAATTTCATAAGGATTCTAAATATATATCCCTTTTGGTTTTTAGCTCATATTAAGAAAATTACAGACAGAATAACAATCTCAATATACCCCCCATTCCTTTTGATGGTAAAAAAATTAAGGGCCAATATCAATTAATTAGAATAAAACTATATTATTTCACTTTTTTGTGGTTTTAATCTATAAACAGTTTTTTATACTTTCTTTTTATAAGTGGCATTTACTTAACTCGCCCTCATAGAGTTAATCCTTTTAAAAGACTTTCCTAAGCCACATTAAATAAATAGAAATATTAAATTTCAAACTAAACAAAAAAATAAAAGAAAAAAGATAATGTAAAATATTTTATTCTTCTAAAGAATAAATGGCTTAAAAAAGGGAAAATAAATATAAATGTTGAAACTTACCATAATATCCTGACATGTCCATTGGCACCACTTGTATAAGACGATAGCTTTTCACTAATTCGCGTAAAAACAATTGTGCCATATAAAATAACAACACGACATGGGGATTGTCGGAAAGTACACCATCGGCAGTAGCACTACAAAAAGGGACCCCATCAACAATGGGGGAGCAAACAGCAACAAAATTAGCAGCGAAGGAAATAGCAGAATATTTGTAAGAAAGTGATGGTAATATGAGAAAAAGCAGTTGGAGTAGCAACAACAGCAGCAGCAGCACATCACGCCCCGGGACACAAGACAGTTGGTGTAATGATGACAATAATAAAATAGAAAAGAGCATAGAAAAAAAAAATAACAAGAAAAATTGTTAGTTTTGTGGTAAGATTTGTCTAGTTTAATGTGAAGGAAAAAATTTAAAAGAATACAAAATGCTACAAAGAAGAAAATAGTAATAAAATTTAAGTACACGATGAAATCTTTAAGAATTGTTTTCTTTTATTTCAAAATGGCTTTGTTTTCTTCAGTTTTCGAAGAAGTTTTTCTTTTCAAAATCATTTTAGAAATGAAAGTGATATTAAAAACAATTACCATTAGCACAAAACACCATTAAATTTGATCTGTGGATTAAGACTTCAACAAAAAAATTTCAAGCTCTTCACGGTGGAATTTTATATTTTCGATTATCAAAGGATAATAATTTTATATTGACAATACATACACATATATACATACATATATAAAACAAACAAATATAAAATAAGTTTTTTTTCCTATTGGTCTAGTCATAGTCTAGTCATAGTCTAGTCATAGTCTAGTCATAGTCTAGTCATAGTCTAGTCATAGTCTAGTCATAGTCTAGTCATAGTCTAGTCATAGTCTAGTCATAGTCTAGTCATAGTCTAGTCATAGTCTAGTCATAGTCTAGTCATAGTCTAGTCATAGTCTAGTCATAGTCTAGTCATAGTCTAGTCATAGTCTAGTCATAGTCTAGTCATAGTCTAGTCATAGTCTAGTCATAGTCTAGTCATAGTCTAGTCATAGTCTAGTCATAGTCTAGTCATAGTCTAGTCATAGTCTAGTCATAGTCTAGTCATAGTCTAGTCATAGTCTAGTCATAGTCTAGTCATAGTCTAGTCATAGTCTAGTCATAGTCTAGTCATAGTCTAGTCATAGTCTAGTCATAGTCTAGTCATAGTCTAGTCATAGTCTAGTCATAGTCTAGTCATAGTCTAGTCATAGTCTAGTCATAGTCTAGTCATAGTCTAGTCATAGTCTAGTCATAGTCTAGTCATAGTCTAGTCATAGTCTAGTCATAGTCTAGTCATAGTCTAGTCATAGTCTAGTCATAGTCTAGTCATAGTCTAGTCATAGTCTAGTCATAGTCTAGTCATAGTCTAGTCATAGTCTAGTCATAGTCTAGTCATAGTCTAGTCATAGTCTAGTCATAGTCTAGTCATAGTCTAGTCATAGTCTAGTCATAGTCTAGTCATAGTCTAGTCATAGTCTAGTCATAGTCTAGTCATAGTCTAGTCATAGTCTAGTCATAGTCTAGTCATAGTCTAGTCATAGTCTAGTCATAGTCTAGTCATAGTCTAGTCATAGTCTAGTCATAGTCTAGTCATAGTCTAGTCATAGTCTAGTCATAGTCTAGTCATAGTCTAGTCATAGTCTAGTCATAGTCTAGTCATAGTCTAGTCATAGTCTAGTCATAGTCTAGTCATAGTCTAGTCATAGTCTAGTCATAGTCTAGTCATAGTCTAGTCATAGTCTAGTCATAGTCTAGTCATAGTCTAGTCATAGTCTAGTCATAGTCTAGTCATAGTCTAGTCATAGTCTAGTCATAGTCTAGTCATAGTCTAGTCATAGTCTAGTCATAGTCTAGTCATAGTCTAGTCATAGTCTAGTCATAGTCTAGTCATAGTCTAGTCATAGTCTAGTCATAGTCTAGTCATAGTCTAGTCATAGTCTAGTCATAGTCTAGTCATAGTCTAGTCATAGTCTAGTCATAGTCTAGTCATAGTCTAGTCATAGTCTAGTCATAGTCTAGTCATAGTCTAGTCATAGTCTAGTCATAGTCTAGTCATAGTCTAGTCATAGTCTAGTCATAGTCTAGTCATAGTCTAGTCATAGTCTAGTCATAGTCTAGTCATAGTCTAGTCATAGTCTAGTCATAGTCTAGTCATAGTCTAGTCATAGTCTAGTCATAGTCTAGTCATAGTCTAGTCATAGTCTAGTCATAGTCTAGTCATAGTCTAGTCATAGTCTAGTCATAGTCTAGTCATAGTCTAGTCATAGTCTAGTCATAGTCTAGTCATAGTCTAGTCATAGTCTAGTCATAGTCTAGTCATAGTCTAGTCATAGTCTAGTCATAGTCTAGTCATAGTCTAGTCATAGTCTAGTCATAGTCTAGTCATAGTCTAGTCATAGTCTAGTCATAGTCTAGTCATAGTCTAGTCATAGTCTAGTCATAGTCTAGTCATAGTCTAGTCATAGTCTAGTCATAGTCTAGTCATAGTCTAGTCATAGTCTAGTCATAGTCTAGTCATAGTCTAGTCATAGTCTAGTCATAGTCTAGTCATAGTCTAGTCATAGTCTAGTCATAGTCTAGTCATAGTCTAGTCATAGTCTAGTCATAGTCTAGTCATAGTCTAGTCATAGTCTAGTCATAGTCTAGTCATAGTCTAGTCATAGTCTAGTCATAGTCTAGTCATAGTCTAGTCATAGTCTAGTCATAGTCTAGTCATAGTCTAGTCATAGTCTAGTCATAGTCTAGTCATAGTCTAGTCATAGTCTAGTCATAGTCTAGTCATAGTCTAGTCATAGTCTAGTCATAGTCTAGTCATAGTCTAGTCATAGTCTAGTCATAGTCTAGTCATAGTCTAGTCATAGTCTAGTCATAGTCTAGTCATAGTCTAGTCATAGTCTAGTCATAGTCTAGTCATAGTCTAGTCATAGTCTAGTCATAGTCTAGTCATAGTCTAGTCATAGTCTAGTCATAGTCTAGTCATAGTCTAGTCATAGTCTAGTCATAGTCTAGTCATAGTCTAGTCATAGTCTAGTCATAGTCTAGTCATAGTCTAGTCATAGTCTAGTCATAGTCTAGTCATAGTCTAGTCATAGTCTAGTCATAGTCTAGTCATAGTCTAGTCATAGTCTAGTCATAGTCTAGTCATAGTCTAGTCATAGTCTAGTCATAGTCTAGTCATAGTCTAGTCATAGTCTAGTCATAGTCTAGTCATAGTCTAGTCATAGTCTAGTCATAGTCTAGTCATAGTCTAGTCATAGTCTAGTCATAGTCTAGTCATAGTCTAGTCATAGTCTAGTCATAGTCTAGTCATAGTCTAGTCATAGTCTAGTCATAGTCTAGTCATAGTCTAGTCATAGTCTAGTCATAGTCTAGTCATAGTCTAGTCATAGTCTAGTCATAGTCTAGTCATAGTCTAGTCATAGTCTAGTCATAGTCTAGTCATAGTCTAGTCATAGTCTAGTCATAGTCTAGTCATAGTCTAGTCATAGTCTAGTCATAGTCTAGTCATAGTCTAGTCATAGTCTAGTCATAGTCTAGTCATAGTCTAGTCATAGTCTAGTCATAGTCTAGTCATAGTCTAGTCATAGTCTAGTCATAGTCTAGTCATAGTCTAGTCATAGTCTAGTCATAGTCTAGTCATAGTCTAGTCATAGTCTAGTCATAGTCTAGTCATAGTCTAGTCATAGTCTAGTCATAGTCTAGTCATAGTCTAGTCATAGTCTAGTCATAGTCTAGTCATAGTCTAGTCATAGTCTAGTCATAGTCTAGTCATAGTCTAGTCATAGTCTAGTCATAGTCTAGTCATAGTCTAGTCATAGTCTAGTCATAGTCTAGTCATAGTCTAGTCATAGTCTAGTCATAGTCTAGTCATAGTCTAGTCATAGTCTAGTCATAGTCTAGTCATAGTCTAGTCATAGTCTAGTCATAGTCTAGTCATAGTCTAGTCATAGTCTAGTCATAGTCTAGTCATAGTCTAGTCATAGTCTAGTCATAGTCTAGTCATAGTCTAGTCATAGTCTAGTCATAGTCTAGTCATAGTCTAGTCATAGTCTAGTCATAGTCTAGTCATAGTCTAGTCATAGTCTAGTCATAGTCTAGTCATAGTCTAGTCATAGTCTAGTCATAGTCTAGTCATAGTCTAGTCATAGTCTAGTCATAGTCTAGTCATAGTCTAGTCATAGTCTAGTCATAGTCTAGTCATAGTCTAGTCATAGTCTAGTCATAGTCTAGTCATAGTCTAGTCATAGTCTAGTCATAGTCTAGTCATAGTCTAGTCATAGTCTAGTCATAGTCTAGTCATAGTCTAGTCATAGTCTAGTCATAGTCTAGTCATAGTCTAGTCATAGTCTAGTCATAGTCTAGTCATAGTCTAGTCATAGTCTAGTCATAGTCTAGTCATAGTCTAGTCATAGTCTAGTCATAGTCTAGTCATAGTCTAGTCATAGTCTAGTCATAGTCTAGTCATAGTCTAGTCATAGTCTAGTCATAGTCTAGTCATAGTCTAGTCATAGTCTAGTCATAGTCTAGTCATAGTCTAGTCATAGTCTAGTCATAGTCTAGTCATAGTCTAGTCATAGTCTAGTCATAGTCTAGTCATAGTCTAGTCATAGTCTAGTCATAGTCTAGTCATAGTCTAGTCATAGTCTAGTCATAGTCTAGTCATAGTCTAGTCATAGTCTAGTCATAGTCTAGTCATAGTCTAGTCATAGTCTAGTCATAGTCTAGTCATAGTCTAGTCATAGTCTAGTCATAGTCTAGTCATAGTCTAGTCATAGTCTAGTCATAGTCTAGTCATAGTCTAGTCATAGTCTAGTCATAGTCTAGTCATAGTCTAGTCATAGTCTAGTCATAGTCTAGTCATAGTCTAGTCATAGTCTAGTCATAGTCTAGTCATAGTCTAGTCATAGTCTAGTCATAGTCTAGTCATAGTCTAGTCATAGTCTAGTCATAGTCTAGTCATAGTCTAGTCATAGTCTAGTCATAGTCTAGTCATAGTCTAGTCATAGTCTAGTCATAGTCTAGTCATAGTCTAGTCATAGTCTAGTCATAGTCTAGTCATAGTCTAGTCATAGTCTAGTCATAGTCTAGTCATAGTCTAGTCATAGTCTAGTCATAGTCTAGTCATAGTCTAGTCATAGTCTAGTCATAGTCTAGTCATAGTCTAGTCATAGTCTAGTCATAGTCTAGTCATAGTCTAGTTGTATTCTTTAATGTATAGTTAATGTCAACTGAAAAACTGATAGTACCACTTAGACATTTTCTCTTGTGTATTCTTGTCCATAAATGTATATCCTTCACTTTAAATATGATAATAAACAATTTAGCTCAGAACAATACACGCAATCTGATAGTAATTTGTGATGAATCATAAAAATTGATGTCTTTTATTTTCCCAACAGGGGCAAGAGTAATTGAAAGAAAAAACAAAAAAAAAATCCTCATAAAAATACAAAAAACTTAAATATTTTAAGTGAAACATAAAATCTTTCACATCGCGAATTACTTAAATATAAAATGTGGAAAAGATTGTTTTTTAATGTGTTTGCTTTTAGCTTGAAACTGATTTATGGGGTGGAATTAATATACACTTAATTTAGCGGAGATTTTATTGTGAAGTTTGTAAAGTATTTTTTTTTTCTTTCTTTTGTTGTGAACTTAAGGAAAGAAATTATTGTTAAAGAAAGTTTATATAATAAAACTGATTATTTTCTGGACCCCCTCCCTAAGATATCATTAATTTCACTAAGGGAAGTCTTTGGAAGATGGATCTGTTTTATTATTCTTTTATCTTTTCTATGGCATAGATGGTCACTATATTCTGTTTTTGAATTAAACATTAGCATGAAAATCCAGCTGTTTGTGCTGGAAAAATTCAAATTATCTATGTCTCTGCAAGAGGTAAGCGATTGCCTTGCCTGCAAATTTGGGAGTTATTACATTTGTTATACAAAATCCTTAAAAAAGTAGTCTTGAAAGTTAAAAAAATTTTAAATGTTTACAAAATTACCAATAATACATTTATAGTATTATTTTCTAGCTTAGGTAACTAAGTATGTTTCCTAGTCAGACTCATATACAGTAGATTATGAAGTTAATTGCGTTATCATGGAAGCCATCCTTATTATTCGTTCGTCGTCGTTTTAGTACATCGGGGCTGGGTATATGCAGTATATTTTTTTATCACAGTTAATGTAAAAGTCACTCGCTACAGCCTTTAGCATAACCGTCTGTCTTTTAATAAGATATAACATTCACAAGAAAGTATGCTTTTAAACGGGGCCATATCTGTATGAAAAAAAATACCTTCTCGGAGAGATGAAATTTTCAATATTTTTTTTAATGGAAAATATTTAACATTGAAAATGTTTATAAGAAAAAACAAGTAAGAAAGTGCTATAGTCGGTCAAGCCCGACCATATGATATCCTTCACCACGAAGGTCAAAGGTCTTCTTTTTCATGTATAAAGACAAATATTTCCTAAATTTTGCCAATATACAAAAAATTTTCTCAAAACTTATGTATTTAAAATGTTTCCATTATTTGGACTTGTATGAGAGCTAGGCTCAAATATGGACCGATTATCACGAAATTTGGCAAATTGATTACAATTTTTACAAAAATTATGTATGCCAAAAATAAACTCAAAATTGTCATTATCTTCAGATTTATGAGCGTTTTAGTGATTTTTGTCTCATTTAGTGCGTTTTGACAGAAGAGTTTGTATGGGAGCTATGGTCAAATATAGACCGAACAAAATTTGGTGCCGTGATTTAAGTTTGCATAAGCAGTGATTGTTTTTAATTTCATGAAAAAATATTGATATTTGTGGCCAATATATCAATTCCGGTAAGTGGGACCTATGGGACGTACCATAAATAAAGAACCGATATTGACCAATTTCAATAGCCATAGTCCCACTATCAAAAAAATGATCTCTGCCAAATTTCATTAAATTATATTTAGAATTGCGACCTGTACTTTGATTATATGGTTTACATGGGGATCCAGCCAGCCAGCCGTCCAGACGGACGGACAGACTGACATCGCTAAATCGACTCAGAAAGTGATTCTAAGTCTATTGGTATACTAAAAGGTGCATCTAAGAGAAATATTTCTATGCGTTACATACATCAGCACAAACTTACAATACCCTTTCCATCTATGGAGGTCACAAATATGCAACTTGTGTAAAAACTTTGAAAGCTATCTAGTGGGGTTTATTGGCTTAGGTAGGACATTCAAAAAACCATTTCGAAATACCTGCAAAATTTTGAGATGTTCGCAAAAAACTGTTTTCGGGTAGGTCGTAGTATGTTAATACCTCCAACTCTCACATTTACAAAGCGATTTTAAAATTTTAAACAGTTTTGGAAAGTCAAAGGATCAAGCTTTTACTTATATTTTAAGAAGTTAGGTAAGTTTTCATCAAATGTTAAAATTGAAAAGCAATTATTTCAAATTTTTCTAGATTTTATTCAGTTTCTATATAGAAAAAAAAACGAGACATTAGTTATTGATATCGGTTTACATTTAAAAAAGTATTTAATATTTTCCAAAGTTAAAGTTTTTCAATCGCAAAAAAAATACTTTTTGTGGTGAAGTTCTGAAAAAAATGTTTATATGCTTGGTAACGTGGTAGTACGTAGTACATGGTCTATTAAAGAAAAATATTAGTCTCCTTGAGACAGAAACATCAAAATATCATACTTTCACCGACTATGCGGCGAAAGAATATAAGAAAAATCGAAACTGTCTTGCAGCAAAACTCTATATTCGGTGATGTACGACGAACTTTTTTTTCGAGGCAACCTAATGGTACGTCCCATAGACCACACTTCCCGGAATTGATATATTGGCAACAAATATCAAACTTAAAATAAATACTGATTATATAAACTGAAATCACTGTACCAAATTTCTTGAAATTGCTCCAGATTCGAATATAGCTCACATACAAAATCTTCTGTCAAAACGCACTAAATGAGACAAAAATCACTAAAAGTAGATCTGAAGATAATGACAATTTTAAGTTTATTTTTTGCATACGTAACTTTTGTAACAACTGTAATCAATTTGCCAAATTTCGAGATAATCGGTCCACATTTGACCCTAGTCTAAGTCCAAATGACTGAAACAGTTTATATATATAAGTCTTGAAAAAAATGTTCGTATGATGGTAAAACTTAGCAGATATTTTTCTTTATACATTAAAAAGAGCACCTTTGACCTTAGTGGTGAAGGGTATTGTATGGTCGGGCTTGACCGACTATAGCAATTTCTTACTTGTTTCAACTTAAAAAACTAAAATTTTTCGTTGACAATTTTTGATTCGAAAACGCTTTTAATCTATTTTTATACCCACCTTCAAAAAGAATGGGGGTATATTGAGATTGTCATTCCGTTTGAAATTTCCTTAATATTGGCCCAAAAACCAAAAACGATATATATTCGGAATCCTTATGAAATTCTAAGACGATTAAGAGATGTCCGTGTGTCTGTCCGTCTGTCTGTCTGTTGAAATCACGATAATGCCTAAACGAAAGGTGCTAGCTCATTGGAACTTAGTAAAAAGATTCTTCATCACTGAAAATAATATTGAAATATTGAAATAAGGCAAAATCGGTTAACATTTGACCATAGCTCCCGTATAACCTCGCCTACGCTAATCGCTTATTTGCTAATAAATGACAAACTTTAATAGCTATGATGATAAAATTTGTTATGAAAAAGTTTTGCATAAGCCCTAGGCAGCATGTTAAATTAAATCAAAATCGGTTGACATTTAGTCATAGCTCCCATACAAAAAACTTACGGAAACAGCCAAAATTTCACCTAAAATACACTTAAATGCCAATAAACTTTAACAGATATAACCACTTAATTTAGCACGAGGAGATCTTATGTCAATGCCAACCAGTGTGCAAAATTTTGTCGCAATCAGTCACCATTTGACCATAGCTCCCATATAAAAAACTTACGGAAACACAAAAATACAAAAAGAAAAGGGGGTTTATGTCCGTCAGATAAAAGCTCGATATCGCCTTAACTAAAAGGGCTACAGCTACATCTAAAAAACTTACAGAAACACACAAATACAATAAGAAAATACGGTTTATGTCCATCTTTCCGTCAGAGAAAAGCGCGATAGCTACTTAACTGCAAGAGCTAGAGAGACAAAATTTAGCAATAATATTTTCGATATATTATAGAAGTTGTGTGCAGAAAATGGGTAAAATCGGTTCACATTTAGTTAGAGCTCCCATATAATCCTGCCCCGGGAATCACATTTATGCTGATAAATTGAATAAAATTGTCAAATCTATGACTACTAAATTTGAAACAGAGAATTTTTTTGCAACTTTCTGTCAGTATGTCAAATTTTATAGGAATCGGTCCATTTGTGACCATAGCTTTCATATAAAAACCGCTCCCGGTAATCGCTAAAATGCCACAAACGCCAATTAAAAGATATTAAATTATAAACTATGTCAGGTATGGGCACTAAATTCTGCACAAATAAACTTTATATTAATACCAGCCAGTATATAAAATTTTGTAACAATCGGTCAACATTTGGCTATAGTTCTTATATATATAACATCCCCTTTTTATATCTACAATCAAAAAGGTTTGGTGGTTCATTCAGTATATTAAGATTGCATCTCCGAAATTAGATAGCTATCAATCAATGTTTGGTCCAGACTTTATACACGGTATATGCATTAGGAACTCCTAACAAAATATATGAACCTGCCGTGTTGCTATCAACATGTTTTTGGCACAACGAAACAGCTTATTAATGCAAAACTATATTCGGTTATGGAACAGCAGTTTGTCCAAGGTAAATACTTGAGAAAACCACTTAGATACTTTTCAATGTTGAATTACAGTAGCAATACCACTGCAACCGAATTTAGTCCAAATATATTACCAGCAATACCACATTTGGTCAACATTTTGAATAAGCTTCACTCTCGTACAACTTGATGGTGGGTATACAAGATTCGGCACAGCCAAATATAACACTTACTTGTTAATAGTTGTTTCCCAAATTGAGTAAAAGTGGTATACACTCTCTTTTATGGAACTTTTCGAAACGATCATATGGAAGTGCAACATTTTTATATTTATGTTATTAATGCTAAGATATGATTTCTGCCATTTCTGACTGGCGCGTAAAAGGCTTAATCTGGAACATCAATTTCCAAAAACTTTTTGCAGCATTTATAGACATATTTCGTTGGTAACTCTTTGAATTTTAATTCCCAAGTGTTCCTTTGTCTGAGGATAATCGAATTAATTGGGCCATTGTAGCGCCCGATGTATGGTATGAAATGAATGAAAAATTTCAAATCACTTTCCTATACTATTCACAATTGACAGACATATTAGCCAATGACTCTGCTAAACCATAACAGTAATTTTCTGTAGATGTAATGGTGTTTCGACAAAATCTTGTGGATTCTCCTTACTCTAAATGTGACAATTCTGCTTAGTTACGTACCCAATAATGGGTACGAAATTCGGCAGATTTGCCGAATTGACTCTGGTGTAAGTCGATTAGGCAGTGATACCAATGCAATCTTGAGACACTCTAGAAAAACACATTCATTATAAGTTCTTCTTGCATTTGACAACAATTTTCGTCCTGTTATAATTGTTCCAATTGTTTGTTTTCAGACTAGGACTGTCCTTGTCTTTTCCGTCGAAGTCATCACTTTTCAATGACTTAAAACATCCTTCACAAGTTTTTTTTTAATACTTTCGAATTGTTTTTGCCTTTTTATCTTTGCTGGGTAAAGACAAAGTTGATTTTTTTTTAATTTGATTATTTTATTGCTGATGCTAGAGTCTCGAAATGTGTATAAAACATTTGACAGTTGTGATAAATTTATTTCTCCATTACATTCAAATCGCACAGCAGATAAATCACTTTCTATTATCATTGTAAAGTAATAAAACAAATTTTGTATTTATTTGGCTCATTTGCTGAAACATCGTCATTATTCAAATCGGCAAGTTTTGCGAATGATTTGTATTATTTCTATAAAAAATGTATTAAATGCGATATTTTGAATTGTGCGGGACCTAAAAAGTTCATCTTAAGTTTCTGAACTAAAGCAAGGTTATTCAAAAATTTTTAATTATTTTTTAAATATGACTATCTTTCAATTTTTAATCAATTTATAATTTTTTTATAGAATTTATTTAAATTTTTACAAAATATATTTACTTTGTTTCTGTACGAAGTTTTATTTATTTAATAACACTACACAACAAATGAACATCTTTTGAAAAGTGCAAGGTCGTGACTATATGGGTCCTATTCTACGATCAAAATGTAGTAAAACCCTATACTCAGTTTGTAAAAGTTAGTGACCGTTTTATTTTTATGGGCCTCCAAAGTTTCCCAATATTAGCATGATGCCTAAAAAAGGTGTCATCAGTTTTTACCAAATAACCAATAATCTCTTAAAAATATCGCTTAACTATGTTCGGCAAAAATGTAGCCAAGAGTATGACAAATATTTCTTGCTAAAATTTTATGATAAAAATGTATTTTATCTTAAAGTTTTTTTTAAAACAGTTAAAGAAAAATTTGTTTTTTCTTGATTTTTTTATCATAACTTCTTTAAAATCCTGATTATTCCTACACTATATTTGGGAAAATTGTAGCCACAGTAAAGCTTAACAACTTTTGTGAACACACCAATATAATTTGAACGTATTTGGATACCAAAAATAGGTCACAAAGACTTCCTTGTGCCAAAAAAATTATATTTTTAACTAAAATTTTATTATTAGCAATATCTCAAAAACGTATTTTTGCGAAAAAGAACTTTTTTGTTGTGGAAAATAAATCTCTGAGGTTATAAAAACAATTTTTGTTCTACGACTTTTTTATTTCTGATTTCTGTAAAAAGATGGCGCTATTTTGAGGTTACATACTGAAATCGTATTTTTAATAACAAAAACTAAAAAATATGGTTTAACTATGTTCCGCAACTTTGTTCAGGAGTATTTGGTCTAGTTTTTTTCTGAATGTACCAACATCGAAAAACATCCAAATAAAATGTATTTGATACAATAGTAAGAAACATGACAATACCACCACCTTGCGGCAATTTGTTGCAACAATTTTAGTAACACAATAATAGATACTGTCAAAAACTTTCAAAAGAGATGTCTGTGATGAAATTTCGACCAAAAATAAGGAATCTAGATGCAAAAGTAGTCAATAGTACACCGAATCTGACACTTTTTATAGGATTTAATTTAAATTTCAATATATTAATTGCATTTAAAGCAACTGGAGTTAACATGTGATTAAACAAATCATCTCTTGTACCACTTGGAACATTTTAACCGCCAAACGATTCTATCAAAAAGCAATTTTCAACATTTTTTATGTGCTTAAATTTGAGTAAAAAATTTAATTTTGTTTTCACAAGGGAGTCTATATTACCTATTTTTGGTATCTGGACACGTTCAGATTATAATGGTGTGTTCACAAAAGTTATTTAGCCTTGCTGTGGCTACAATTTTCCCAAATATAGTGTAGGAAAAATCAGGATTTCCAAAAAGTTATGATCAAAAAATTAAAAACAAAAAAATTTTTTTTTAACTTTTTTAAAAAATGTCTGCAATAAAATACATTTTTATATTAAAATTTTAGCGAAAAAGTATTCGCCATACTCTTCGCTACATTTTTGCCGAACATAGCTAAGCAATATTTTTAAGTGTTGATTAGCTATTTGGTAAAAACTGATGACACCTTTTTTAGGCATCATCATAATATTGGGAAACTTTGGAGGCCCATAAAAATAAAACGGTCACTAACTTGGCCAAACTGAGTATAGGGTTTTACTACATTTTGATAGTAGAATCGGACCTATATAGTCACGACCTTGCACTTTTTTCGCTGTTGTGCAGTGTAATTGTATTTATTTATTTATTTATTTATTCATTTATTTCATATACTATTTTTTCTATTCCCATTTGTAAATAAAACAATAAATCAATGTTTATTTATACTCCAGCTTAATAAGAACAAAAGCACACTAATAGGGGATTTACATTATTGAAATAAATAATTCCAAATTTCTATTTGAAAACACCTGTCAATCAAATAAAAAAGAATCTATTCATATTTAATAAGTGGTAGTTATTTGTTTAATATAATTAAATAACAAGAGTAAATATTTAACGTATAAATAGAATAAATAAAAATAAAATTATTTCAATTTATTAATTATACTCTTTACTACAATAGACTGACAGGTGATACTGGGTTTTGGTGCTATTTGTAACGCATAGAAATATTGTTTTGAGAACCATCTTTAAGATTATTGGCAGCCTTAGAATCTATTCCAGATATTTAAAAGAAGATTTAATTTTGGCCGTTTACATATTAGATTCTAATCATACCCTTTGCCACGATAGGTGAAAAGGGTACATTGGAATTGTGGTGATGTTTGTAACGCATAGAAATAGAAAAACTTAATTCTTCTATAGAAAAACTTAATTTTTCTATAAAAAAACTTAATTTTTCTATAAAAAAACTTAATTTTTCTATAGAAAAACTTAATTTTTCTATAGAAAAACTTAATTTTTCTATAGAAAAACTTAATTTTTCTATAGAAAAACTTAATTTTTCTATAGAAAAACTTAATTTTTCTATAGAAAAACTTAATTTTTCTATAGAAAAACTTAATTTTTCTATAGAAAAACTTAATTTTTCTATAGAAAAACTTAATTTTTCTATAGAAAAACTTAATTTTTCTATAGAAAAACTTAATTTTTCTATAGAAAAACTTAATTTTTCTATAGAAAAACTTAATTTTTCTACAGAAAAACTTAATTTTTCTATAGAAAAACTTAATTTTTCTATAGAAAAACTTAATTTTTCTATAGAAAAACTCAATTTTTCTATAGAAAAACTTAATTTTTCTATAGAAAAACTTAATTTTTCTATAGAAAAACTTAATTTTTCTATAGAAAAACTTAATTTTTCTATAGAAAAACTTAATTTTTCTATAGAAAAACTTAATTTTTCTATAGAAAAACTTAATTTTTCTATAGAAAAACTTAATTTTTCTATAGAAAAACTTAATTTTTCTATAGAAAAACTTAATTTTTCTATAGAAAAACTTAATTTTTCTATAGAAAAACTTAATTTTTCTATAGAAAAACTTAATTTTTCTATAGAAAAACTTAATTTTTCTATAGAAAAACTTAATTTTTCTATAGAAAAACTTAATTTTTCTATAGAAAAACTTAATTTTTCTATAGAAAAACTTAATTTTTCTATAGAAAAACTTAATTTTTCTATAGAAAAACTTAATTTTTCTATAGAAAACTTAATTTTTCTATAGAAAAACTTAATTTTTCTATAGAAAAACTTAATTTTTCTATAGAAAAACTTAATTTTTCTATAGAAAAACTTAATTTTTCTATAGAAAAACTTAATTTTTCTATAGAAAAACTTAATTTTTCTATAGAAAAACTTAATTTTTCTATAGAAAAACTTAATTTTTCTATAGAAAAACTTAATTTTTCTATAGAAAAACTTAATTTTTCTATAGAAAAACTTAATTTTTCTATAGAAAAACTTAATTTTTCTATAGAAAAACTTAATTTTTCTATAGAAAAACTTAATTTTTCTATAGAAAAACTTAATTTTTCTATAGAAAAACTTAATTTTTCTATAGAAAAACTTAATTTTTCTATAGAAAAACTTAATTTTTCTATAGAAAAACTTAATTTTTCTATAGAAAAACTTAATTTTTCTATAGAAAAACTTAATTTTTCTATAGAAAAACTTAATTTTTCTATAGAAAAACTTAATTTTTCTATAGAAAAACTTAATTTTTCTATAGAAAAACTTAATTTTTCTATAGAAAAACTTAATTTTTCTATAGAAAAACTTAATTTTTCTATAGAAAAACTTAATTTTTCTATAGAAAAACTTAATTTTTCTATAGAAAAACTTAATTTTTCTATAGAAAAACTTAATTTTTCTATAGAAAAACTTAATTTTTCTATAGAAAAACTTAATTTTTCTATAGAAAAACTTAATTTTTCTATAGAAAAACTTAATTTTTCTATAGAAAAACTTAATTTTTCTATAGAAAAACTTAATTTTTCTATAGAAAAACTTAATTTTTCTATAGAAAAACTTAATTTTTCTATAGAAAAACTTAATTTTTCTATAGAAAAACTTAATTTTTCTATAGAAAAACTTAATTTTTCTATAGAAAAACTTAATTTTTCTATAGAAAAACTTAATTTTTCTATAGAAAAACTTAATTTTTCTATAGAAAAACTTAATTTTTCTATAGAAAAACTTAATTTTTCTATAGAAAAACTTAATTTTTCTATAGAAAAACTTAATTTTTCTATAGAAAAACTTAATTTTTCTATAGAAAAACTTAATTTTTCTATAGAAAAACTTAATTTTTCTATAGAAAAACTTAATTTTTCTATAGAAAAACTTAATTTTTCTATAGAAAAACTTAATTTTTCTATAGAAAAACTTAATTTTTCTATAGAAAAACTTAATTTTTCTATAGAAAAACTTAATTTTTCTATAGAAAAACTTAATTTTTCTATAGAAAAACTTAATTTTTCTATAGAAAAACTTAATTTTTCTATAGAAAAACTTAATTTTTCTATAGAAAAACTTAATTTTTCTATAGAAAAACTTAATTTTTCTATAGAAAAACTTAATTTTTCTATAGAAAAACTTAATTTTTCTATAGAAAAACTTAATTTTTCTATAGAAAAACTTAATTTTTCTATAGAAAAACTTAATTTTTCTATAGAAAAACTTAATTTTTCTATAGAAAAACTTAATTTTTCTATAGAAAAACTTAATTTTTCTATAGAAAAACTTAATTTTTCTATAGAAAAACTTAATTTTTCTATAGAAAAACTTAATTTTTCTATAGAAAAACTTAATTTTTCTATAGAAAAACTTAATTTTTCTATAGAAAAACTTAATTTTTCTATAGAAAAACTTAATTTTTCTATAGAAAAACTTAATTTTTCTATAGAAAAACTTAATTTTTCTATAGAAAAACTTAATTTTTCTATAGAAAAACTTAATTTTTCTATAGAAAAACTTAATTTTTCTATAGAAAAACTTAATTTTTCTATAGAAAAACTTAATTTTTCTATAGAAAAACTTAATTTTTCTATAGAAAAACTTAATTTTTCTATAGAAAAACTTAATTTTTCTATAGAAAAACTTAATTTTTCTATAGAAAAACTTAATTTTTCTATAGAAAAACTTAATTTTTCTATAGAAAAACTTAATTTTTCTATAGAAAAACTTAATTTTTCTATAGAAAAACTTAATTTTTCTATAGAAAAACTTAATTTTTCTATAGAAAAACTTAATTTTTCTATAGAAAAACTTAATTTTTCTATAGAAAAACTTAATTTTTCTATAGAAAAACTTAATTTTTCTATAGAAAAACTTAATTTTTCTATAGAAAAACTTAATTTTTCTATAGAAAAACTTAATTTTTCTATAGAAAAACTTAATTTTTCTATAGAAAAACTTAATTTTTCTATACTTACTTTTTCTATAGAAAAACTTAATTTTTCTATTGATAAACTTAAATTTTTCTATCGAAAATCTTAATTTTTCTATTGAAAATATTTGTATGATGGCAGAATTTAGCAATTATTTGTTTTTATACAGGAGCACCCTTGACCTTAGTAGTGAAGAGTATCGTACGGCCGGTCTTGACTATAGCTTTTCTTATTTGTTTTATCTATACCATGTACGTGTTATGATTTAACAAAACTTTGCGGTCTGTGGTGCGTATGATAACTATTCATTAAATAAAAATTTATCATACTCACAGATGGTCTATGACTTTTATATGGTATTAGCCTTTTATTTTTATATTTAGTCTAAAAGTCATAATTTCATAAAATTTGCCCACATTACATGCTAATTAATTATTTAACACATATATTATGCAAAAAATATTTGTTAATCATCACTATTATACCTCAGTGCTTAAATGCAAAGATTGACTAAGAAGTTTCAATAATAGTTTCACAACTCGTAGAAAAAAATTTTGCACCTGTTGGCCTTTATAATGTTAATAGCTAAGCAGTAGATAAAAGCAAATGAAAAACGTGAAAGTGAAAGTTTTTTTAACAAAATTTTTTAATAAACTCTTTGCCAGAATACGGTAATCACCAGCGAGATGAAGGGAAAACACGTAAAATATGAAAATGAAAGTCAATAGTAAAATGTTCATTTCATAAAGCCAATCTTTATTTAACCAACTTATGCACTTACTTTTTCACTTGTGGCATTAAAATTTGTTCCGTTCGCTTGAAGGCCTCAACACATGTACGCCGCAGTTTTCGTATTTTTTCACGCAGTTCTGGACAGTCTTTGGATTGGCCAACATGTATTAAAAGGTCACGAAATAACGCCACATGACTATTGATTTCCATAATTAGCTGAAAGAAGAAAACAAAAAAGGAAATATTTATTAACTGGAGTTTATAACAAAAGTTTGAATTGAAAAAAACGAAACTGTTTAATATAGGAGATTTTAATTAAATATAATTTTCTACTTTAAATTAAAGCTTTATTATGAGGCCCTATGCTCCACTGGGAGTCAAGGATAACAGAAGAAGAAGAAGATGACGTAAGTGCTTTCTTCATTACTCGTATTACATGCAAATAATATTTCCAAGTTTAAAAGAAGGCGGTAATGTCAAACCCCAAAGTTTATGGAAAAGCAATGAAAATTGTAATTAAAACGTAAGGCTTTATAAAATGTATAAATATTTAATTTAACTTCATAAAACAATACACCTTGAGGTGTTAGCGGTGGGCGTACTCAGCAACACTTACAACCTTTAACGCGTTAAAACGAAAGTACGGATTTGCAGTATTTCTAGCTAAATTTTAAAATTTTAAAATATACAAAATATTTCTATCGAAAATTTTTCCATAGAAAAATATTTCTAACAAAAATTTTTCTATAGAAAAATAATTCTAACGAAAACTTTTCTATAGAAAAATAATTCTAACTAAAATTTTTCTATAGAAAAATAATTCTATCGAAAATTTTTCTATAGAAAAATAATTCTATCGAAAATTTTTCCTTAGAAAAATATTTCTATTGAAAATTTTTCTACAGCAAAATAATATTACGAAAATTTTTCTATAGAAAAATAATTCTAACGAAAATTTTTCTATAGAAAAATAATTCTAACGAAAATTTTTCTATAGAAAAATAATTCTAACGAACATTTCTCTATAGAAAAATAATTCTAACGAACATTTCTCTATAGAAAATAATTCTAACGAACATTTTTCTATAGAAAAATAATTCTAACGAAAATTTTTCTATAGAAAAATAATTCTAACGAAAATGTTTCTATAGAAAAATAATTCTAACGAAATTTTTTCTATAGAAAAATATTTCTATCAAAATTTTTTCTATAGAAAAATATTTCTATCGAAATTTTTTCTATAGAAAAATATTTCTATAGAAATTTTTTCTATAGAAAAATATTTCTATCGAAATTTTTTCTATAGAAAAATATTTCTATCGAAATTTTTTCTATAGAAAAATATTTCTATCGAAATTTTTTCTATAGAAAAATATTTCTATCGAAATTTTTTCTATAGAAAAATATTTCTATCGAAATTTTTTCTATAGAAAAATATTTCTATCGAAATTTTTTCTATAGAAAAATATTTCTATCGAAATTTTTTCTATAGAAAAATATTTCTATCGAAATTTTTTCTGTAGAAAAATATTTCTATCGAAATTTTTTCTATAGAAAAATATTTCTATCGAAATTTTTTCTATAGAAAAATATTTCTATCGAAATTTTTTCTATAGAAAAATATTTCTATCGAAATTTTTTCTATAGAAAAATATTTCTATCGAAATTTTTTCTATAGAAAAATATTTCTATCGAAATTTTTTCTATAGAAAAATATTTCTATCGAAATTTTTTCTATAGAAAACTATTTCTATCGAAATTTTTTCTATAGAAAAATATTTCTATAGAAATTTTTTTTATAGAAAAATATTTCTATCGAAATTTTTTCTTTAGAAAAATATTTCTTTTGAAAATTTTCCTTTAGAAAAATGTTTTCTTTGAAAACTTTTCTATAGAAAAATATTTCTTTTGAAAACTTTTCTATAGAAAAATATTTCTATCGAAATTTTTTCTATAGAAAAATATTTCTATCGAAATTTTTTCTATAGGAAAATATTCCTATCGAAATTTTTTCTATAGAAAAATATTTCTATCGAAATTTTTTCTATAGAAAAATATTTCTTTCGAAATTTTTTCTATAGATAAATATTTTTGTATCGAAATTTTTTCTATAGAAAAATATTTCTATCGAAATTTTTTCTATAGAAAAATATTTCTTTCGAAATTTTTTCTATAGAAAAATATTTTTGTATCGAAATTTTTTCTATAGAAAAATATTTCTATCGAAATTTTTTCTATAGAAAATATTTCTATCAAAATTTTTTCTATTTTTCAATCAAAATTTTTATATAGAAAAATATTTCTATCGAAATTTTCGCTATAGAAAAATACTTTGATGGAAATTTTTTCTATGGAAAAATATTTCTATCGAAATTTTTAATATATAAAAATTTTTCTATCGAAATTTTTTCTATAGAAAAATATTTCTATAGAAATTTTTTCTATAGAAAAATATTTCTATAGAAAAATATTTCTATAGAAAAATATTTCTATCGAAATTTTTTCTATAGAAAAATATTTCTATCGAAATTTTTTCTATAGAAAAATATTTCCATCAAATTTTTTGTATAGAAAAATTAATGTATCGAATTTTTTTTTATAGAAAAATATTTCTATCGAAATTTTTTGCTATAGAAACATATTTCTATCCAATTGTTTTCTATAGAAAAATATTTCTATCGAAATTGTTTCTATAGCAGAATATTTTTTTTGAAAATTTTCCTTTACAAAAATATTTCTTTTGAAAACTTTTCTATAGAAAAATATTTCTTTCGAAATTTTTTCTATAGAAAAATATTTCTGTAGAAAAACCTTTCTTTTGAAAAATTTTCTTTAGAAAATTATTTCTGTAGAAAAATATTTCTTTTGATTTTTTTTCTTTGGAAAAATGTTTCTTTTGAAAAATTTTCTTTAGAAAAAATTTCTTTTGAAAATTTTTCTATAGAAAATATTTCTATCGAAAATTTTTCGATAGAGATTTTTTTCCATCGAAAATTTTTCTGTAGAAAAATATTTTGTATTCAAAGTCTTTTTACCTGTTTGTCGTTACAGCTATTCATTTTGTAACATTTTAATGAAATTTTAATTTCTGTTTATTTTTTGGATGGTTTCCCTTGTTTTTTACCTTTTAACTGCCTAAGCACCATGGCACTGGAGGTTTTAGAAAATGAAATAATTATATAACAAGTAGAAAACCCTTGTTGGCAAATTTTAAATGTAATTAAGGGATTAATAACAAAAGCTTTCATAATACTCTGGATTTAATTTTAGTTAATGCAATATTTTAATAAGAAAAATAAATTAAAAGGAAATCTCTGTAGGTTTTTTGTAATTATTTGAAAATAACATATCCAAAGAAAAGTGGATTCTTAGAAAAGCAATTGAATAAATATTGTTTTTAATCTTAAGTATCAGCAGGGATTTTTTTTGATAAAGCACTTAAAAATTTTAATTAGCGTTAGTCGTTTTCAACTCTTGCCGATAAATTAATCCTAGTAGTAAGTACAAAACTCAATACACCCTTTCCATCTATTATGGTGTAAGTGATTTGAAACAAAAAAAGTGTTAATAGATCTGTATATTCTAAACTGAAAGTCTGATTGCATTAGTATGTATGAGAGAATTGTTAAGGAGAACCCAGGCTTTCTAAATTTTGGGTTTGTGGTAACCGTGTGTTTACGCAAGTAACAGGTAAAAGTGTTATAGTCGGCTGTGCCGAATCTTATATACCCACCATCAAATTGTGTTAAATTAAGAAACATATCTCAGAAAATGTGGACCAAATTCGAAAAAATTTGTAATGCTAGTTGGTAGTTTTGGTAAAACATTTGGTCTATATTCGGTTGCAGTAGCTTTATAATTCTAAATGTTGAAAGTATCTAAGTGCTTCCCTTGTATTTACTTTGCACAAAATTTAGTCTCATAAACGGGTATAGTTTAACATTAATAAGCTATTAAATACTTTTCGTTGCGCTTAATATGTAGTTACGATAAGCATCAGGTCCATATATTTTGTGAAGAGTTCCTAATGCATCTACCCTATATAATGTCTGGACTTAACATTGATTGATAGCTTTCTAATTTCCTTGAGGAGAACTTGATATACTGAATAAACCTCCAAATCTGTTTGATTTTTGATATAAAAAGGAAATATTATATATATAAAGAGTGTTCTAAAAAAATATGCATTTACTATTTTAGACAAAATTTATCCATAGAGCAAGAAATAATTTATTTTTTGATCAAGTTAGTTTCTATAGATATGTCAGATACTATTATTTTAGAAATTATTAATTTTCAATAGTTATTTCAATCAAAATGGACTGCGAAAAAAAGTTCGTGAAAATATAATTAAAACTTTTCAAAAAAATCCGTCATGGACTTTTAAAAAAATAGCTAAAAATTTGAAAGTTGACCCTCGAACGGTTTCTAATGCCATCAGACGGTATAAGGAAAACCTGAGCATTGAAAGAAAACCTGGATCAGGGAGGAAAAAAGGTCCTACAGATATTGGTAAGGCAAAAGAAGCCGAGCGACTCTTTCGAAGAGCGCCTAACACTTCTTTGAGAAAAGCAGCTCGTACGGTGAAATGTTCTAAGAATTTTGCACATAGAGTCAAGGCTTATGCAGGACTGAAGACATGCAAAGTCCAAAAGGTTCCAGATCGCAATTCTATAAAGAACTTAGAAGCAAAAAAACGATCGAAAAAATTGAAGTCTGATTTTATAACAAAATACACCTGTTGTGTGATGGATGATGAAACATACGTATTGGCAGACTTTTCTCAACTTCCTGGTCAAGATTTTTATGTTGCTGATAAACGGGGCAATGTTCGGCAAGAGTTTCGCACAAAAAAAAACAAACAAAATTCCCTAAGAAGTTTCTCGTGTGCCAAGCTATTTGCAGTTGTGGCAAAAGAGGTAAAGTATTTGTGGCACAATAAACACAGAAATTTATATAAAGAAGTGCCTACAAAAACGGTTGTTACCCTTTTTAAGAGAACACAAAGTGAAAATCCAACTACAAATTTTATTTAGAGCACTCTTTAAGAACTATAGCCAAATGTTGACGACTGTCACAATATTTTACATACTGGTTGGTATTTATATAATACCTATTTTTTGCCAAATTTACAGGCCTAGCTATCATAGTTTATAATTTAATAACTTTTAACTGGTGTTTGTGGCATTTGAGTGGTTTCCGGGAGTGCTTTTTTATATGAAAGCTTTAGTCAGATATAGACCGATTTCAAATAAATTTGATATACTTGCCAATAATTGCATGAAACCTCTAAATTCTAAATTAAGTCATTATAGCTTTTACAATTGTATTTAGTTTATCAGCATTAATGTGATTCCCGGGGCGGGGTTATATTTCTGTCCATTTTCAATATACAACTTTCTCAAGATATCAAAAATTTTAAAAATTTTTGACCCTCTAGCTATTTTCAGATGGAAACCTCTTTTCTTTTTGTATTTTTGTGTTTCCTTAAGTTTTTCATATGGGAGCTACCGTCAAATGGTGACCGATTATGACAAAATTTTGCACACTGGCTGGCATTTATTGGTATTTAAGTCTATTTTAGGTTGAACTAAGCCTGCTTCCGTGGGTTTTTTATATTTGAACTTATATATTCCAAATTTTATCATCATAGCTGTTATGATTTGTCATTTATTAGCAAATAAGCGATTTGCCTTGACAAGGTTACAAGGGAGCTATGGTCAAATGTGAACCGATTTTGCCCGATTTCAGTACTATTATTTTCAAGGAAATGAATAATATTTGTGCGAAATGTCAGTGACCTATATCATTTCGTTAAGGTTTTGTCGTGCCGACACAGACAGACGGATATACAGACAGATGGGCATCGCTCAGTTTTCTTAGAATTTCATAATTGTATTCAATTTATCAGCAATAATGTGTTTCCAATATCATCATAGCTGTTAAAATATGTCATTTGTTAGCAATAAGCGATTAGCTTAAACTATGTAATACTGGAGCTATGGCCAAATGTTAACTGGGTCCTATTTCACTAAACTAAAATTCTACAAGTTTACAAGTTATAATTACAAGTCTAATTCTTACAAGGGCTATTCAATTGTGTTTCATTAAAATTTTCACAACAATTGTAGCTTTTTGGACTTGTAAACTACAGATTCTATAATTATAATTTCTAAAATTACAATTTCTACAATTATAATAAAATTAAATATTTTAATAAATATATGGAGTCAAATAAAATCACTTGTAACTTGTAAAAATTTTTTCTATGCTTTTTTTTCTACAATTCTACAAGTACACATTTAGATTAGTGAAACAACACCACTTGCAGAAGTATGACTTGTAAACTTGTGAATTGTAAAAATCAATTTTTTACAAGTTCACAATTTTACAGGCAAAAACACTTGTAATTGTAAACTTGTAGCTTAGTGAAATAGGGGCCTGATCTTGATTAATTTCAATACCAAAATTTTCCAAGAAATAAAGATTTTTTATGCCAAATCTCCGTGACCTATATAATTTCGGTAAGGTTTAATCGTGTCAGCAACAGACATACAGACAGACGGACATCGCTCAATCGTCTTAGAATTTCATAAGGATTCAGAATATATATCGTTTTTGATTTTTGAGCCAATATTAAGGAAATTACAAACGGAATGACAATCTCAATATACCCCGCATTCTTTTTCATGGTGGGTATAAAAAAGGTAAAACTTCTGAATTTAGCAATATTTTTTTTTAAATATTCATTCTTCTTTTCTAATAAACATGCTACCAATATATTAATACATAAATTATTCGCAGAAATCAAGCAGAAAACAAATGACACAAAATTGATGATATCTTAAAAATTCAATTTTCGATTTAAGCTATTCTTCCATATTGCCACATATATATTGTGTATTATATTACTAATTTCACAAAGTATAGAATTAATTAAGTAAAACAAAAGCTTTAATTAATAATATTGTTCTACTTTTCTTCCGCCCACAACTCCAAATATATCTACACTTGTGACTTAATAAAGATTAATTGTAAACGTGTATGTTAATATTGCTTTAGCTTTTCCAGAGCAATTTTGACTTTTATACATTCAAATATTCTTAGATATATTTTTCATTTTCTTATATCTTTCGTTACAATTTAAACGTCTTCAAACAAAATGTTATAAATTAATCAAAAAATAACAAATTCTAGTAGGATGGATTTTGTTAGAAAAAAAAAATTATATATAGTAACACAATACATGTGAATAAATAAAAAGTCTTGGGAATTGAGTATTAGTATTTATATACATCAGATGGAAAATAGGAACTCTTTTTTCCTTATACCTTTGTTCATATGTACACATATTTCATTTCAATCAATGAATCCGTCTCCTAAGAGCATGTGTTCTTTAAGCTGTAATTTCATTCCAAAAAATAAACTTTTCCAATTTGTAATAAAGGAAGTGCTAAACAAAACAATATATAAAAAGTTTTTCATTTCTGCTGTTCTATAGATTTTTTATTTCTCTATATGTGGGAGTATGTACAAAAGAACAGCGCATCAAGTGATAGACCAAAAAGAAAAAAAAAAAAGAACATCTGTGACAGAATAACAATTTTGTTTCGAAAGTTATGGAGTTGGCACATACTCATAATAAATGTGACAGCTATAATTTCCTTTGGAGTTTGAGTGGTTCGATATAAGCTCTATAATTTATGCCAAATATTAGACAAAAAAAAATTATAAAGATTATACAATATAGGTATGTATGTCATATTTAATATAATGTATGTTCATATTTTTGTGGTATACATATAAGTAATCAGTAGTTTCATATCGAGGCACAATTTCCTATTATGATGAAATGTCTTGTAATTATACCGCAAAACAAAGGGGTATATACAGCTTTTGCTCGAATTGGAGCCACACGACCTACCGCAACGGCTCATTTCTGGTTGAATGGATACGTGAAAAAGCATAATTATCGTGATTAGTATAAAGAGCAGCCGAAGCTGATATAAAGTCTATTTTTATACCCACCATAAAAAATAATGGGGGTATATTGAGATTGTCATTTCGTTTGTAATTTCCTTAATATTGACTCAAAAACTAAAATTGAAGTATATTCTGAATCCTTATAAAATTCGAAGTCGACTGAGCGATGTCCGTCTTTCTGTCTGTCTGTCTGTCTGTCTGTCTGTCTGTCCGTCTGTCCGTCTGTCCGTCTGTCTGTCTGTCTGTCTGTCTGTCTGTCTGTCTGTCTGTCTGTCTGTCTGTGTGTCTGTCTGTCTGTCTGTCTGTCTGTCTGTCTGTCTGTCTGTCTGTCTGTCTGTCTTTCTTTCTGTCTGTCTGTCTGTCTTTCTGTCTTTCTGCCTGTCCGTCTGTTGTCGTCACGATGGAACGTAAACGATAAGATATAGGTCACTGAAATTCGGCACTAATATTCTTTATTTCTTGGAAAATTCTGGTATTGAAATCGGGCAAAATCGGTTTACATTTAACCATAGCTCCCGTATAACCTCGTCTAGGCTAATAATTTGATAATAAATGACAAATTATAACAGCTATGATGACAAAATTTGGTATCTAGAAGTTTTGCGTAAGCACTAGGCAAAATATAAAATTTCGTAGAAATTGGTTCACATTTAATCATAGCTCCCATACAAAAAAAACTTTTGGAAACAGCCTAAATTCCACCTGAAACACACCTACATGCCAATGAATGATAAACTGCAATAGCTTTGGCCATTTAGCACAAGAAAGTCTTACGTGAATACTAGCCAGTGTGAAAAATTTCGTCACAACAAAATTTTACATAAGGAAGTTTTATGTGAATGCCAGCCAGTGTGCAAAATTTTGTCACAATCGGTCGCCATTTTACAATAGCTCCTATATAAAGAACTTACGGAAACACAAAAATACGAAAAGAAAAGGGGGTTTATGTCCATCTTTCCGTCAGAGAAAAGCGCGATAGTTCCTTAACTACAAGAGCTAGAGAGACAAGTATTTTCGATATGTTATAGAAATTGTGTGCTGAAAATGGGTAAAATCGGTTCACATTTAGTTAGAGCTCCCGTATAATCACCCCGGGAATCACATTTATGCTGATAAATTAAATAAAATTGTTTGACAATTTTTTGTTGACGCTTATGAATTGTTTTTTTTTTTTTCTCAATAAAGAAAATAACTATAACAAGTAAAAAAATCTATAGTCGGTCAAGCCTGACTGTATGACACCCTTCACTACTAAGGTCAAATAACAATTTTTCCTTCAGTATTAGAGACTACATATCGTCATATAAAAGACGAAATGACCTATCTACAATTTTCAAAAGTACTTAATGACTGTTTAAATTACACTATGCAACAAAATTTAACTTTTTTCGAAGTGCACAACGGTCCTCTAGGTACAAAAACTAAAATAATTTGGCCATTTGTGATATTAGATGATCAAAATTTTGCACAGATATACGTTATGATATATTCCCTATATATAATCCTAAAAATTAAGTTAAAATTTTTTTTTTTTAATTTCTTCAACTTAAAGGATATTTGGCCTTTAAGATGACGATATGTTTATATATGTGTTTTCAAAATTTCGAAACTTTAATATATTTATGTCATTTCCAACTGAGGGTCTGATATGGGAGGTAGGGTCTATTGTGTCTCGATTTTTACCAAATTTCAGTTATCGGTTGATATTAACAAAATATTTTAAAATATTTTAGTAATAAAAATTTAGTAATAAAATTCAATTATCTTAAGACTTATAAGCTTTTCTATGCTTTTATGGGTATTTGAAAGACTTTTGAGAATGTTTCTTGTATGGGAGGTATGGTGGAATAAGGGCTTATTCCTACAAAATTAATTACACTGATTTCGACCACTACAAGCAATATTTATGCTGAATATTATTAAAATACAGGTAAAGTTGTGGCTGTAATGGGTCAAAAAAACTCTATTCCGGGAAAGCATCCGGGTACCTGAAATAGTAATCCGATTTTGCCCCAAAAGTATAGGGATCTTCAAAACATGAGCTTATACCAAATTTCCAATTGTCTTTGATGTTACGACCTGTAATTTTATAACAAGCTTACACGGATAACTTTCATTAAATTATCTTAGAAGTGATTCTAAGTCGATTGGTGGGTGTAAGACTAATATTTTTATGCATTACAAACATTAGCAGAAGTTCAATTTACCTCTTTCAATCTTGGTGATGAAGGTTACAAAAAGATATTTGTAATTTAAAGATCTCTAAAATGTCTGAAGATACAAGCAAATTAGTATTTCAGTATGAACAAATGAATTAATATAAATCATATGGCCATTGATATTTGGATTCGACATTTCGGATTACAACTAATATTCTCGTTAAGTGCTATTTAATCCACAGGTCAACAAACCAAAGCCTAGAATTTCCGCAAAGCAGTACAAAAAACATAGAACATTAATATAAATCGCTTAAAATAAACAACTTCCTGATAAAAATTATAGCCCATTTTACTAAATGATATTGCAGTCGATAAAATATTTAGTTATTTTAATATTAAAGATATTTATACTTGTGGAACATAAAGAAAAGGTAAGGAAAATACCTTATCTGATATACATAACTATTAAAATATTATGTATATAACTTTATTGTTTATTCATTCATTAATAGTCGCACGATTCGGTAGACATCATTAAATCGAATTAGGTACATAATCACAATAACATAAACATTGTCATAATACGAAATTCTTAACAGACGAAAAAGCAAAAGGCAAAAATTCTAAAACTTAACAAATTGTAAATTTTGGAATATAAAAATCATCACGTACAAGAAACCTGGTTAGAGGAGAAAAGAGCTCATTTACTATTTATATGTAGGGACTTATAATACAAGTATTTACTATTTACACGGACACAAAATATACACACATACATGCATACAAATAAATAAAAATCAAATATCAACTGTCATAACATTAGCTGGAAGCTGAAGTTTTGGCAACAGTTTCTGCAAAACGAAATATTTTCACGTTTTATTTTTCTATTTTTTTTTTCTGAACCAAACACATACTCTTAGAAGGTCATCGAGATTTACGTGAGACTTATACATTGATATGACACACACAAAAGTCGGCCTAAATACATTAATATTCAGACTAGGATAGAAGAACACAAGAACAAAATTTGAAAAATTTTCTTATACAAATATAAAATCTTCTTGAGAAACATGTTATTTTTAGAAATATTCCACACGTGTTTCTATCGGATTTCTGAACACATTTGGTCCATAGAGAAAAGCTACTAAAAACAAACATAACAACTTTAACTACTACTACAACTACAATCATAAAAGAAAACAAATATACTTAAGTGATTTTAGTGCAATTCTTGATAAACTTAATCATGGATGTATGTGTATTAGGGTGAACCTTATTTTACGAAAGAAATATTCTACATAATATAAAAACATGCTGTACAATTTTTTTTTCAAAAGAGGAACTTATGCTGCCCAAAAATTGTTAAACTTTTTTGTATTGAAAACTTTATTGATGACTTAAAATAAAGCTAATTTAGTTATCTTTTAAAAATTTGCAATATTTATAGGATTTTTTTTTAAATTTACTACTTTTATAGGCAATCTTTCAAAAATTTACTATTTTTATAGAAAATTTTTCAAAAATTTACTATTTTTCTAGGAAATTTTTAAAAAATTTACTAATTCTATAGGAAATTTTTCAAAAATTTACTATTTTTAAAGGAAATTTTTCAAAAATTTACTATTTTTAAAGGAAATTTTTCAAAAATTTACTATTTTTATAGGAAATTTTTCAAAAATTTCCTATTTTTATAGGAAATTTTTCAAAAATTTCCTATTTTTTATAGGAAATTTTTCAAAAATTTACTATTTTTATAGGAAATTTTTCAAAAATTTACTATTTTTATAGGAAATTTTTCAAAAATTTACTATTTTTATAGGAAATTTTTCAAAAATTTACTATTTTTATAGGAAATTTTTCAAAAACTTACTATTTTTATAGGAAATTTTTCAAAAACTTACTATTTTTAAAGGAAATTTTTCAAAAATTTACTATTTTTATAGGAAATTTTTCAAAAATTTACTATTTTTATAGGAAATTTTTCAAAAATTTACTATTTTTATAGGAAATTTTTCAAAAATTTACTATTTTTATAGAAAATTTTTCAAAAATTTACAATTTTTATAGGAAATTTTTCTAAAAATTCCTATTTTTATAGGAAATTTTTCAAAAATTTCCTATTTTTATAGGAAATTTTTCAAAAATTTACTATTTCTATAGGAAATTTTTCAAAAATTTACTATTTCTATAGGAAATTTTTCAAAAATTTACTATTTCTATAGGAAACTTTTAAAAAATTTACTATTTTTATAGAAAATTTTTCAAAAGTTTACTGTTTTTATTGGAAAATTTTCGAAAACTTACCATTTTTTAGGAAATTTTTCAAAAATTTACTATTTTTATAGGAAAGTTTTCAAAAATGTACTATTTTTTTAGAAAATTTTTAAAAAATTTACTATTTTTATTGGAAATTTTTCAAAAATTTACTATTTTCATAGGAATTTTTGCAAAAATTTACTAATTTTTTTTTCAAAAATTTACTATTATTTTTAGGAAATTTTTTTCAAAAATTTTCTATTCTTTTAGGAAATTTTCCAAAAATTTACTATTTTTTTAGGAAATTTTCCAAAAATTTACTATTTTTTTTTAGAAAATTTTTCAAAATCTCCTATTTTTATAGGAAATTTTTCAAAAATTTCCTATTTTTATAGGAAATTTTTCAAAAATTTCCTATTTTTATAGGAAATTTTTCAAAAATTTCCTATTTTTATAGGAAATTTTTCAAAAATTTCCTATTTTTATGGGAAATTTTTAAAAAATTTCCTATTTTTATGGGAAATTTTTAAAAAAAATTTCTATTCTTATAGGAATTTTTTTAAAAATTTCCTTTTTTTTATAGGAAATTTTTCAAAAATTTACTATTTTTATAGAAAATTGGAAAATTTTCAAAAATTTTCTATTTTGAAAGGAAAATTTTCAAAAATTTATTATTTTTTTAGAAAATTATTTAAAATATATTAGAATTTCTCGGATTTCGATCAACAATTTAAATGTATAATTGGTATTTTTGCTGAATGTATTCTAATTGAACGATTTAAAATACAACATTTTATTCACTATATGAAGTCAGTAAAATAAATGGAGCTACCTTAATATTCTCACTTTTATTCATGCGTGTTTTTTGATAATCTTTGTAGTAGGGAAATTTTAGTATTTTTTATGCTTTGGTATGTTACTTTGTCGTTAATAACATACTTTTTACGTTAAGAGGGTACAAAAATCTATTTAACGAAGGTATATAATTTAACACTTTAAACATTAATTTTTTGCTATCGGAAGCTATAATCTGTTTTGGGATATTATATTTAAAATTTTGTTAGTTTCTATGAATTTAGTTCTAAAGAAAAATGGCAAAACGCAAAGCTTTAATATTTAATGCAAAGCAAATTTAAATAAATATTTTGTAATCTTAAATTAAGTTACTAAATTATGTCCTGTTAATAAAGTAATATATATTAGTATTATAGTTAGCAATGTCTTACCAAAATATTAACAAATTTTATTCATTCGATAAAATATATTTATACCTTTCACCACCATAGGTGGAAAGGGTATTATAAGTTTGTGCTGATGTATGTAACGCATAGAAATATTTGTCTTAGACCCATCTTTTAGTATACCAATAGGTTTAGAATCACTTTCTGAGTCGATTTAGAGATGTCCGTCCGTCTGGCTGGCTGGACCCCCATGTAAACCTTGTAATCAAACTAAAGGTCGCAATTCTAAAGATATTTTAATGTAATTTATCACAGATCATCTTTTTGATAATGGGACCTTGGCTATTGAAATTCGTCAAAATCGGTCTATTATTTATGGTACCTCCCATAGGTCCCACTTCCAGAAATTGATATATTGGCCACAAAAATCAATATTTTTTCATGAAATTTTAAATAAATACTGCCTAGGCAAACTTAAATTACTGTACAAATTTCGTCGAAATCGGTCCACATTTGACTATAGCGCCCATACAAACTCTTTTCTCAAAACGCACTAAATGGGACAAAATTATTTTTTGCATACATAATTTTTGTAATAACTGCAATCAATTTACCAAATTTCGGGATAATCGGTCCACATTTGACCCTAGCACTCATATAAGTCTAAATGACGGAAATAGGTTAAATATCTAAGTTTTGAGAAAATGTTTGTATGATTGCAAAATTTAGCAAATATTTGTCTTTATACAGGAAAAATAACACCTTTGACCTTAGTGGTGAAGGGTATCGTATGGTCGGGCTTGACCGACTATAGCGCTTTCGTACTTGTTTTTAAATAATATTTTAATTTAAAAAATTTTTTTTTTTTTTCACTGAAATATGAGCCCAGTTTTACATATTAAATTATATTTCCTAATTTAAAGCGGGTATGTTTTGACAAAAACTTAAAAAACATACTTTGGACCGACATTGAATCTGAAGTAAAGCGAAGTTCAAAGCTCGGAGAAAATGTTTACAAAATTATATCAAAATCGGAGATAAAAGGTTCAAAATTCGTATTTTTCGTTCGAGAAATTTTACAGCGTTATGTTGTTTCTTCTGGCGTTTTTGTTAAATATATAATTTTTGTATAAGTTTCAAAAAATGCCCATTTTAAAGGTTTGCGAAAACGTTAGCCAAGGGCTCATGAATAACAATATTTTTAAATTCTTCAATTTGTTTTCTCATAATACTCCAAATTATACGATATAACTTAAAAAAAAAAACTTAATTTTTTAAATACTTTTTTCTTAACAACACAAAATGTACTTTTTATGACGTGAAGGTACTCTTTGGAGCCAATATTGGTCTATTTGTACTACTTTATAAGATTTCTAACTTTATAATTGATATACACTATTTACTAAAAACTGTATAAATATGTCTGTGATGATTCTCGTTGTGAACTTGAAGTAAAAAACTAACCACAAAATTCAAACTTGTTTGTGCTTATGAAATTAAAAGCCAATAGCTTTACTAAAATTGAGTCGCTGAGTTAGAAAGCATAAAAATCTTTCAGAAGTTAGCTATACTATAGGAGATATTTAGAGTTAAAATTTTCCATTGAATAAAAATCTATTTTTGTTAAATATCGCGAAATTTTCTTTCAAAACGACTAACAATTTTTATTGGATTTGAATATGTGGAAAGTATAATAATGGCGTAAAGTATAATATTGGCATTACTTAAGTTTTTATACCATCAAAAAGAATGGGGGGTATATTGAGATTGTCACTCCGTTTGTAATTTCCTTAATATATATATATATATATATATATATATATATATATATACAATTCCCCGACAACATTCCAATTGGAACAAGGGGTACTTCTCTCAGACAATGAGCTGCATCCGATTCTATTTTTAGACTCATTGAAAGGGACCTACGTTTTAACGCCGGCTCCGAACGGCGAGTGCATTAGTTAGAGAAGTTTTTCATAGCCTAATACTCAATAACCAGTGGCTAGCTGAGTTATGAGGTGAACCGCCGCCTTTTTTTGTTGAAAATTTATTTTTTTTTCAAGTGAGACTCACGTGGATTGAACTTGGGCCTCTGGTATGCTAGGCGGATGACTTACCTGCTATTCCTTAATATTGGCTCAAAAACGATATATATTCTGAATCCTTATGAAATTTTAAGACGATTGAGCGATGTCCGTCTGTCTGTATGTCTGTCTGTCTGTCTGTCTGTCTGTCTGTCTGTCTGTCTGTCTGTCTGTCTGTCTGTCTGTCTGTCTGTCTGTCTGTCTGTCTGTCTGTCTGTCTGTCTGTCTGTCTGTCTGTCTGTCTGTCTGTCTGTCTGTCTGTCTGTCTGTCTGTCTGTCTGTCTGTCTGTCTGTCTGTCTGTCCGTCTGTCCGTCTGTCCGTCTGTCCATCTGTCCGTCTGTCTGTCTGTCTATCTGTCTGTAGAAATCACGATAACGCCCAAACGAAAGGAGATAGCTCACTGAAACTTAGCAAAAACATTCTTCATCTCTAAAAAATTTTGATATTGAAATTGGGCAAAATCGGTTACCATTTGACCATAGCTCCCGTATAACCTCGCCTATGGTAATCGCTTATTTGCTAATAAATAACAAACTATAATAGCTATGATGAGAAAATTTTGTATATAGAAGTTTTGCTCTAGGCAGCATATAAAATTTCATCAAAATCGGTTCGCATTTAGTCATAGCTCTTAAATACACTTAAATGCCAATTTAAGTTAACAGCTACAACCACCAAATTTAGCACGAGGAGGTCTTATGTCAATGTCAACCAGTGTGCAAAATTTTGTCACAATCGGTCACCATTTGACCACAGCTCCCATATAAAAAACTTACGGAAACACAAAAATATAAAAAGAAAAGGAGGTTTATGTCCGTCTTTCCGTCAGATAAAAGCGCGATAGCACCTTAACGAAAAGGGCTACAGCAACAAAATTTTACAAAAGGAAGGCATATGTGAATACCAGCCAGTGTCAGTTATTATTTGACAATAGCTCTCATATAAAAACTTACGGAAACACAAAAATATAAAAGAAAAGACGGTTTATGTCCGTCTGTCCGTCTGTCCGTCAGAGAAAAGCGCGATAGCTCCTTATCTACAAAAGCTAGAGAGACAAAATTTAGCAAAAGTATTTTCGATATGTTATAGAAATTATGTGCTGAAAATGGGTAAAATCGGTTCACATTTAATTATCCCATATAACCCTGCCCCGGAAATCACATTTATGCTGATAAATTGAATAAAATTGTAAAATCAATGACTACTAAATTTAGAACAGAGAAGTTTTATGCAACTTTCAATCAGTATGTCAAATTTTATAGGAATCGGTCCATTTTTGACCATAGCTTTCATATAAAAAACCGGGAAAACCACTAAAATGCCACAAACACCAGTTAAAAGCTATTAAATTATAAACTATGTCAGCTATGGCCACTAAATTTTGCAGAAATAAACTTTATTTATATTAATACCAGCCAGTAAATTACATTTTGTAGCAATCGGTCAACATTTGGCTATAGTTCTTATATATAACATCCCCTTTTTTATATCTACAATCAAAAAGATTTGTAGGTACATTCAGTATATTAAGATTGCATCTACGAAATTAGATAGCTATCAATCAATGTTAGGTCTAGAATTTATACACGGTAGATGCATTAGGAACTAATAACAAAATATATAAACCTGCGGTGTTGCTATCAACATGTTTATGGCACAACGAAACAGCTTATCAATGTAAAACTATATTCGGTTATGAAACAGCATTTTGTCCAAGGTAAATACTTGGGAAACCACTAAGATACTTTTAAATGTCGAATTATAGTTACTATACCACTGCAACCGAATTTAGTCCAAATAAATTGCCAACAATACCACACTTGGTCAACATTTTGAATTAGCACTCTCATACAACTTGATGGTGGGTATACAAGATTCGGCACAGCCGAATATAACTCTCTTACTTGTTTTTGTATCATTCCATTGCACTTACTTACTTACATCCCATTGTGAACTATACGAAAAAAATTAGCGGATAATAATTGGATTTTGCTTAACTGATATGAAATGACATTATCCGCTTTTAAGAAATAAGTTCAAAGTTGGTGCTTTGGTAAGTTTACATTCTCGTCCTACAATATACACAACTTAATGTTAAATGACATTTCCCTTTCAAAAGTTTTTTCGATTGCTAAATAAGCTAAGAAAAATTTTAGTTAAAGTTGTTAATATAAATCTAGATAAGAAAGTATACAAGTACATAAATTCAAAAACTTTTTACACATACTGACACTTTGATATATCAAATGAGGATATAAAACATTATGATTAAAAGTAGCAATTATATCGTTCGCAATACTAATTAAAATGACTTCAACTTTTTAACATAATAGAAGATATTCTTCTTTTCATTGTTGTATTGTTAGAATTATAACAATGAAAAGAAATAATGAATCGAAAGGAAAAGAATGAAATCAATCGATTGATAAAATTATAGAAGTATTTATTAAATTCGTAAGAATTGAAAAGCAAAAAGCTAAGCAATAAAAGTATACAGATCTACTCATAATCAATAACTAAGTCGATTTAACGATGTCAGTCTGTTCGTATGACCAAACAGCTAGCTTGTCGTCCATATTATCTTGTTATCGAGGTCACACTTTTTAACATAATTTGATGAAAGTTACTACAGAAATCTTTTTATAGCCACCACCAAAAAGAATGGGGGTATATTGAGATTGTCATTCCGTTTTTAATATTGGTTCAAAAAACAAAAACTATATATATTCTGAATCCTTATGAAATTCTAAGACGATTGAGCGATGTCCGTCTGTCTCTCTGTCTGTTGAAATTACGATAACGCCTAAACGAAAGGAGTTAGCTCACTGAAACCTAGTAAAAATATTCTTCATCTCTGAGAAAATGTGCAAAATCGGTTCGCATTTGACCATAGCTCCCATATAACCTCGTCTAGGCTAATCGCTTATTTGTTAATAAATGACAAATTATAACAGCTATGTTGATAACATTTGGTACATAGAAGTTTTATATAAGCCTTAGGCAGCATATAAAATTTCATCAAAATCGGTTCATATTTAGTCATAGCTCCCATATAAAAAGCTTACGGAAACATCCTAAATTTCACCTAAAATACACTTAAATGCCAATAAATCTAAAACTTTAACAGTTATAACCACTTAATTTGGCACATGAAAGTCTTTTGCCAATGCCAGCCAGTGTGCAAAATTTTGTCACAATCGGTCACCATTTGACCATAGCTCCCATATGAAAAACATATGGAAACACAAAAATACATAAAGAAAGGAGGCTCATGTCCGTCTGTCTGCCAGATAAAAGCGCGATAGCACCTTAACGAAAAGAGCTAAAGGGACAAATTTTTACAAAAGTATTTCGGCTATCTTGAAAAAATTGTGTATTGAAAATGAACAAAATCGATTCACATTTAGTTAGAGCTCCCATATAACCCCGCCTTGGGAAACGCTTTAATTCTGATAAATTGTAATTGCTATGACGACTAAATTTAAAATAGGGAAGTTTTATGCAACTTTTGATCCGTTTATCAAATTTTATAGGAATCAGTCCATATTTGACTATATCTTTCATATAAAAAACACTCCCGGAAACCAAAAATTGTAGCAAAGGCCAACTAAAAGCTATTAAATTAGAAACTATGATAGCTATGGCCACTTAATTTTTAATCGGGCAACATTTGGCTATAATTCTTATATATATAACATCCTCTTTTTCTGTCCGTCTGTCTGTCTGTCTGTCTGTCTGTCTGTCTGTCTGTCTGTCTGTCTGTCTGTCTGTCTGTCTGTCTGTCTGTCTGTCTGTCTGTCTGTCCGTCTGTCTGTCTGTCTGTCTGTCTGTCTGTCTGTCTGTCTGTTTGTCTGTCTGTCTGTCTGTCTGTATGTCTGTCTGTCTGTCTGTCTGTCTGTCTGTCTGTCTGTCTGTTGAAATCACGATAACGTCTAAACGAAAAGAGCTAGCTAACTGAAACTTCGCAAAAAACATTCTTCATCTACAAGAAAATTTTGGTATTGAAATTGGGTAAAATCGGTTAACATTTGACCATAGCTCCCGTATAACCTCGTCTATGCTAATCGCTTATTTGCTAATAAATAACAAATTATAAGAGTTATGATGACAACTAGACAGCATATAAAATTTCATCGAAATCGGTTCACATTTAGCCATAGCTCCCATACAAAAAACTTACGAAAACTGCCTGAATTTCACCTAAAATACACTTAAATGCCAATAAATCTAAAAATATAACAGATATAACCACTAAATTTGGCACAAGAAAGTCTAATATCAATGCCAGCCAGTGTGCAAAATTTTGTCACAATCGGTCACCATTTGACCATAGCTCCCATATAAAAAACTTATGGAAACAGAAAAATACATAAAGAAAAGGTTGTTTATATCCGTCAGATAAAAGCATGATAGCGCCTTAACGAAAAGAGCTAGAGAGACAAAATTTCACAAAGGTATTTTCGATGTCTTGAAAAAGATGTGTGTTGAAAATGGACAAAATCGGTTCCAAAGTAGTTAGAGCTCCCATATAACCCCGCCCCGGGAAACACATTAATGCTGATAAATTGAATACAATTGTAATAGCTATGACAATTATATTTAAATTATTGAAGTTTTATGCAATTTTTGATCAGTTTATCAAATTTTATAGGAATCAGTCCATATTTGACTTTAGCTTTCATATAAAAAACACTCACGAAAACCAAAAATTTTAGCAAAGGCTAGTTAAAAGCTATTAAATTAGAAACTATGATAGCTATGGCAACTAAATTTTGCAAGAATAAGCTCTATATATATACCAACCAGTGTATTACAATCGGTCAACATTGGCTATAATTCTTATATATATAACATCCCCTTTTTATATCTACAATCAAAAAGATTTGGAGGTACATTCATTATATTAAGATTGCACCTATGAAATTATATAGTCATCAATCAGTGTTCAGCCCAGACTTTATATATGATGAATGCATTAGGAACTCCTAACAAAATATATGGACCTGCCGTATTACTGTTTACGTGTTTAGCCTAACTACATATTAATCACAACGAAAAGTATGTAACAACTTATTAACGTAAAACTATACCCGGTTATGAGACCGAGTTTTGATCAAAGTAAATACTGGGGAAACCACTAAAATATTTTTAAATGTTGAACTATAAAGCTACGGCAACCGAATTTAGTCCAAAGGTTTTACCAACAATACCAATTAGCTTAGCGATTTTTTCAGTTTTGGTCCAGATTTTGAATTAGCTGCCCCCTTGTAGATATATGAGATATGTTTCTAAATTTGACACAACTTGATGGTGGGTATATAAGATTCGGCATAGCCGAATATAACACTCTTACTTGTTATATCTACAATCAAAAAGATTTGGAGGTACATTCATTATATTAGGATCGCACCTATGAAATTAGATAGGCATTAATCAATGTTCAGCCCAGACTTTATATATGATGGATTCATTAGGAACTCCTAACGAAATATATGGACCTGCGGCATTACTATTAATATATTTAGTCCTACTAAATATTAAGCCCAACGAAAATTATTTAACAGCTTATTAATGTAAAACTATGCCCGGTTATGAGACCGAATTTTGATGAAAGTAAATACTTGGTTTCCCCAGTAGATAAGATATTTTTAAATGTTGAGCTATAAGGCTACTGCAGCCGAATTTTTTCAGTTTTGGTCCATATTTTGAATTAGCTGCACTCTTGTAGATATTTGAGATATGTTTCAAAATTTAATACAACTTGATGGTGGGTATATAAGGTTCGGCACAGCGAAATTTAGGTGAATAGATAGCCAGGCGAATGGACCGAGGGACATTACTTAAAGGTCTCAGAAGAATTTTTCTATACATGACGTATATTATTATATACATATACACAAATTTATATTAATATTTATTAAGTTTGTGCTAATATTTGTAAAACAGAGGAATATTTAACTGACTCTGAATCATTTTCTGAGGATAAAAATAAGGCAATAATATCATATCAGATCAAGATAATTTCATTACTTAAAGTAGATTAAAACAAATAGTGAAAAAGTGATCCACCCTAATGTAGTTGTTTCACATATAGTTCTTAACTAAACTTTCTATGTGAACACCCTGAAATAATAGCCATTTACTGCTAAGGATAATAATACTAATATACTGGTACAAATAAAAGGCAAATCCTTGAAAGAAAATTGACTATTTGTTGTGTATATTTCAGATGAAATGAAAAAGAAAAACTTGAACGAAACAAACAAATACAAATACAAGTTTTAATAGAAAAACCACAAGGTAAATACATGCTCGTATATTTGCTAAAGTTAATGTTGTAAAATCATATGTGAAGGCCAAGATAAGATGATATCTGTGGAACTATGTCAAAACATCTTAAGTAAGAATATAAAAAAAAGTTCATAAGTCTTGTACACTCTATTTCAAAAACTCATAAAACTTTTATTTTACAATAAAAATATTTATGCTTTCAAATCATAAATTTATATACATAATTTCCATTTGACATTTTAGTGATTAACCAATGATGTGGATATTTCCAAAACTTTCAAAACTTTTTTAAGATTCAAACTCACAAAAAAGAAAAATTGTTGCTTAATGTTTATGATACAATTATTTCTTTTGTAGGATTTCTTTGACAATTTCATTTCTAAACTTTTTCCTTAGAATGAAAGCCTAATTTATGGCAAACAATAAGCCAAAATAAATATGAAAACAAAATAATTGAATATAAAAACAAAATCTAATAAAATGTAACAAAATGTAACAAAGCAGAAAATTTCCGAGGGAAATCAATTCTTATAAACTAAAGCCACAGATATCGATTGACAAAAAAAAATAGAAATACAAAATAATACAGAGAAGGTAGAAAACAAGGAAATACATAAATTATTTATACTTATATTTAATTCCAGAAGAAAGAAAAGAAAAAATAGAATATAAGTAAATATATAAAGCTTAGTCTTTGTGTTTGGGGAGAAATTATTTACAAAGATAAAAATTACTTTAAGAAATTTAAGTACCGACTTTTATTATACTTATGTACGTATGTGTTTGCATTCATTTGGCCTATTATTTACATTTAGCAAGTGTTTGCCAGCGAATCAATTTTTTACATAATATCACTCCATTATAATCCTGATAATATAGTTCAAAGTTTACTTGACAAAACATACTATTACTACATTTTTTACAAAGATAATAAGTAGTTCAAATTAATCTCATTGAAAATCAAGTAAGAAAGTGCTATACTGAAAATTTGGCGGAATGATTTTTAATTTTTTAAAAATTTAATCTTCATAGGAAAAATTTCAAAAATTTACTTTATATAGGAAATTTTTCAAAAATTTACTTTTTATAGAAATTTTTAAAAAATTTACTTTTTATAAGAAATTCTTAAAAAAATTACTTTTTATAGGAAATTTTTCAAAAATTTTCTTTTTATCGGAAACTTTTCAAAAATTTACTTTTTATTGGAAATTTTTCAAAAATTTACTTTTTATAGGAAATTTTTAAGAAATTTACTTTTTATAGGAAATTTTTCAAAAATTTGCATTTTATAGGAAATTTTTCAGAAATTTACTTTTTATAGGAAATTTTTCAAAAATTTACTTTTTATAGGAAGTATTTAAAAAAAATACTTTTTATAGGAAATTTTTCAAAAATTTACTTTTGTAGTAAATTTTTCAAAAATTTACTTTTTATAGGAAATTTTTCAAAAATTTACTTTTTATAGGAAACTTTTCAAAAATTTACTCTTTATAAGAAATTTTTCAAAAATTTACTTTTTATAGGAAATTTTGCAAAAATTTACTTTTTATAGGAAATTTTTCAAAAATTTACTTTTTATAGGAAATTTTTCAAAAATTTACTTTTTATAGGAACTTTTTCAAAAATTTACTTTTTATAGGAAATTTTTCAAAAATTTACTTTTTATAGAAAATTTTTCAAAACTTTACTTTTTATAGGAAATTTTTTAAAAATTTATTTTTTATAGGAAATTTTTCAAAAATTTACTTTTTATAGGAAATTTTTCAAAAATTTACTTTCTATAGGAAATTTTTCAAAAATTTACTTTTTATAGGAAATTTTTCAAAAATTTACTTTTTAAAGGAAATTTTACAAAAATTTACTTTTTATAGGAAATTTTTCAAAAATTTACTTTTTATAGGAAATTTTTCAAAAATTTACTTTTTATAGGAAAATTTTCAAAAATTTATTTTTTTAAGGAAATTTTACAAAAATTTACTTTTATAGGAAATTTTTCAAAAATTTACTTTTTATAGGAAATTTTTCAAAAATTTACTTATTATAGGAAATTTTTCAAAAATTTACTTTTTATAGGAAATTTTTCAAAAATTTACTTTTTATAGGAAATTTTTCAAAAATTTACTTTTTATAGGAAATTTTTCAAAAATTTACTTTTTATAGGAAATTTTTCAAAAATTTACTTTTTATAGGAAAAATTTCAAAAATTTACTTTATATAGGAAATTTTTCAAAAATTTTCTTTTTATAGAAATTATTTAAAAATTTACTTTTTATAAGAAATTCTTAAAAAAATTACTTTTTATAGGAAATTTTTCACAAATTTGCATTTTATAGGAAATTTTTCAAAAATTTACTTTTTATAGGAAGTATTTAAAATAAATACTTTTTTTAGGAAAATTTTCAAAAATTAACTTCTTATAGGAAATTTTTCAAAAATTTACTTTTTATAGGAAATTTTTCAAAAATTTACTTTTTAAAGGAAATTTTTCAAAAATTTACTTTTTATAGAAAATTTTTTAAAAATTTAGTTTTTATAGGAAATTCTTAAAAAAATTTACTTTTTATAGGAATTTTTTCACAAATTTGCATTTAATAGGAAATTTTTGAAAATTTAAGTTTTTATAAAAACATTTTTAAAAATTTACTTTTCATAGGAAATTTTTCAAAAATTCACTTTTTATAGGAAATTTTTCAAAAATTTACTTTTTATAGGAAATTTTTCAAAAATTTACTTTTTATAGGAAATTTTTCAAAAATTTACTATTTATAGTAAATTTTTCAAAAACTTTATTTTTTAAAGGAAATTTTTCAAATATTTACTTTTTATAGGAAATTTTTCAAAAATTTACTTTTTATAGGAAATTTTTCAAAAATTTACTTTTTATAGGAAATTTTTCAAAAATTTGCATTTTATAGGAAATTTTTCAGAAATTTACTTTTTATAGGAAATTTTTCAAAAATTTACTTTTTATAGGAAGTATTTAAAATAAATACTTTTTATAGGAAATTTTTCAAAAATTTACTTTTGTAGTAAATTTTTCAAAAATTTACTTTTTATAGGTAACTTTTCCAAAAATTTACTCTTTATAAGAAATTTTTCAAAAATTTACTTTTTATAGGAAATTTTGCAAAAATTAACTTTTTATAAGAAATTTTTCAAAAATTTACTTTTTATAGGAAATTTTTCAAAAATTTACTTTTTATAGGAACTTTTTCAAAAATTTACTTTTTATAGGAAATTTTTCAAAAATTTACTTTTTATAGAAAATTTTTCAAAACTTTACTTTTTATAAGAAATTTTTCAAAAATTTACTTTTATAGGATTTTTTTTCAAAAATTTACTTTTTATAGGAAATTTTTTAAAAATTTATTTTTTATAGGAAATTTTTCAAAAACTTTATTTTTTAAAGGAAATTTTACAAAAATTTACTTTTTATAGGAAATTTTTCAAAAATTTACTTTTATAGTAAATTTTTCAAAAATTTACTTTTATAGTAAATTTTTCAAAAATTTACTTTTTATAGGAAATTTTTCAAAAATTTTCTTTTTATAGGAAATTTTTCAAAAATTTACTTTTTATAGGAAATTTTTCAAAAATTTACTTTTTATAGAAATTTTTCAAAAATTTAGTTTTTATAGAAAATTTTTCAAAATTTACTTTTTATAGGAAACTTTTCAAAAATTTACTTTTATAGGAAATTTTTCAAAAATTTACTTTTTTAGGAAATTTTTCCAAAATTTACTTTTTATAGGAAATTTTTCAAAAATTTACATTTTATCGGAAATTTTTCAAAAATTTACTTTTTATAGGAAATTTTTCAAAAATTTGCTTTTTATAGGAAATTTTTCAAAAATTTACTTTTTATAGGAATTTTGTTATAAAAAAAATTTGCAAAATTTTTTGTTTTATTTGTTTTAAAAGCGGATAAAGTCTCATACATTTTTCAATTCAAAAGTAAAATTTTTTCATAAAAAATTAAAAATTAATCGAAAAAACGGATTTAATCCACTTTTAAAATAAGGCCTTTATAAAGCACAATTCGATTGTAAATGGTAAATGTATCACTTTGTGTCACCAACCAACTAGTTCTAACCATCTATGTAGTATAGAAATGTCTTGTATTATCTTTTGCAATTAGCAAAACCTTAAAATTGCTTTGGTTAAAATAATTTAAAATAAACTCACTTATCCTCAAGATTTAAATTAAAATCGAACTAAAAATAAACCAACTGTTACCATTATTACAAAGTAAATAAAGAAAAACGATATAACTTAAACTATTTTATATACGAGAATATTGTATTATTCAGTTTTTAACTCTAGATCTACTAAATTTTGTCAGCATTCAAGTCTTGGTATGTGTCTGATGTTTTAGGAATGAGAAATTCAAACAAATACGATTTTGTTTTTGGTTAATAAAAACTCAACTACGTCTCAAGTTTTTATTTAAAGACTTATTTCATGTTTATTTGTATTTGACTAGATATGTATGTATATGGGATTTTAAGCTGCTGTAGTTGTATTTATAGAGCATCTAAGTTTTACGATATGTGCCGTAAATACAAATGTATTAGCATGTATAATGTTTTGATAAAGTATATACTTACATACGAATTCCTAAACTAAATAAAACTAGAAAACAACTTTATCTTCATTACGAACTTCTACGTGCTATTACCCATCCCCTTAGAGTGTTTATTGCTAGTTTTTTGGTTTTATTTTTTTCATTTTTTGATTCATCTTATGCGAAATCGCTTTTATTTACTCAATATTGCTTCAAGTAGTAAAAATTGAGTTGAGGCATTCAACGACATAAATATTTTTCTATAGAAAAATTTTCGATAGAAATATTTTTCTATAGAAAAATTTTCGATAGAAATATTTTTCTATAGAAAAATTTTCGATAGAAATATTTTTCTGTAGAAAAATTTTCGATCGAAATATTTTTCTATAGAAAAATTTTCGATAGAAATATTTTTCTATAGAAAAATTTTCGATAGAAATATTTTTCTATAGAAAAATTTTCGATAGAAATATTTTTCTATAGAAAAATTTTCGATAGAAATATTTTTCTATAGAAAAATTTTCGATAGAAATATTTTTCTATAGAAAAATTTTCGATAGAAATATTTTTCTATAGAAAAATTTTCGATAGAAATATTTTTCTATAGAAAAATTTTCGATAGAAATATTTTTCTATAGAAAAATTTTCTTTAGAATTATTTTTCTTTGGAAAGATTTTCTTTAGAAATATTTTTCTATAGAAAAATTTTCTTTAGAAAAATTTTCTTTAGAAATATTTTTCTATAGAAAAATTTTCTTTAGAAATATTTTTCTATAGAAAAATTTTCTTTAGAAATATTTTTCTATAGAAAAATTTTCTTTAGAAATATTTTTCTATAGAAAAATTTTCTTTAGAAATATTTTTCTATAGAAAAATTTTCTTTAGAAATATTTTTCTATAGAAAAATTTTCTTTAGAAATATTTTTCTATAGAAAAATTTTCTTTAGAAATATTTTTCTATAGAAAAATTTTCTTTAGAAATATTTTTCTATAGAAAAATTTTCTTTAGAAATATTTTTCTATAGAAAAATTTTCTTTAGAAATATTTTTCTATAGAAAAATTTTCTTTAGAAATATTTTTCTATAGAAAAATTTTCTTTAGAAATATTTTTCTATAGAAAAATTTTCTTTAGAAATATTTTTCTATAGAAAAATTTTCTTTAGAAATATTTTTCTATAGAAAAACTTTCTTTAGAAATATTTTTCTATAGAAAAATTTTCTTTAGAAATATTTTTCTATAGAAAAATTTTCTTTAGAAATATTTTTCTATAGAAAAATTTTCTTTAGAAATATTTTTCTATAGAAAATTTTCTTTAGAAATATTTTTCTATAGAAAAATTTTCTTTAGAAATATTTTTCTATAGAAAAATTTTCTTTAGAAATATTTTTCTATAGAAAAATTTTCTTTAGAAATATTTTTCTATAGAAAAATTTTCTTTAGAAATATTTTTCTATAGAAAAATTTTCTTTAGAAATATTTTTCTATAAAAAAATTTTCTTTAGAATTGTTTTTCTATAGAAAAATTTTCTTTAGAATTGTTTTTCTATAGAAAAATTTTCTTTAGAATTGTTTTTATATAGAAAAATTTTCTTTAGAATTGTTTTTCTATAGAAAAATTTTCTTTAGAATTGTTTTTATATAGAAATATTTTCTTTAGAATTATTTTTCTATAGAAAAATTTTCTTTAGAATTATTTTTCGTTAGAAAAAATTTCGTTAGAATTTTTTTTCTAAAGAAAAATTGTCGTTACGTTTTCGTAGGGATCACCCTACTAAGCATTTTCAATAGTTTCTAAGTGTTTTTATCTATACTCTATTAAATGAAGAAAAATCACTTGTTTACACTATCACCATAAATAAAATGTATGTATAAGTTTCGGGGAAGTAAAGTTAAATTAATGCATACCAAGTCTTTCGTATGGAAGGTGTGGAAATGTAGGGGGACATTAAAGTTTAGTTCCACCCCTCATACATACAATTATACATACATACATACAAAGTGTGTGTTAAAAGGGAATGTCATGGCATTTAACTTTATGAGCATTAAACATACAAAACAGACAAATTTATAGCAAAACATTAATTCATTTTGTAAGCCACTTAAATTACTTCTAATCAATAAAGATTAATTAGTCTTATTTTCGTAAAATTCCTTTATATTCTACATAAATAAGTTTGTTTACTTGAATGTAGATTATATTTATAAGTATTTTCATTCAAGGGTGTTTTTTAGCAAGGGACAAATTATTACTGGATGAAGTATCAATGTTAATATTCGTATTTAGGTGTCAAGTTTAAGTAGCAGCTTGTTAATTTATAATACCCACGTATTATGGGATATTTTCGTATTTGTTTATTCTTAATTATATCGTTTGAAGTGAAAGCATTAATACGTTTATGCTTTTATTTTGAATGAAATGCGCACTAAATACATTGAAGGCATCAGGCTAAAGCACTAACGCCTTCAAATGTTGGATACAATCGTCGCTAGCCAGAACTTTTGAAAATGACAGCTACATACCAAACAAGAAAGTTACCAAAAACAAGTAAGAAAGTGCTACAGTTGGTCAAGTCTGACTCTATAATACCCCACACTACATAGAAAGTTAGGAAATTTTTATACCCACCATCAAAAAGAATGGGGGGTATATTGAGATTGTCATTCCGTTTGTAATATACTTAATATTGGCACAAAAATCAAAAACGATATATATTCTGAATCCTTATTGAATTCCAAGACGATTGAGCGATGTCTGTCTGTCTATCTATTGAAATCACGATAACGCATAAACGAAAAGGGCTAGCTCACTGAAATGTCTGTCTGTTGTCTGTCTGTTGTCTGTCTGTTGTCTGTCTGTTGTCTGTCTGTTGTCTGTCTGTCTGTCTGTCTGTTGTCTGTCTGTTGTCTGTCTGTTGTCTGTCTGTCTGTCTGTCTGTCTGTCTGTCTGTCTGTCTATTGAAATCACGATAACGCCTAAACGAAACATTTTTCACATCTGAGAAAATTTTGGTACTGAAATTGGGCAAAATCGGTTAACACTTGACCATAGCTCCCGTATAACCTCGCCTACGCTAAACGCTTAATTGCAAATAAATAACAAACTATAATATGATGACAAAATTTGGCGTATAGAAGTTCTGCACAAGCCTTAGGCAGCATATAAAATTTCATCAAAATCGGTTCAAAGTTAGTCATAGCTCCCATACAAAAAACTTACGGAAACAGCCAAAATTTCACCTAAAATGCACTTAAATACCAATAAATCTAAAACTTTTACAGATATAACGACAAAATTTAGCACGAGGAGGTCTTATGTCAATTCCAACCAGTGTGCAAAATTTTGTCATAATCGGTCACCATTTGACCATAGCTCCCATATAAAAAACATACGGAAACACAAAAATACAAAAAGAAAAGAGGGTTTATGTCCGTCTGTCCGTCAGATAAAAGCGCGATAACGCCTTAACGAAAAGGGCTACAGCGACAAAATTTTACAAAAGGAAGTCTTATGTGAATGCCAGCCAGTGTGCAAAATTTTGTTATTAGCGGTTACTCTTTGACCTTAGCTCCCATATAAAAAACTTACGGAAACACAAAAATACAAAAAGAAAAGACGGTTTATGTCCGTCTGTTCGTCAGATAAAAGTGCTCCTTAACTACACGAGCTAGAGAGGCAAAATTATACAAAAGTATTTTCGATATACAACAGAAGTTGTGTACTGAAAATGGGCGAAATCGGTTTACATTTAGTTAGAGCTCCTATATAACCCCGCCCCGGGAAACACATGCATGCTGATAAATTGAATACAATTGTAATAGCTACGACGACTAAATTTAGAATAGAGACATTTTATGCAACTATTGGTCAGTATATCAAATTTTATAGGAATCGGTCCATATTTGACTATAGCTTTCATATAAAAAACACTTCCGGAAACCAAAAAAAATGTAGCAAAGGCCAGTCAAAAGCTATTAAATTAGAAACTATGACAGCTATGGCCACTAAGTTTTGCAGAAATAAACTTTATATTTATACAAGCCAGTATATAAAATTTTGTAACAATTGGTCTACATTTGGCTATAGTTCTTATATATATAACATCTCCTTTTTTATATCTACAAACAAAAAGATTTGGTGGTACATTTAGTACATTAAGATCGCATCTTCGAAATTGATAGCTATCAATCAATGTTAGGTCCAGACCTTATACGCGGTAGATACACTAGAAACTCCTAACAAAATATATGAACCTGCCGTGTTGCTATCAACAAATTGATGGCTATCAACATTATTTATGTAAATCTATATTCGGTTATGGAACAGCATTTTGTCCAAGGTAAATACTAGGAAAACCACTTAGATACCTTTTAAATGTTGAACTCTATTAACTATACCACTGCAACCGAATTTAGTCCAAACATATTATCAACAATACCACATTTGGTCAACATTTTGAATTAGCTGCACTCTCGTACAACTTGATGGTGGATATACAAGATTCGGTACAGCCGAATATAACACTTTTACTTATTTTAATTTAAAAATTTAATAATTTTCCAAAAATTCTATAATACTTAAAAATTACATAATCTTAAAAATTTGCATTACTAAGAATATTTGTAAAGAATTTTAAATATTTTATTTATACTAAAATATTTACATTCAAATTTTTAAAGATCTTTTTACTCATACACATTTATTTATTAGATAAATGTATGTATGTAAGTCATTTTATGCATGTAAATATTTAATAACTTTCTTTGTTATTAATGGTTCACAAATCGAAATGTTAATTACATTTCCGGCTAATCAAAAATAATTTATTAATGTTCACAAATTGTTTTTATCTGTATAAATATTTAATGTATATTTAATAAGAGATATGCATCTGTATTTCTATTATGTTTTACTTATAGCAAAACGAAGACATTTGTTTATAGTATTAACTGAAGATTATTACCTTTCATTATGTAATAATATACATCAATACAATTCGATTGATTTAATTGTCCATAAAATTTAATACTCTAACCTTGTTTATTTTAATTACTAAGTACATGGATACTAGACTGTCTCCCAAATAAAGCAAGAAACAAGTAAGAGTGTTATATTCGACTGTGCCGAATCTTGTATACCCACCATCAAGATGTACGAGAGTGCAGCTAATTCAAAATGTTGACCAAATGTGTTATTATTGGTTATATATTTGGACTAAATTCGGTTGCAGTGGTATATTTATTATAGTTCAACATATAAAAGTTTCTAAGTGGTTTCCCAAGTATTTACCTTGGACAAAATGCTGTTCCGTAACCGAATATAGTTTCACATTAATGTTTCGTTGTGCCATAAACATGTTGATAGCAACACGGCAGGTTCATATATTTTGTTAGGAGTTCCTAATGCATCTACCGTGTATAAAGTCTGGACCTAACATTGATTGATAGCTATCTAATTTCGCAGATGCAATCTTAATATACTGAATGTACCTCCAAATCTTTTTGATTGTAGATATAAAAAGGGGATGTTATATATATAAGAACTATAGCCAAATGTTGACCGATTGTTACAAAATTTAATATAAAGAGTATTCTAAAAAAAATATGCATTTACTATTTTAGACAAAATTTATCCATAGTGTAAGAAATAATTTATTTTTTGATCAAGTTAGTTTCTATAGATATGTCAGATGCTATTATTTTATAAATTATTAATTTTCAATAGTTATTTCAATCAAAATGGACTGCGAAAAAAAGTTCGTGAAAATATAATTAAAACTTTTCAAAAAAAATCCGTCATGGACTTTTAAAAAAATAGCTTAAAACTTGAAAGTTGACCCTCGAACGGTTTCTAATGCCATCAGACGGTATAAGGAAAACCTGAGCATTGAAAGAAAACCTGGATCAGGGAGGAAAAAAGGTCCTACAGATATTGGTAAGACAAAAGAAGTCGAGCGACTCTTTCGAAGAGCGCCTAACACTTCTTTAAGAAAAGCAGCTCGTACGGTGAAATGTTCTACGAATTTTGCACATAGAGTCAAAGCTTATGCTGGACTGAAGACATACAAAGTCGAAAAGGTTCCAGATCGCAATGCTATAAAGAACTTAGAAGCAAAAAAAACGAGCGAAAAAATTGAAGTCTGATTTTATAAAAAAATACACCTGTTGTGTGATGGATGATGAAACATACGAACTGGCAGACTTTTCTCAACTTCCTGGTCAAGATTTTTATGTTGCTGATAAACGGGGCAATGTTCGGCAAGAGTTTCGCACAAAAAAACAAACAAAATTCCCTAAGAAGTTTCTCGTGTGGGAAGCTATTTGCAGTTGTGGCAAAAGAAGTAAAGTATTTGTGGCATCTGGCACAATAAACACAAAATTTTATATAAAGGAGTGCCTACAAAAACGGTTGTTACCCTTTATAAGAGAGCACAGAGTGGCTACATTTTTTGGCCCGATTTAGCATCATGCCATTATGGAAAAAAGGCACTTGAGTGGTACTCAAAGAATAATGTCATTTTTGTACCACGAGAGGCAAATCCATCTAACTGTCCAGAACTTCGGCCTATGGAAAGGTATTGGGCTCTGGTAAAAAAGGAATTGAAGAACACAGGAAAGATTTTCAAGAACATGTCCGATTTTAAGCGCAGGTGGAACACATGCTCCAAAAAGATATCAGAAGCAACTGTAAAATCTTGAACGGGAGGGTTTCCGAAAAAAGTCGATAATTTTGCAAAACCCGAGTACTAATTAAACATTTTAATGCTAAATGATTTTGTATAATATGTCATTATATTTGCGTATTTTGTAGAGTTTTTATATTTAAAGGTTTGATTTTTATTTAAGAAAATCCAACTACAAATATTATTTAGAGCACTCTTTAGTGGCTGGTATTGATATAAAGTTTATTTATGCAAAATTTAGTGGCCATAGCGGACATAGTTTATAATTTAATAGCTTTTAACTGGCGTTTGTGGCATTCTAGTGTGATGTCCGGGGCAGGGTTATATGGGAGCTCTAACTAAATGTGAACCGATTTTACCCATTTTTATATCATATCGAAAATATTTTTGCAAAATTTTGTCTCTCTAGCTCTTGTAGTTAAGGACGACATAAACCGTCTTTTCTTTTTATATTTTTGTGTTTCCGTAAGTTTTTTATATGGGAGCTATGCTCAAATAGTAGCCGATTGTAACAAAATTTTGCACACTTTCTGGCATTCACATAAAACTTCCTTTTGTAAAATTTTGTTGCTGTAGCCATTTTCGTTAAGGCGCTATCGTGCTTTTATCTGACGGACATAAATCCAATTTTCTTTTTGTATTTTTGTGTTTCCGTAAGTTTTTATATGGGAGCTATGGTCAACTGATGACCGATTGTGACAAAATTTTGCACATTGGTTGGCATTGACATAAGACCTCCTCGTGCTAAATATAGTTTATGATTTATTGGCATTTAAGTGTATTTTAGGTGAAATTTTGGCTGTTTCATTAAGTTTTTTGTATGACCAAATGTGAACCGAAACCGATGAAATTTTATATGCTGTCTAGGGCTTATCGAAAACTTCTATATACCAAATGGTATCATCATAGCTATTATAGTTTGTTATTTATTTGCAAATAAGCGATTAACGTAGGCGAGCTTATACGGGAGCTATGGTCAAATGTTAACCGCTTTTGCCCAATTTCAATACCAAAATTTTCTCATGGATGAAGAATGCTTTTTTTTGCTAAGTTTCAGTGAGCTAGCTCCTTTTGTTTAGGCGTTATCATGATTTCAACAGACAGACAGACGGACATCGCTCATCGTCTTATAATTTCATAAGGATTCCGAATATATACCGTTTTTTATTTTTGAGCCAATATTAAGGAAATTTCAAAAGGAATGACAATCTCAATATACCCCCCATTCTTTTTGATGGTGGGTATAAAAAAGTAGTATAGTCGTTCAAGACCGACCACATGATACCCTTCACAATCAAGATCAGATGTCTTCACTTATGATTGCATAAAAATAATCATAAATATATGTTTGTGCTTATATATGAGCTAGGGGGCAATGTGGACCGATTTTATAGAAGTCAGGCAATTTGATTACAGTTTACACAAAAACAAGTAAGAAAGTGCTAAAGTCGGCCAAGTCCGACCATACGATACCCTTCACCACTAAGGCAAAAGGTCTTCTTTTTCCTGTATAAAGACAAATATTTGCTAAATTTTGCCATCATACAAACATTTTCTCAAAACTTATATATTGAAGCTATTTTCGTCGTTTAAACGTACATGAAAGCTAGGGTCAAATTTGAATCGATTATCTCGAAATTTAGCTAATTCATTAAAGTTTTTACAAATTATGTATGTAAAAAATAAACTCAAAATTCTCATTATCTTTAGATTTACGAGCGTTTTAGTGATTTTTGTTGCATTTAGTGCGTTTTGAAAGAAGAGTTTGTATGGGAGCTATAGCCAAATGTAGACCGATTTCAACGAAATTTGATACAGTTATTTTGTTTTACATTAGAATTATTTATTTTTAATAAAAAAATAATTGATATTTGTGGTCAATATATCAGCTCCGGAAAGTGGGACCTATGGGAGGTACAATAAATAATGGGCGGATATTGACGAATTTCAAAAGCTGCCTAGTATATGCTGCCTAGTGCTTATGTAAAACTTCTAGATACCAAATTTTGTCAACATAGCTGTTAAAATTTGTTATTTATTAGAAAATAAGCGATTAGTCTAGACGAGGTTATACGGGAGCTATGGTCAAATGTAAACCGATTTTGCCTAATTTCAATACCAAAATTTTCTCGTAGACGAAGAATGTTTTTACTAAGTTTCACTGAGCTAGGTCCTTTCGTTTAGGCGTTATCGTGATTTCAAAAGAAAGACAGACAGACGGACAGACAGACAGACAGACAGACAGATACATAGATAGACAGACAGACAGATACATAGACAGACAGACAGACAGACAGACAGACAGACAGACAGACAGATGGACAAATAGACGGACAGACAGACGGACATCAATCGTCTTAGAATTTCATAAGGATTTAGAATATATATCGTTTTTGATTTTTGAGCCAATATTAAGGAAATTACAAACAGAATGACATTCTCAATATACCCCCCATTCATTTTGATGGTTGGTATAAAAAGATGAGACCCGTATTTGATTAAATCGACTAAAGATTAAAATATGTCAATTTGTCATTTTTATTACAAAGAAACCCGAACAAAAAATTCAAAAATTGTTATTTTTACAGAATATCCTTAAAAAGTGTATGGCTGATCTTCTTGGACGAATTGTATATACAGTTGTTCAATGTTCATTTTGAGGGGGGTACACTTTGAACGAATTTTGCTTCCACACAACTTGAGTCGCTCTAATATATGTATATAGTTCCCACACAACATTCCAATTGGAACAAGGGGTACTTCTCTCAGACAATGAGCTGCATCCGAATCTATATTTAAGACTCATTGTAGCACAACGAGTGACATTGATTTATCAAAATTGTTGGCAAATAGTGTAATGCAGTTTTATTTTCCAGCTATGCCTAGTCTGTCCAGGTTCATCAAAGGTCTGCTTCCTTTAATATATTTTGCTTCCACAGGGCGGCTTGGTATCTTCGTGAGTCGTTGGGCAAAAGCTATGCTTATATGGGTTAAATAATAAGAGACTCGGTCGGTTAACTACAAAGCAAAGAATACTCCGATGAGATAAAAACTTCGGCGCTCAATCGGCTAACTACAGCATTCAATCCGACGAGATAAATACTTCGGCTCTCGGTCGGTTAACTACGATGAGATAAAAACTTCAGCTCTAAGTCGGCTAACTACGGTATTATAATACAACAATCGAATCAACTAACTACGATGTTAACTACTAGGAAGAACTCTCAGTTCTGCCTCCCTCGGTGTTAAAAACAAGAATACTTATGGTTATCAACTAAATGAGAATTATGTTTAGGTTCTGGTTTTTATTTATTAATATATATTTAGATATATTAAGGAGGTAGCAAAAATAAAAACGGGGTGTTCAGAAAAAGAGTGTAGTGCAGTATATAGATGAAAGTAGTAGAATTTAATATATTATTTGTAACGGCACGTTACAATAGTTTACTTTTAAAGTTAGTTTAACGAAATCTCGTACTTAGTATTCAATAACAAAATGCGCAAGGAGAACTTAACCAATCAAATACAAAACCGCCAATGAAACTTTTTTAATACTAACTGTCATATTTGCAACGACATCATTTAATCTGTGATACAAAACAAAGCCAGATACAGAGTAGTAAAGCCATTTATTAAGAAAATACTAAATTACTAGAATTAAAACGAAATATTTTTCCATATTTTTATGAACAAAATTTAAATACTTCGAAATATGACTTTAGTAACGAAAGTAATTTGTAAAGTAATATTTCAATACATTACTTTGGTGTAATATTATACAATATTGTATAATAAACTTAACAATATTTTGTGCCTATGTTCCTTTCAAATATATTTCAACAAAACGGAAACCTTGATCTTTCAACTTTTAGGTGTTTCCTAAAAATATCTTTAAAATGTGTTTCAATTCATCAACATAAAAAGTTAACCTTTTATATAAAATTAAAAGTGGCATTAGTCAAAGAAAAATTTTACTTTTATTTTATGTATTTCATTCTTTTATATCTTATTTCTTTTCTAAATTTAAAATTTCTATATTTTAGACATTTATACAAAATATGTACTCAAATGTAAAGAAAAACATGTCTATTTAATGAACATTGTTGAAAACATTTTTACGAGTAAATATTTTAATGCAAACTCATTTGAAAAGATGCCAAAAATGTAAATGTATCTTGTTTTTTTATATATATTTTTACATTGATGAAGTGCTATAAATTACTTCATCAAAAAAATATCAAATTGTATAAATTTTAGGTATTTAGAGAAATAAAAATATAAACAAGAACACATTTACTTTGATAAATGTAAATATATATTTGTAATGCAAATATATGTATTTTGTGTGTCCTTTAGCAATAATCACCTAAGTCGACTTAAGAAAGTATTAAACATTATATATTTAGCTGAAATGTTTTCATATTGCTTGCAATCATTTTAAATTTTTCTTCGTTTTAGACTTAATCGGTTATTGCTCAGGGGCACAGACATGAAACCAGAAAATGCTTAACGTACACTTTTGCTGTAGGTAAAAGTAATGCATTCATAAATTATGTATTATACTGGCATGACTGAAAGGATATTTTATGAGCCTTGAATTGCTTTTTGGTTTGTAATAAGTAGAATGTAACACAAAGTAAAGTGTTATATTCGACAGAACTATATTCTAATTAAATTCTTTAAAAATGTTTAATCTTGGAAATTTCCAAGAACTTTTTTCGTTGAATGCTTCTTTCATACTAATTCTTTTAAATTTTAGAAAAAAATGGAAGAATGTGGATTCATTTTATCGAAAATTTTTTGTAGAAACTTTTTTTAAAAAAATTCTAAAGAACCATTTTTCAAAAAAAAGGTAAAAAAAATATCTACAGAAACAGTTTTTATCGAAAAATATTCTCTAGAAAATTGTAAATCAAACCTTTTTGATAGAAAATTTTTTTGTCGAAAAATTATAATACAGAATCATTTTTTATAGAAAAATTTTCTATAGAAAAATTTTATAACATTTTTTTACTAAAAATTTTATAACATTTTTTAACTAAAAATTTTATAAAATTTTTTAACTAAAAATTTATATCGAAAACTTTTCTATAAAAAAATGTTCTATACAAAAAGTTTTTACCGAAACTCACAACCCCATACAACAAAATTTTCTACAGAAAAATTGTCTATAGAAACATTTTCTATCGAAAAACTTTTATTAAATTTTCTATAAAAAATTTTACTATAAAAAAATTTCTTTTTCATTTTTTTATTAAAAAATTTTTTATGGAAAATTTTTTATCGAAAAATTTTCTAAAAAAAAATTTTCTATACAAAAAGTTTTTACCGAAACTCAAAACCTCATACAACAAAATTTTCTATAGAAAAATTGTCTATAGAAACATTTTCTATCGAAAAATTTTTATTAAATTTTCTATCAAAAATTTTACTATAAAACATTTTCTATCGAGAAATTTTTTATCGAAAAATTTTCTATAGAAACAAGTTCTATCGACAAATTTTCTATAGAAACATTTCTCAAGAAAAATTGTCTATAGAAACATTTTCTATCGAAAATTTTATATAGAAACCTTTTCTATCGAAAAATTTTATAGAAATAAAAATTTCATCAAATTTTTTAATGAAAAATTTCCTACATACAAATTTTCTGTCGAAAAATTTTACTGTAAAAAATTTTCTACGGAAAAACTTTCTATAGAAACAATTTCTACCGAAAAATTTTCTATAGAAACAATTTCTACCGAAAAATTTTCTATACAAAAATTTTATTAAAAAGTTTTACTGTAGCGTATTGCAATAAGATCCCAATTTATTACAATTATTTATTATTGTAATAAACCGTTTTTTGATAAAACCAAAAAATGTTGCTGCGCAAACCTTTCCTCGACGTTTTTCGAAGGTTGGTTAGGCCATCTCTTCAGAAAGATTATCCCTAATTCTAGACAGAGCCAAAACCAAACATTATATTTTATTTGCGGGACAGAATAAATAAGAATTATTTTGTCCAACAATTATCAACATAAAGCGAAGATGATCATCTGAACAGAAACACACATTTTTCAGTTTAACTTTTTCTTAATTAAATAAACGTTTGTTGTTGCTATGTTGTACAAAAAAAAAATACCAAAAAATTTCCTTTAGAAATATTTCCTACAAACAAATTTTGTATAGAAAAATTTTTAAACCGAAAAATTTTGTATAGAAAAATTTTCTAATGAAAAATTTTGTATAGAAAAATTTTCTAATGAAAAATTTTGTATAGAAAAATTTTCTAACGAAAAATTTTCTATAGAAAAATTTTCTAACAAAAAATTTTCTACATAAAAATTTTCTATAGAAAAATTTTATAACGAAAAATTTTGTATAGAAAAATTTTCTAAAGAAAAATTTTACTGTAAAAAATTTTCTATAGAAAAATTTACTAACGAAAAATTTTCTATAGTAAAATTTTCTAAATTTTTCTATAAAAAAATTTTCTATAGAAAAATTTTCTATAGAAAAATTTAGAAAATTTTACTATAGAAAATTTTTCGTTAGTAAATTTTTCTATAGAAAATTTTCTACAGTAAAATTTTTCTTTAGAAAAATTTTCTATAGAAAAATTTTCAGTAGAAAAATGTTCTATTGTTCGTTATTTATTTCAACGAAAAATTTTGTATAGAAAAATTTTTTAATGAAAAATTTTTTGACGAAAAATTTTCTATAGAAAAATTTTTTAACGAAAAATTTTCTATAGAAAAATTTTTTAACGAAAAATTTTCTATAGAAAAAAAATTTTTTTTAACGAAAAATTTTCTATAGAAAAAAATTTTTTAACAAAAAATTTTTTTAACGAAAAATTTTCTATAGAAAAATTTTCTTTAGAAAAATTTTTTTAACGAAAAATTTTCTATAGAAAAATTTTCTTTAGAAAAATTTTTTTAACGAAAAATTTTCTATAGAAAAATTTTTTTAACGAAAAATTTTCTATAGAAAAATTTTTTTAACGAAAAATTTTCTATAGAAAAATTTTTTTAACGAAAAATTTTCTATAGAAAATTTTTTTTAACGAAAAATTTTCTATAGAAAATTTTTTTTAACGAAAAATTTTCTATAGAAAATTTTTTTTAACGAAAAATTTTCTATAGAAAATTTTTTTTAACGAAAAATTTTCTATAGAAAATTTTTTTTAACGAAAAATTTTCTATAAAAAAATTTTTTTAACAAAAAATTTTTCTATAGAAAAATTTTCTATAGAAAAATTTTCGATCGAAAAATTTTCTATCGAAAAATTTTCTATTGAAAAATTTTCTACTGAAAATTTTTCTATAGAAAAATTTTTCATATATAAATTTGCTATCGAAAAATTTCATATAAGAATAAAAGCAACTTTTTCTATAGAAAATTTTTCTATAGAAACTTTTTCTATAGAAAATTTTTCTATAGAAACTTTTTCTATAGAAAATTTTTCTATAGAAAGTTTTCTATAGACAAATTTTCTATAGAAAAATTTCCTATAGAAAAATTTTTTATAGAAAAATTTTCTAACGAAAAATTTTCTATAAAAAATTTTTCGTTATTTATTTCAACGAAAAATTTTATATAAAAAAATTTTTTAACGAAAAATTTTTTATAAAAAAATTTTTTTACGAAAAATTTTCTATAGAAAAATTTTTTTAACGAAAAATTTTCTATAGAAAAATTTTTTTAACGAAAAATTTTCTTTTTTAACTAAAAATTTTCTATAGAAAAAATTTTTTTAACGAAAAATTTTATAGAAAAATTTTTTTAACGAAAAATTTTCTATAGAAAAATTTTTTTAACGAAAAATTTTCTATAGAAAAATTTTTTTAACGAAAAATTTTCTATAGAAAAATTTTTTTAACGAAAAATTTTCTATAGAAAAATTTTTTTAACGAAAAATTTTCTATAGAAAAATTTTTTTAACGAAAAATTTTCTATAGAAAAATTTTTTTAACGAAAAATTTTCTATAGAAAAATTTTTTTAACGAAAAATTTTCTATAGAAAAATTTTTTTAACGAAAAATTTTCTATAGAAAAATTTTTTTAACGAAAAATTTTCTATAGAAAAATTTTTTTAACGAAAAATTTTCTATAGAAAAATTTTTTTAACGAAAAATTTTCTATAGAAAAATTTTTTTAACGAAAAATTTTCTATAGAAAAATTTTTTTAACGAAAAATTTTCTATAAAAAAATTTTTTCTATAGAAAAATTTTCTACCGAAAAATTTTCTATTGAAAAATTTTCTATCGAAAAATTTTCTATAGAAAAATTTTCTATCGAAAAATTTTCTATCGAAAAATTTTCTACTGAAAAATTTTCTACTGAAAATTTTTCTATAGAAAAATTTTCCATAGATAAATTTGCTATCGAAAAATTTCATATAGAAATTATTTTTTGTTTTATTGGTAATTGGTTTTAAAGCTATCACAAGAATAGTTTTCCCCTTATGTTTCTTTGTAAACTAAATAATATTACTAAATATAATAAATTACTTTCTGCAGTTTTGATCTAATGAAATATTGTAAAATCAAAGCAAAGTATCAAATTTTCCGCAAATCATTTTACAAATTTTAAATCACAATATTTTTATGTTTTCATACTTGTAAGCAAAGATTTTCATCTGCAGAAAAATAACAATAACAAGATGATAAATAAAATATATATCATACACTTCCCTTTTAAATATATGAGATGCACATGTTCGACATCTGATTACAGTGAAGGAGAAAGTGAGATGAATTTACTTTCTATATTACAAAACCTGTCGAATGCAATTATTCGGCTAAAAATATATTCTTAATTAAGCACAGCATGTAACTTGAATTTTAATAATATTTTTATAAAAATTAATTTTACTTTTATCACCCACTGTTAAACAACACAAGCAGGGAGTACTTCAATGTTAACTTGCTTCACTAGCAGATATTCTACAATTCAGGAATCGTGTATCATTTTTCATTATTTATGATACCGACACACACAAAGAAACCCCGAAACGCCCTCGAATGCTTGAAAAAAGGAGAGTATTCCTAAGATATTTTGTATAAAAATGAAAAGAACAGGAGAAAAATGTAATATAAACAAATGAAGTATCATCATGACCCATAAATTGTGCAAGTGTCATATTCTTTGCTTAAGTTTTACTTTCTCGTCTCATTCACTCATTTATTATTATAACACGAGTATTGTCAAAATATAAGAAAATAAATTTTTCATATGATGAAATTAAAGATGGAAAATTTTTGCAATTAAATTATCTTAAAAGGAGAAAAATAAAATTGTAATACTTTTCAGTTTAATAGAATCATCAAGAATAAGAGTACACGCAGATAGATTTTTATACCACATAGAAATAGACGGGCTCTTGTTTTTTACTGATTCGGTGCTACTTCCATGGCTTACCTGTACCTCTAGCCTTCGTTGTTTTAAAACTCCTTTATAAGGATAGAATATAAATTTTTGAAGGATTTCCAAACTTAAATTCAAAATGAGTGCTTAGTTTTCGAAACTACTTATTCGATTTTTTTCTTCCAAAATTGAGATATTCTAACTAAAACTAAACACTCGCATTTTTCCCGCCAATTCATTAGCCAACATCCCAATTATTTGAAAAAGTACCGAACATGTGAGTGATATTTTAATGCCTACCATTAAAAAATGGGGGGTATATTGAGATTGTCATTCCGTTTGTGAGTTTAAAATCCAATATTTAAAAACGGATATTCCTCATGTTTTGAAAAATTGGTATTGACCGAAATCGGTTTACATTTGAAATACTAAGAAAATAAGGGATTTCTGTCCGTCCTTTAGTTAAAAGCACAACATCACCTAAACGAAAAGATCTAGAGCAACATAATTTGATTTTATGAAAAAGTTTTGTATTAAAATTTCGCCAAATCGGTCCATTTGTAAACGGTACAAATGTAAATGAAAAATTTGTCTGTTTCAATTGTTTGTCACAGGTAAAAAGGGGAAAAAATCGAAAACGTTATATCTCCTAAAGTAAAAGGTATAGTAACAAAATTAAAATTACGTTTTAAACAGCTATGAAAATAAGCGGACAGGTGTTTGGTACATTTTTGGAACTATGTCCGATAGGGGGTAAAAAAGGGTGAAAATAGTTTTTTTGGTACTTTTTTAACCCACTCTTATATTAAAAACCAAAGAATATAGAAAGGAACTTTGTACTGCAGTCAATAGATGTGAAAGAAATATTGAACACGTAATTGGTACTTTTTTGATTTTGGGGCCAAAATGGGTAAAAAAGGGATAAAATGATAACTAAACATCTCACAAAGTAATATGAATAGGAATTATGTTAATTGCGTTTTAACAAAATGTACCGAATTCAATTGGTACCAAAGAAGTACCAAATATGCATATGGAACTTTTTGAAAGTAGTGGATAAAAAGGGGAAAAATGTTAATGTTATAACTTTTAAACAAATGAATGTTTGTATGTATGTTCTTTATAGAATAGTAAACTGTGAATTTGATCATATTATGCTCTTTAGCGAAGATGTTGCGGATAAGCCGGCGAAGGTTTTTAAGTTGGTAAGACTAATTTCCGTTAGGTGGCGCCACTGAGAATTACTAAAAATTAATTAAATCGTAAAGTGTATAGTTAATCATGCTATGATCTTTAGCAAAGTTGTAGCGCATGAGCCGGCAAAGGTTTTTTAGTTGGTGTGAATAATTTCCGACAGGTGCCGCTACCGATAATTACTCAAAGTCAATTTTATCGTAAGCTGTACATTTAAGCATGCTATAATCTTTAGCTTGTAAGTTGTTGCACATGAGCCAACGAAGGTTTCTTAATTCGTATGAAGAAATTTCGACAGGTGGCGCCACTGAAATTTACTCAAGTTAATCGTAAGCTGTGCATTTGATCATGTTATAGTCATTAGAAAAGTTGTTACGCATCAGAAGACGAAGGTTTCTTAGTTGGTATGAACAACTTCAGGTGGCGCCACTGAAAATTGCTCAAAATTAAATAAATCGTAAACTGTTTATTTGATCAGGCTATAATATTTAGCAAAGTTGTTGCGCATGAGTCGACGGAGGTTTCTGTTGGTACCCCCTGCCAACGAGTATTGAAATAAAAACTAGGTTACGAAATGGATTTTGGAAAGTGCTTAGTATGCTAAAGTCAACAAAGCTTGTTCAAATTAAAAAAAAAAAAACTTCATCAATTATAATATGCTCTTATTGGGACTGAGTAAACCTAGTTAATTGATAATATTAATATGGTGCTGGTTGGAACTATATTTCCTCACAAAAAATCCACTAAACCGAAAACCAGATTTTGCCATAAGCAGGATGTGGAGGGTGTCATTGCTAGTCATTGCTATACAATTTTGATGTATCATGACTACTTTTGTACAAAAATGGTAAAATTTTTAAATTCTATGGAGAGGTTTTTTTAAATTTTTTTTTTAAATTGCAATTTTTTTTAGGCGTTTCTTCAAATAATTCATGATAACTCAAAAACTGCTAGTCTGATATTATTAAAATAAAATCAGAAAAATTAAGATTTGCATAGTCTTTAATTTGTCTATATATCGTTTCAATCGTTTCAATCGAATCAGTAGTATCGGAGTTATAATAAAAAACTTAAGAAAAAAAAAATATTTTTTACGTAAAAATGGCAAAAATTTTCGTTTTTTATCGCATAGCGACATATAATAGCAACAAAATCAGATATCGACCATAAAAATCGATTGATTTTTTCGAATTTATTCATTCATATTTAGTGAATTAGCTCATTTTCACAAAATTTTAGTTTTTGCTTGATATACGCATTATAGCGCGATTTCAAATGTATGAAAAAAATAAATTTTCCAATTTCAAGGGGTGCATGTCTGATTTTGGTGAGATTTGGTGAGAAACTTCCACCCACAAAATTTTAGTCGAATTGTACAACGTTAACACGTAGCGCATAGGCCCCAAATCTGAAAAATAGCGTTTAAATCGAAAAAAAATTGACAAGTCAGAACACTGGAAGAGAAAACAATGGCCTTATAGGGAAACACTAGATCCAGGTATGCCGAATGTTATAAATGTACCTCTGGTGCCCCGAGATCGCATCATATTACCCCCTCTTTACATTAACTTGGTCTGATGAAACAATTTGTTAAAGCACTTAACAAAGATGGTGAATATTTCCAGTATATTTCAAGGAAGGCCCACAAATTCGCAAATTGGTCAAAGGTACCGATTTTCTCAGTTCAATGTCAGAAATTGAGAAAAATGCATGGGATTCGTTTGTATGGGTTATTCAACATTTCTTAGGAAATAACAAGGATGATGATAATGTTGCGCACGTTAAAGAGATGTTAACTCACTTCCAGAATCTTGGATGCAACATGAGCATCAAGTTACATTACCTTCACAGTCACTTAGATCGTTTTCCTGAAAATCTAGGAGACTTAAGTGAGGAACAGGGCGAAGGATTTCACCAAGATATTCGGACAATGGAGGAAAGATACCAGGGTCGCTGAGATGCACACATGATGGCAGATTTTTGCTGGAGTATTCAGAGCAACACTTCGTTATTCAATAATAGAAAATGTCATAAAAGAAAATTCCAAAGTTTGTAGTTTATAAAATTTATTTATTTATTTCCTTATTTTATAAGTTGTAATAAATTTAAATAATAAAATATAAAATAAAAGAAAATACATGAATAAAACAATGAAATGCATTTTCGATCTATTCCATCGATTTGACTTAGTCACATTTTTTGGTCAATTGCCTTCGGCAAGTCCTCAAGGACATGTAATGGCCAGTGCAAATTGTAGTAACTCGAAAACTGTTGAAGCGATTTTAAAGATATGTAGCTTATTGGAAATGTCATTGTGCTTGCCCTCAGGGCCAGGATCCACTTTTTTGCAAAAGGGGGAATAAATAGGGTTAATTTTGCAAAAATTTAAAAATGAGCGAATTCACTAAATTGTAAATAAATTCGAAAAAGATCAATCTATTTTTAAGGTCGATATCTCATTTTGTTGCTATTATATGTCGCTATGCGATAAAATAATAAATCTGGAAGTTTTTTTTGCCGTTTTCTATTTTCAATGATTTTTTTAAAACAAAAACTTTTGCCATTTTTATATAAAAAATATATTTTTTTCTTATATTTTTTATTATAACTCTGATACTATTGATCCGATTGAAACGCTATATATAGACGAATCAAAGGCTATGTAAATCTTAATTTTTCTGATTTGATTTGAATAATATCGGACTAGAATTTTTTGGGTTATCATTAATTATTTGAAGAAACGTCTAAAAAAAATTGCAATTTAAAAAAAAATAAAAAAAAAATTAAATTAAAAAATGTTACCATTTTTGTACTAAGGTAGCCATGATACATCAAATGTATATAGTGGTTACTCGAGCATATTTTTGCTGTTGCCCTGTGTAATCATTCAATTGTAGCCGAGGTTCGACTGAAGTTGAAAGCTGTGACACTTAAATCAATCTCAGCAGGAAAAGGCTTGATCAAAAAAAAAAACTAAAATCACCTGATTTTGCTATTAGGTTCTCTAGTGCATTAAAAAATAAAACAGATCCACTCGATATCGTTTTTTACAAGAATATAGATATATAAAAATATACTTTATTGAAACCGCTTCTAGTAAAATAGGTTATATAAGAAAATCAAAACTTAAAGATATAAAACTAATCAAAGGGAAGTTTAATGATGCCAAAACCACGCAGATAAAACAAGAAGGACAGCGCGAATATCAACAATTTAATAGAGAAGTCAACAATGTGTGTAATTTTTCTTTGGATAAGCTATCCAAAGAAGATGTAAAGGAGTCTTTTAGAAGGTTATATGACTCATCAAAGATCTCTGCAATAAAGCGTTTTCTTGTAATCTCCATGAAGGTTCTCAAAGCTGACCTATAAGTATGAAGCTAGGAGTTCGCAAATTATGTGTGTTTTCCCCACTGTTATTTAATATAGTTCGTGATGTTACTTTGAATCGCCCGATGTCTGGGAAATATAGATACCATATTGCCCAGACATCGGGTGAGGAGGCTAGATGGCATCGATTATGCTGACATCGTATTTCTGTTTTCTTACTTATTATCTACCATGAAAATTGTCTCACAATTTCAATGCCAAGTAAATATTTACTTTTCCTACCCTTCTTCGTACTTAGCTCTGTCATGGAACATTGTCTTGTAACAATAGATATTAAAGGATACTCGTAGATGTTTAGCTTTAAAACTTCTATGTTTATGTTCTTATTCATGTCTGTGTACCATAAAAGTGTTATATAAATTTCTGACAGATCTCGTGTAGTGTTTCTATGTTGTTATTAACATCCTTATCCGTTGGCATTTTGTATTCAAGTGTTTTATATATTGTCTCTACATGGGTGTATGTGTTAGAATACACTTTTAAGTATATCTTATACTTAAATAAACCCAGCAGTTTAAATTTTAAGGAATGTGTTTAAAATATACTGTTGAAGTAGTATGATAAAGAAAATTTTAATTTTTTTAAGTTTATTTTAGGATGTTGACGAATATTAAGACCTTGGCTTAGTTGAGGAGATAGTAAATTTAATTTGAACTACCGGACCCCTAATATCTGTGAGTTTAGGTGTTTTTGTTTAAAAATATTAAAGAGCTGTGAGTTTAAATAAAAGTCCTTTTAAAGTCGCCTTTAATGGAAGGTTTCGAAAAAATTTCTATTGGTCTAAACTAATTAAGCGAATAAAGATGCGTTAATTATAATTTCATTTAAATTAAATGATATACAAGTATATTTTTTTAAATACTTAAATAAAGTATGAAAATTTAACAGAGTAATAAGAAATGTAAAAAAGTATTATTGGATTAAGCACTTAAAAATTCTATTTAAAAAAAACTGTTTAATAAATTTTAAAGAAAACAAGTAAGAAAGTGCTATAGTCGGTCAAGCCCGACCATACGATACCCTTCACCAATAAGGTCAAAAGTGTTATTTTTTCTGTATAAAGACAAATATTTGCTAAATTTTGCCATCATATAAACATTTTCTCAAAACTTTTATATTTAAGCTGCTTCCGACATTTGGACTTATATGAGAGCTAGGGTCAAATGTGGACCGATAATCTCGAAATTTGGCAAATTGATTACAGTTATTACAAAAATTATGTATGTAAAAAATAAACTTAAAATTCCCATTATCTTCAGATTTACGAGCTTGTCTCATTTAGTGCGTATTTAAAGAAAAATTTGTATGGGAGCTATGGTCAAATGTGGACCGATTTTAACGAAATTTGGTACAGTGATTTTGGTTGATATAAGCAGTATTTGGTTTCAATTTCATGAAAAAATATTGATATTTGTGGCCAATATATCAATTCCGGGAAGTGAGACCTATGGGAGGTACCATAAATAATTTACCCATTTTGACGAGTTTCAATAGCCATGGTCCCATTATCAAGAAAATGATCTGTGCTAAATTTCATCAAATTATCTTTAGAATTGCGACCTGTAGTTTGATTACAAGGTTTACATGGGGGTCCAGCCGTCCAGCCAGCCAGACGGACGGACGGACGGACATCGCTAAATCGACTCAGAAAGTGATTCTAAGCCTATTGGCATGCTAAAAGATGGGTCTAAGACAAATATTTCCATGCGTTACATACATCAGCACAAACTTATAATACCCTTTCCACCTATGGTGGTGAAGGGTATAATTAATTATTGTACAAAGCTGTAAAAATAGTTTATACTTATAACAAGCAAGAGTGTTATATTCGGCTGTGCCGAATCTTATATACCCACCATCAAATTGTGTTACATTTAGAAACATATTTCACATATCTACGAGGGTGCAGCTAATTCTAAGTGTGGACTAAATTCTATAAGGGGTCATGGGTGTCATAGTTTCAAATTAATAGCTATTAACTGGCCTTTGTTAAGAGCGGTGGCACCTAAACCAGGAGGAGAAGGCTTGATGTTTAAAAACTGAAATCACCAGAAGTTGCTATAAGGTTCTCTAACGCGCTAAGAGATAGAACAGATCTTTACAATATCGCTGTCCCCCAGAATGTAGGCACCTGCTGGAATGATATAAGAATAGCCTTCATTGAAACTGCTGCTAGTGAAGTAGGGTATCAAAGAAAGTATAATAACCCAGTAAAACTTTTCATTACCAAATAATGAGTTAAACTATTGAACACGAACTACTTACTCATTCGCTGTTTAAGTCATTACATTAACATGGGGATGTCATTGGAGGCAAGTACTTACCAATTGCAAAAAAGTAATGACTTGGGTAAGCAATTTAAAAGCAACAACAACAACAGCAACAACTTTTTTGTTGTTGTTTTATTGAAAACATATATTTTTAAACGAAATACAAAATTTTTTTTATGATCCCATGCGGGATCGAACCCAGACCCTCCGACTGCTAGGCAGAGACTCTTCCACTGAGCTACTTCATATGTTGAAAACTTAGCAGCTTATAATTAATATAAACAATTTTTATTTTTAGATCTAAAATCATGTGAAAATAACTTTGTTTTTCCCTGCTTTTTTTTGCTTTGTTGTTAGTTTTGGAAAAATATTTTTATACGATTTTTTGTAATTATTTTAAAACTTTTTTAAAATTATTTTAAAACTTAAACAATTTAAATCTTCTTTTTTGGATAAGTTTTTACATAAGATTGACTCTTACTTACTTAAATGTTACAACCTGTTAAGGTCAAAGTCCGAGCATATTTTAGAATTCCATGGATTTCGATTTTGTGCGAATATTCTCCAATTTTATAGGCCAAGCTTTGAAAAATGTTCCTCTACTTGGTCTTTCTATCGAAGTTTCGGACATCCTCCTCTAACATTAGTCAGTGGGACATTTCAATTCTAATTTTATCCTCTTCATTGTATTTTTTTTTCAAGAGAGGGCTACTAGCCCGTAATCCTAATCCATTTTTATCGATCTTATGGGACAACTCTCGGAACATGTTAACTCACAATATTAATGGGTGTTAAACTAGCTCCCCGGGTGATACCATGAGGAGGTGTGTGTCCACAGTTGAGATAAAGGATGACCCAGATAAGTTGGGCTTACCAAGTTAAGACCAATTAGAATCGTGTTTGGTATTCAACATCCCCTACATAATCAAAATTAACTCATGATGGTATTTTTTTTATTAA
>OW121741.1:95257420-95394920 GCA_933228675.1 Stomorhina lunata
AAATATTGTTGGTAATATTTTTGGACTAAATTTGGTTGCAGTAGCTTTATAGTTCAACCTTTCGTTGTGCTTAAAATGTAATTAGGCCAAATACTTAAATAGTGATACAGCATGTCCATACATTTTGTTAGGAGCTCCTAATGAATCCACCATATATAAAGTCTGGACTTAACATTGATTGCTAGCTTTCTAATTTCTTTGGTGCAATCTTAATAGACTGAATATTCCTCCAAATCTTTTTGATTTTTAATATAAATAAGGAGATGTTTTATATATAAGAACTTTTGCCAAATGTTGACCGATTGTCGCAAAATACACAAGGGCCATATCTGTCATAGTTTCTAGCTTAATAGCTTTGCTACATACATGGAACGATTACTATCAGATTTGATATACTGACAAATAGTTGCAAAAACTTCCCTGTTTTAAATTTAGACGTCATAGATATTTCAATTGTATTCAGTTTATCAGCATTAATGTGTTTAACTGATCGGGGATATAGGGGAGCTCTTACTAAATGTGAACCGATTTCGCCCATCTTCAGTACAGAACTTTTTCAAGATATATCAGTCTGTCTGTCTGTGTGTTTGTCTGTCTGTCTGTCTGTGTATGTGTGTGTCTGTCTGTCTGTCCGTCTGTTAGCCTGTTGAAATCACTATAACGCCTAAACGAAAGGAGCTCACTAAAACTTAGTAAAAATATTCTTCATCCCTGAGAAAATATTTTTTTAAGAATGTGCAAAATCGGTTAACATTTGACCATAGGGCCGGTATAACCTCGTCTAGGCCAATTGCTTATTTGTTAATAAATGAATAATTATAACAGCTATGATTATAAAATTTGGTATATAGAAGTTTTATATAAGCACTAGGCATCATGTAAAATTTCATCAAAATCGGTTCACATTTAGTCATAGCTCCCATATAAAAAGCTTACGAAAACATCCTAAGTTTCACCTAAAATACACTTATTTGCCAATAAATCTAAAAGTATAACAGATATATGTCAATTCCAGCCAGTGTGCAAAATTTTGTCACAATCGGTCACCATTTAACCATAGCTCCCATATAAAAAACTTACGGAAACACAAAAATTCAAAAAGAAAAGGCAATAGCGCCTTAACGAAAAGAGCTAAAAAAACAACATTTTACAAAAATATTTTGGAAGTCTTGGAAAAGTTGTGTATTGAAAATGGACAAAATCGTTTCGCATTTAGTTAGAGCTCCCATATAGCCCCGCCCTGGGAAACACATTAAATCTGATAAATTGAATACAATTGTAATTGCCATGATGACTAAATTAAAAATAGGGTAGTTTTATGCAACTTTTGATCAGTTTATCAAATTTTGTAGGAGTCAGTTCATATTTGGCTATAGCTTTCATATAAAAAACACTCCCGGAAACCAAAAATTGTAGCAAAGGCCAATTAAAAGCTATTAATTTAGAAACTATGATAGCTATGGCCACTTAATTAAGATTAAGCTCTATATATATAAAAAAATAAAATTTTGTTATAATGGGTCAATATTTGGCTATTATTCTTATATATATATATATAACATTCCCTTTTTATATCTACAATCAAAAAGATTTGGAGGTATATTCATTATATGGCCAAGGCCGTAGGCTGGAACGTCACCAGTTTGCACAATTTTCGACGTATATTTGATAAACAAAGTAAAAAAGTAGCGATAACTTTTGTTCACTCAAAATATATTCTCAGGCTGTAACTTTGGCGCAAAAAAATGTGCTTCTATTTCTTGCAAATTAAAAGTTACAGCCATTTGAAGTTAACTGGAACGTCACACTAAAAGAGAAGTGGTCCAAGAGCTTGTACAACATTTTCCAAAATTTCGTAATGTTTTCAAAAACCTGGACACGTTTTCCTCTAACATATCGTAGGTGAAAGATCAAAGAATACTCTACGCACAAAAAATTTATAAAAAATTGCATTTATAGTTGTTTTGCATGCAAAAATGCGAGACTGGAACTTCACCAAAAAAAAGACTGGAAAAACACATAAAGTTCTCTTACTTAGGAGCCATGCAAAAACGACCAATGTGAATAAATAAAACACTAAAATTTACTTAAAAAATTTTATTTGTTTATTTTTTATTGGATAAAAAAAACAACATCACTTCATATTTGATTATACTATTCAGTAGGTACGTAAGTTCTTTCAAAAACAATATTAACAAAATTATTTTCTCATAAAGTTGTAAAGAAAAAATTAAATAAAATAAAATAGAAACCGATGCTCAAAAATGTTGATATATTAATACTTCACAAATGTACTCTCTTTGTTTTGTGAGGCTTTGGACTGTAAACAAACAAATGACAATTACAAAAGCACTAGATAATAAGAAAAAAATTCCACTTTTCCGCGGCCTTGGCCATATTAGGATTTCACATGTACATTCATTATATTAGATAGGCATTAATTAATGTTCAGCCCAGACTTTATATATGATGGACACATTAGGAACTCCTAACGAAATATATGAACCTGCGGTATTGCTATTAACGTATTTAGCCCTACTAAAAATTAAGCCCAACGAAAAGTATTTAACAGCTTATTAATGTAAAACTATGCCCGGTTACGAGATCGATACCAGTAAGATACTTTTAAACGTTGAACTATAAAGATACTGCAGCCGAATTTAGTCCAAAGATTTTACCAACAATACCAATTAGCTTAGCGATTTTTTCAATTTTGGTCCACATTTTTGTACCAAATTTAGTGGCCATAGCTATTATAGTTTGTCGTTTATTGACACCTAAATGTATTTTAGATAGAATTTAAGCTTTTTCCGTAAGTGTTTTGTATGGAGGCTATGGTTAAATGTGAACCAATTTCGATGAAGTTTCATATACTGCTTATGTAGAACTTTTATATACCAAATTTTATCATTATAGCTGTTATAATTTGTCATTTATTAGCAAATAAGCAATTAGCCTAGACGAGGTTATGCTCGAGCTATGATTGTGAATCGATTTTGCCCAATTTCAATATTAAAATTTTCAATAAGGAATATCTTTGCTAAGTTTTATTCTAGTAACTCCTTTTGTTTAGGAGTCTTAGAATTTTATAAGGATTCATAATATATATCTCTTTTGGTTTTTGAGCCAATATTGAATAAATTACAAACGGAATGACAATCTCAATATACCCCCCATTATTTTTGATGGTGAGTATAAGAAAATAATAATTTGGATATATCATTTTATTAAGTCTATTTTCACACTAGTCAAGTTTACAAAAATTGTAAAAATTTGTATAAAATTTTAATTAAAAAAAATCAAAACTGAAGAAAAAAATGTTTGTGTGTGAACGTGAATGCCTGCTAAAAAAGTAGTAAAAGAAAAACTGATGAGGTAAACCTGATGTATGTGAAACGGCATTAATTTTTGAGCAAAAGAAATAATTTTGAACATCCCTAAAGTATGCTTCAAAATAAAAGCTTAAAAGTTTTTAAACCTATCAAACCTATGAGTTTAAAGACGCGTATGAGTGATATTTAGATAACAAAGTTAAATCGACGTTGATTATACGCTGTGTGGTTATAATCTACGAGTGTAAATAAGTATATTAAGGAAATTTAATATTTGTAATAATGAAATATTGTAAACAATTTTTTAAGGTTAAAATTTTGTATTTGTTATAAAAAACTGCTTAAATGTGTGCAAAGCACTTACACAGTCAGATGAAGCTATTGTTAGAGTTTTTAAGAGAAAGATTCTTTATAAAATCTTTGGACCGGTAAGAATTAACAATGGATATCGACATCGAATGAACCATAAGCTATATGAGTTAAACACAGTCATCGACTAGTAGAATAAGTGAAGAAGATCGAAGGGCATGGAATTCTAAAATATCCTCTGCCTTTGACCTTAACAGTATGTAAATATAAGCCATTTAAATAAGTACAGTAAGTATTTAAAATTCATGACTCGGAGATCATTTTTTATACTTCTGTTAAGAACAGGAAAAGCTTTTGTATTAAAATATTTTTAACAAACTAGAATGTGTGTTGCCATTTGGGCTGCTGGTACTGCCCAAGCTCGATGCATAAACTGACACCATCGTCGATGCTGCTCATTAAAAACTAATTCTGCTGACTTGCTATTCTAAATATTTTTTTGTTTGAACTTTGCACACAATTGCTTAAATGTGCCAAAAACAATATGTATTTCAACAAAAAAGGCAAAGAAAAATCTTAAAAAATAAAAAACTTATAAGTATATGACAGAATATTCAATAACAAAAATATAAAAGAGCAACTTTTGGCATAAATTACAGACATACTCGAGAAATATTGAAGTTTTTATTCGCACTTAAAATTATAAAACCCGCATTAAAATAAATAAATTTCATAAATGAAAAGTTTTTCATACTTATAAGTATGTATGAGTATTAGGGGAGGTCGTTTTTTTTTAATTTATTGCTTTGAAGTTAGATTTTTATAAAGAAATTATATTGCTTTGATAGTTCAATTGGTGATGAAACAAGCAAAATTTTTGGAAGTAATTAGCGTGGGGAGTATTTTAATATTGAAGCCAATTTGTACCAATAAACTCTTATTAGAATTTTTCAGAAGATGTAGAAAAATCAAAATCGAAAAAAACTTCTTTAAAAATTTGATTTCCAATTCCGACCCAAAAGTTTGATATAAGATCATATAAAAGATCATATATTAAACTTAAGAATATGAAGCAAAATTACAAACTTTAGCAAAATTTGTGGAAGTACTTATTATCAGAATTTCTTTACTTAAAGTCTTTTAGAGAAAAAAAAGTAAAAAAAACCACCCAACCTAATGTCTTTCTATATGTATATGTTTCAAAGAGTAAATCATAATTTATGCACACACAGGCAACAAAACTTTTCTATTTTCAACAAATGCCAAACAATGAAAATACTTTGCTTTTACAATATTTCCTTCAACTCAACAGCAGCAACAAAAAAAAAGGATACATAACATAATTTCAAAAGCAACATAAACCGGCAGCTTTCCAACAAATAAGGACAAATCATGTTGTACTTTATGTATAAAAGAGAAAGTTTCTCAAACAAAACAAAATTCATTATTTTTTGCAAAAGCTTTTACAAAAGAAGAATGTCAGATTTTGCGTTTTTTTTTTGTTTGTTACCAACAAAAAAGCCCTTTTGAAATTTCCAATATTCAATGATGCAAATGATTGACATCAGATTCATATTTACTTATGCGAAGGCAATGGCTTTGAAACAATTTTCCAAATGTAATAATAATAATTTATAAATTTATTGACAAGTTTAAGATGATTAAATAAGGGCAAAAATATAAATTTAAAAGAGAAAAACAAAATTATATTGGTATTAAAAAAAAATAATGAAGATAAAAGCAATATGTTGACAAGTACTCGAAAATATTGTATCTTAAAGTTTTATTGGACATAAAAATCAATATCATTGTAAAAAAGTAAGAGTGATTTATTTGGCTATGCTAAATCCTTTATAAGATTTACAAATGGTGCTCCTTAAATTTAAAGAACAGTATCAATTGTTTTCTTTCGGAATGTGATGGAAATCAATTGTTTTCAAGTCGATCGATTTCAGATATATTTTTGATATAACTATCAGTCAGTTCCACAAAAATAAATTAAAATTTGGGCTTTAATACTTTTGACTCATATCATAATATTCATTTGGTTTGAATTTTTTGTGGAAATGGGAAAAATTATCTCAAAAATTTATCTGAAATCGATCGATTTCTATCACATAACAGATTATGCATGAAGTGTTTCAAATAAAATATAAATTTTTTTAACTAGTCAAAATTATAAAATCATGAATTTTCAATTGAAAACGGTATAAGAAGAAAAGCCTCACTCTTCTATCAAAGTCAAAGCTTATATTGAGCTGAAGTCATATAAAGTTCGAAAAGTTTCATTTCGCTTTAGACAAAGAACAAAAAAAAAATATGCCCAATCTCCTTAAAATTTAAATTCGAGAATTTTTGGAAAAATTGTTGCCCAAAAGACATTCCCTGACTGGGTATAAATAACAGTTTTATCAATTCTAACTGTTCGATAAGAAATATATGTGACAGAGCATAGAGAAAGGGACCTCAGGTTAAAAAATAAGGGGAAAAATAATATCTAAGTTTTTAAAATTGCTCTCCTGAACAAAACCATTTTTATCCTAAGGTCCCTTTCTCTATGGGTGCAAAATTTTCTCAGGTCCTTTTCTCTATGCGCTGTCACATATGTATTTTTTGTAAAGCTCAAAACGTCCTGTAGAATTTGTATTTTTTTTTTTTCTTACGAACAATCTCATAAATATATAATAATTTATAGTTTTGACTTTAATAGTTCTCCGGGTACAAACATACGAGGTTTGTTCAATAAATAAGCTACATAGTACCAAGAAACGGTTTTGATTTATCCTTAATTGATTTCCCAGATATATTTTGCTTATCCTTCAACTCAATTGTGAACGCGGACACAAAAGGGTCTCAACTGGTTGGTATATGTTGGTTATGACATCGAAACCAAAGTATAATAATCCCAATGGAAGAGAAAAGCAGAGCCAAGTCCGATAAAATGTAAAGTTTTTGCTGATTTTTATACCCTTCACCAATAGGTGAAAGGGTATTATAAGTCTGTGATTCCGTTTGTAATTTTTTTATTAGTGATCGTAGACCCCGTCTGTCTGTCCGTCTGTCTGTCTGTCTGTCTGTCTGTCTGTCTGTCTGTCTGTCTGTCTGTCTGTCTGTCTGTCTGTCTGTCTGTCTGTCTGTCTGTCTATCTGTCTGTCTGTCTGTCTGTCTGTCTGTCTGTCTGTCTGTCTGTCTGTCTGTCTGTCTGTCTGTCTGTCTGTCTGTCTATCTGTCTGTCTGTCTGTCTGTCTGTCTGTCTGTCTGTCTGTCTGTCTGTCTGTCTGTCTGTCTGTCTGTCTGTCTGTCTGTCTGTCTGTCTGTCTGTCCGTCTGTCTGTCTGTCTGTCTGTCTGTCTGTCTATTCAAATCAAGTTTCTGAAGCCCCTGGAGGATGGACTTACATAAATTATGTATCAGATTTTAGGAAATTCTCAATGAACGCTATTAAATTTCATTAAAATCGGTTTATAAACACCGAATATATCGAAAAAATACCAAAAATTAGAAAAATTAGAATAAAATTGTAGGAAATAGTTTTCCAAAGCACTTTGTAAAATTTTATCAAAATCGGTCCATAAACAACTGAGATATCGCCAAAACACTGAATTTGATGTATCGCAAATTGCCCAAAGTTCGCATTAGATAATGTTTGTTGAAAAAATGAAATGCAGAAATAGGAAAAACCATCCTCCTTTAGCACGGACCTACATAAATTTTATATCAGATTTTAGGAAATTCCTCCGCCAAGCACGTTATCAAATTTTATCAAAAGAGGTCCATAAACAATTGAGATATCGCCATAACACTACATTTGATGTACAGCAAATTCCCCAAAGTACGTGTCTAAGAAATTTTGTTTACATTTTGTAAGTATTGTTTCAGCGATATCTCAGGTGTTTATGAACCGATTGTGATGAAATTTGACATCATTCTTTGTGTGAGGATTTTCTAAAATCTATACTCCACAAATCTGATTACGAATACCATTCAAATTGTACCGATCAACTCAGAATCGGCAGAAGAATCGATTTCGCGACCTCCGTCCGTCCGTCTGTTTGTCTGTCTGTCTGTCCGTCCGTCTGTTTGTTTGTCCGTCCGTCCGTCTGTTTTTTTGTCCGTCCGTCTACCTGTCTGTAATTCTTTCTGTTGTAGTCAAGTTTTTGGAGCTCCTGTTTTGTCGATATCTGAGGTGTTTATTTTGATGAAATTTAATAGCGTCCTTCGCAGGGGATTACCTAAATCCTGATGCATTCGGTAATTTGTGGTAGATATAATTTAGCGTTTAAGCGATGGTGTTTTGATCGACAATGATAAAATTCAGGGTGGGACAATATCCTAAAAGTTTGTGTAAAATGCAGGAGCTCCACAAATCTGATCTTAGCAGACAGACACTCTGCATTAATCTTAATTTTGTGTCTGACTTTTGAACATTATGATAATATTTGAGAATGTATAATATATCAAATTATAGGTAATATTCCTAGGATGTACAAAAATGCGACTGAGTACATGATATCCGTTCAAAACCTTCAAATGTATGTAAGTATCTCACATATCAACGAAAATTTAAATTTTTTAATTGCAATTGGGAGAAATCCGTTCACGTTTGACAATTGATCCCGTATAACTTCGCCTAAGATACAATGATGACATTTAGTATAAAGACGTTGTACAATATTGATATTCAGTGCGATAGCGCCTAAAATAAACTTTTCAGAGGGACAACATTTGACAAAAGTATTTCTGATCTCTTGAAAAGTTCGATATTGAAAAGGAGCGAGCTCTATTCACATTTAGTGAAATCTCCCATATAACCCAGACCGGGAATCGATTTAATGCTGATAAATTAAATCACATTAAAATTGCACAAGGAACTAGAGCATAACTTTTCAAACATCCATCGGACAGATCAAAAGAACAATACATCCCAAATATTATTGATGGAAGTGTTCATTTTAATTAATTAACTAACTTCAGATTAATAAGTAAATCTTTAATAACTTTTCCGACAAAGCTGATATCCATCCATTCAAAAGCTATATATTTCACGTATGTATCTAAAACTAAGAGTGTATACCCTATAATTTTAAGGCTTATCATTGTTAAAGCTTTGACCTAAATCAGTCTGCTAACTTCAGAGTTTTATATAACTAATCAAGAACTTTTACTAGTTGGATAATTCGTACGAATTAAAGTGCACTACCCTCACTGGGCACTGTGTTTTTGGATTGCATGCCAGAATACTTAAACTTCATCAAATCGATATGCTATTGCAAATCTAAGGGCATCTACATTTTGAAGCATCTTTTCTGCATGGTTTATCTGGTCTATCGAACCTTATTAAATGTTCGTAAAATATGTGTCTATTTTATTTCGAAGCTACTGGCTGGCTTAAATATGCATTCTCTACTTGTAGTCTAGTAATCATTATCTTTCACAAAGGGACCACTTTAGAACCCAAGTGAAGCTTCCCTAGACATCAGCCACCTGCCCAACCTAACCTTTGGGTGCATAACTATTCTAGATGATGACGCCACCGAAAAGCTTTTCTTTTTCCGACTCTTAATTTTAAAGACTCTTTGCATATAATACTAGTATAACCAAATATTGCTAGGAATAACATTAAGTACTTTTGGAACACCATTGGTGAAGGGTATCCAAGATTCGGCAAAGCCGAATATACCACTCTTACTTGTTTTCGACTACCATAGCGTAGTGTATCAGGAATTCTTAACATATAATCGCACTATTGATAAGAATGTTTACTCATCACTGCTTGTTCGTATTTTTTTGCCAAAAACCACAGCTGCAATATTCATCAGATATGCCCTACTGAGACTTTTTACTGTTCCCAAGAATGAAGAGGCTTGAGGAAATACAAAACGATTCGCTGAAAAAGCTCAAGAGAATTCCAAAAACAACTGTTTCGAGGATTGAACTGTTTCTAGGATCGAAAAAGGTGTTGCTCAGTGGGATGGCTTAAGTTTTGAACCTAAAAAGCCTAGCTTTTACTGAAGCGGCAATATATTGTAGCCAAATCGCATAAGAAATGAAGATCTACTAAAGGCTACAAACCACATCCCTTCATCTATAGAGGTATATCAACGGAAATGGCGATGGATAGGCCACACACTTCGAAGGCCAAATACCAACATTGCTCGACAAGCGCTTCGTTGGAATCCACAAGGAAGCGGCACCTGCTAGAACGTGGAGAAGGTCAATTGATGCGGAGTTACAATCAGCAAACTATTAATGGAAAGATGTTTGTCTAACATCTCGCAATAGAGTTCGATATAAAAGGATGGTTGAGGCCCTATACTCCACTGGGAGTCAAGGATAACAGAAGAAGCCTATAAAGAATGTGTACTAAAAAAAAAGATAATTTTGTTAATTTTTCTTGTGATTAATTTTAATCTGGGTGATTTAAGTCCCCATGTCTGTTGAGTGTTAATCATTCTAGAAAAAAATGATAGAGTTAGTGCTGCTGCTTACTTGAATAATAAAGGGTGGTTAAATTGTAAGGGCCGATGTTGAATGTGAACCACACCTAAACGCCAAGTTTTTTCCGAATTTTATTTGACATTTCTCTATTTCAGACTTACTCAATTTGAACCATGGAGAGATACACAATCCAACAACGTGTTAAAGTTATCCAGACTTATTATGAAAATGGGCGTTCAAATTAAAATGCATATCGTGCACTTCGTGATTTTTTGGTCAATTTGATCGTCCAAATGTGCGCACAATCGCAAAAATCGTGGAAAAATTCGAGCAAACCGGGTCTGTAGAAGATGTGAGAACACCAGTGCATGCTCGTACTGCAGAAAATATTGCTGCTGTTCGCGATAGTGTGGCTGAAGAGCCGTCCACCTCAACTCGTCGTCGTGCCCAACAATTGCCCTTTCACGCTCGTCGTTGATGAACACTATGCATAAAGACTTGCATTTACACGCTTACAAGGTGCAACTGGCTCAAGAACTAAAGCCTCTTGACCATTCCAAACGTAGTGAATGGGCAGAATGGCGGCAAGAAATGGCAACAGTGGATGATCAATTTTCGAAGAAAATCATCTTCAGTGGTGAAGCACATTTTCATCTCAGTGGATTCGTCAATAAACAGAATTGCCGCATTTGGGCGAATGAGAATCCAAGAGTGATTGTCGAAAAACCAATGGAGCCACAAAAAGTGACTGTTTGGTGCGGTTTATGGGCTGGCGGCATTATCGGGCCGGTCAGGCAGTTACCGTGAATGGTGTTCGCTATCGTGAGATGATAACGAACTTTTTATGGCCCGAATTGGAAGATATGCATGTGGGCAATATGTGGTTTCAGCAGGACGGTGCCACTTGTCACACAGCTAACGAAACAATGGCTCTTTTGCGAAACAAATTCAATGGCCGTGTTATTCCACGTAATGGCGATGTCAATTGGCCGCCAAGATCATGTGATTTGACACCGTTGGACTTTTTTCTTTGGGGTTATTTGAAAGAAAAGGTGTACGTCGATAAGCCAGTAACAATTCAAGAGCTAAAGGATGAGATAATTCGGCACATTAACGGCATAGAGCCTCCATTATGCCTCAGGGTCATCGAAAATTTGGACCATCGGATGGAGGTGTGCCGCCGTGGTCGCACCACCCATTTGGCCGATATTTTGTTCCACACATAATTGAGTAATACTAATATATCATAATAAAATAAAATTACAATAATTTCCTAAATAGTTTGTGTTTTATTCAAAATCAACTTCGGCCCTTGAAATTTAACCACCCGATATAAATGAGATTAGGGGACATTCCCGCATCATAATTTTTTAGACATATAGACATGGAGCTTCTCATGGTAATGGTCTTTAAGGTCAACTATCTTAAATTTATATTTAATATTTGCTCTTTAATTTAAACACATCTTATGATAGATAAATATTTCCGGCTTTCAATATTGCTACTAAATAATAAATGGGATTTTTGTAATGAAAATTCCTTGAATTTCCATTTTAAGTAAATATTTATGTACACTTCAAATTTTACCTCTTAAATAAAAAACCATAAATAATACGAAAGCAATTGAAATTTTAGCCAAAGTACTCTTATTTCAAGTGCCTATTTTAGTAAAATAATAATTATGAATTTTTTTTATTTTCAGTAAACTCATTTTAAAAATTTCTGTTAATATCTTTATTAAATAAAAATTGAGATATTTAGTTAATATAATGATAATTTAATAATTCTACAATTATATTGCCAAGGTAAACAGTAAATTTACTATCTTTTAGATAAACTTTGCAGTTATTAAGAAATATTTATATCCTGCAAATATTTGTATTTCTTTAGCTCTAAGTAAATATTTGTATTTATTTAAGACTTTTATTATTCTTGGGATTCGAGGAAGCGAGCAAAACTATTTGGAAAGTTTGGGTAAACACAAGAAGCATCAAATTACATACAAAAATTGTGTGTAAATAAAAGTTAGGAATTATGTGACTAATTCCCAAAAAATATCGACTAGATTTTTTTTTATTATCTCTGGTGTAGAGAAAAGAAATTTGAAAAAAAAAGTTGCCCTGTCAAACTCAAAACTGAAGGTGCCATCTCAAAATTCGTACATATCATTGAAAACGTTAGCGAAATTGAACTTCGAATTGCTTTCAAATCTTCCAAACCTTTAAGCCCAACTGTATTTTAAAAAAAATTGTATATTTTATATAACTAAAATTTATTCTATTCATTACATGCAAAGTTTTCTCGATATGCACAAACTTTTACGGCAATCGAATTGAACACAAAAACCCTATGAAGCATAGAAATCAATATAGCTCTAATGAGGGCAAGTGGTTTGGTTTCAAGAATCGAATTTTGACCTTCTTTTAAATTAAAATTATTTTTGTTAGTTACTGACATTCTCAGTTAAAAAATATTCATCAGCATTTATTAAAATTACGAAATAATGGGTTTAAGTAAAGAAACAATATTTGTAGACGTTCGCAGCAAAACGTATTTTTAACAAGAATTTTTCTTTAGAAAAATAATATTAAGAAATATTTTTCTATAGAAAAATATTTTTAACAAAAAATTTTCTATAGAAAAATATTTTTAACAAAAAATTTTCTATAGAAAAATATTTTTAACAAAAAATTTTCTATAGAAAAATATTTTTAACAAAAAATTTTCTATAGAAAAATATTTTTAACAAAAAATTTTCTATAGAAAAATATTTTTAAGAAAAATTTTTCTGTAGAAAAATATTTTTAAGAAAAATTTTTCTATAGATAGATATTTTTAAGAAAAATTTTTCTATAGAAAAATATTTTTAAGAAAAATTTTTCTATAGAAAAATATTTTTAAGAAAAATTTTTTACAGAAAAATATTTTAAAGAAAAATCTTTCTATCAAAAAAAAAATTTAAGAAAAATTTTTCTATAGCAAGTAATTTTTAATAAAAATTTTTCTATAGAAAAATATTTTTAAGAAAAATTTTTCTATAGAAAAATATTTTTAAGAAAAATTTTTCTATAGAAAAATATTTTTAAGAAAAAATTTTCTATAGAAAAATATTTTTAAGAAAAATTTTTCTATAGAAAAATATTTTTAAGAAAAATTTTTCTATAGAAAAATATTTTTAAGAAAAATTTTTCTATAGAAAAATATTTTTAAGAAAAATTTTTCTATAGAAAAATATTTTTAAGAAAAATTTTTCTATAGAAAAATATTTAAAAAAAAAAATTTTTTATAGAAAAATATTTTTAAGAAAAATTTTTCTATAGAAAAATATTTTTAACAAAAAGAAAAATATTTTTAACAAAAATTTTTCTATAGAAAAATATTTTTAACAAAAATTTTTCTATAGAAAAATATTTTTAACAAAAAATTTTCTATAGAAAAATATTTTTAATAAAAATTTTTCTATAGAAAAAATATTTTTAACAAAAATTTTTTTATAGAAAAATATTTTTAAGAAAAATTTTTCTATAGAAAAATATTTTTAAGAAAAATTTTTCTATAGAAAAATATTTTTAAGAAAAATTTTTCTATAGAAAAATATTTTTAACAAAAATTTTTCTATAGAAAAATATTTTTAACAAAAATTTTTCTATAGAAAAATATTTTTAACAAAAATGTTTCTATAGAAAAATATTTTTAACAAAAATTTTTCTATAGAAAAATATTTATAACAAAAATTTTTCTATAGAAAAATATTTTTAACAAAAATTTTTCTATAGAAAAATATTTTTAACAAAAATTTTTCTATAGAAAAATATTTTTAACAAAAATTTTTCTATAGAAAAATATTTTTAACAAAAATTTTTCTATAGAAAAATATTTTTAACAAAAATTTTTCTATAGAAAAATATTTTTAACAAAAATTTTTCTATAGAAAAATATTTTTAACAGAAATTTTTCTATAGAAAAATATTTTTAAGAAAAATTTTTCTATAGAAAAATATTTTTAAGAAAAATTTTTCTATAGAAAAATATTTTTAAGAAAAATTTTTCTATAGAAGAAACATTTTTTTATAGAAAAATAGTTTTAAGAAAAATGTTTCAATAGAAAAATATTTTTAAGAAACATTTTTTTACAGAAAAATATTTTTAAGAAAAATTTTTTTACAGAAAAATATTTTTAAGAAAATTTTTTTTACAGAAAAATATTTTTAAGAAAAATTTTTCTATCAAAAAAAAAAAAAATATTTTTAACAAAAATTTTTCTATAGAAAAATTTGTTTAACAAAAATTTTTCTATAGAAAAATTTGTTTAACAAAAATTTTTCGATAGAAAAATTTGTTTAACAAAAATTTTTCTATAGACAAATTTGCTTAACAAAAATTTTTCTCTAGAAAAATTTTTTTAACAAAAATTTTTCTATAGAAAATTTTGTTCAACAAAAATTTGTCTATCGAAAAATATAATAATACATGTTTATTTGAAGATCATATTTTGAAAATAAAATTTAAATTTTTGGTTTCGAATGAAAGAACTTGTACTTTTAGATTGAAAAATGTATTGGGACTTAATCCACTTTCAAAACAAATAAAACGAAGAATTTTGCTTTAAAAAATTTTACCAAATATTTTTCCTAGCAAAAATCTTAAAAAATGTAAATTTTCGAAAAAAAATCCTATATAACTCAAATTGTTGAAAAATATCCTATAAAGGGTAAATTCTTGAAAAATGTCCTATAAAGGGTAAGTTCTTGAAAATTTTCCTATAAAAAGCAAATTTTTGAAAAATTTCCTATAAAAAGTAAATTTTTGAAAAATTTCCTATAAAAAGTAAATTTTTGAAAAATTTCCTATAAAAAGTAAATTTTTGAAAAATTTCCTATAAAAAGTAAATTTTTAAAAAATTTCCTATAAAAAGTAAATTTTTGAAAAATTTCCTATAAAAAGTAAATTTTTGAAAAATTTCCTATAAAAAGTAAATTTTTGAAAAATTTCCTATAAAAAGTAAATTTTTGAAAAATTTCCTATAAAAAGTAAATTTTTGAAAAATTTCCTATAAAAAGTAAATTTTTAAAAAATTTCCTATAAAAAGTAAATTTTTGAAAAATTTCCTATAAAAAGTAAATTTTTGAAAAATTTCCTATAAAAAGTAAATTTTTGAAAAATTTCCTATAAAAAGTAAATTTTTGAAAAATTTCCTATAAAAAGTAAATTTTTGAAAAATTTCCTATAAAAAGTAAATTTTTGAAAAATTTCCTATAAAAAGTAAATTTTTGAAAAATTTCCTATAAAAAGTAAATTTTTGAAAAATTTCCTATAAAAAGTAATTTTTTGAAAAATTTCCTTTAAAAAGTAAATTTTTGAAAAATTTCCTATAAAAAGTAAATTTTTGAAAAATTTCCTATAAAAAGTAAATTTTTGAAAAATTTCCTATAAAAAGTAAGTTTTTGAAAAATTTCCTATAAAAAGTAAATTTTTGAAAAATTTCCTATAAAAAGTAAATTTTTGGAAAATTTCCTATAAAAAGTAAATTTTTGAAAAATTTCCTATAAAAAGTAAATTTTTGAAAAATTTCCTATAAAAAGTAAATTTTTGAAAAATTTGCTATAAAAAGTAAATTTTTAAAAAATTTCCTATAAAAAGTGAATTTTTGAAAAATTTGCTATAAAAAGTAAATTTTCGAAAAATTTGCTATCAAAAGTAAATTTTTGAAAAATTTGCTATAAAAAGTTAATTTTTGAAAAATTTCCTATAAAAAATAAATTTTTGAAAAATTTCCTATAAAAAGTAAATTTTTGAAAAATTTCCTATAAAAAGTAAATTTTTGAAAAATTTCCTATAAAAAGTAAATTTTTGAAAAATTTCCTATAAAAAGTAAATTTTTGAAAAATTTTCTATAAAGAGTAAATTTTTGAAAAATTTCCTATAAAAAGTAAATTTTTGAAAAATTTCCTATAAAAAGTAAATTTTTGAAAAATTTCCTATAAAAAGTAAATTTTTGAAAAATTTCCTATAAAAAGTAAATTTTTGAAAAATTTCCAATAAAAAGTAAATTTTTGAAAAATTTCCTATAAAAAGTAAATTTTTGAAAAATTTCCTATAAAAAGTAAATTTTTGAAAAATTTCCTATAAAAAGTAAATTTTTGAAAAATTTCCTATAAAAAGTAAATTTTTGAAAAATTTCCTATAAAAAGTAAATTTTTGAAAAATTTCCTATAAAAAGTAAATTTTTGAAAAATTTCCTATAAAAAGTAAATTTTTGAAAAATTTCCTATAAAAAGTAAATTTTTGAAAAATTTCCTATAAAAAGTAAATTTTTGAAAAATTTCCTATAAAAAGTAATTTTTTGAAAAATTTCCTATAAAAAGTAAATTTTTGAAAAATTTCCTATAAAAAGTAAATTTTTGAAAAATTTCCTATAAAAAGTAAATTTTTGAAAAATTTCCTATAAAAAGTAAATTTTTGAAAAATTTCCTATAAAAAGTAAATTTTTGAAAAATTTCCTATAAAAAGTAAATTTTTGAAAAATTTCCTATAAAAAGTAAATTTTTGAAAAATTTCCTATAAAAAGTAAATTTTTGAAAAATTTCCTATAAAAAGTAAATTTTTGAAAAATTTCCTATAAAAAGTAAATTTTTGAAAAATTTCCTATAAAAAGTAAGTTTTTGAAAAATTTCCTATAAAAAGTAAATTTTATGAAAAATTAAAAATTATTGCGCCAAATTTTCAGTATTTTTTTTAATTGTTAGAAATTGTAAATACTTTTTAAATATCAATAGAAACATGCTTAGACTCGTACTACAATGAAAGTAAGTTTAACTTTTACTCTGTTCGAGTTAATATATTTTTATAATTTAAAATTGCATTGGACTTAACCAACTTTCAAAAAAATTTAAATTATTATTTTGGTTCAAGAAACATTTTCTTTTTAAATTAAAAATGTTTTGGACTTAATCTACTTTCAAAACAAATAAATTTGAAATTTTTATTTTGTTTAAATAATATTTTCTTTTAAATTGAAAAATAAATGGGACTTAAAACACTTTCAAAATTAAAATCTGTATCAAATCGTAAACTACAAAATGTTTGACTGTCAATATTTTAGTAGGTTTTGTAAATTTAAAATTAATTATTTTTCGCATATTAAGATCCGCAATTGCAGAGCCTTTCCCTTTTATTAACTTAATTTTTTTGGAATGTGGACTTATTCCACTTTCAAACTAAAGTCTTCAATTTATTTCGCATTTTATAAAGTTTTTAAAATCTATGGCAATTTTTTATATTTTTATATAGTTTCGATGTATTGAATAAACCTTATAAATTATATTGATTAAAATTTCAAGAATTTTTCTTTATAGTTTATAAAATCTATGGAAATTTTTTATATTTTGGTTTCCATATTTTATATGAATTTTATTAATTATATATTTCATAAAATTTCACATCATATACATATGTTTATTATTCATTGTATAAATAATTTTCATATATTGTAAAAAAAATATTTCCATACATTTGATAAATTATAGTTTTACAAATGTATGGAAATTTTTTTTTTAATATTTTAAAATGTATGGAAATTTTTTTTATGACTATTTTTAATAAAAATTTTTCTACAGGAAAATATTTTTAAGAAAAATTTTTCTATAGAAAAATATTTTAAACAAAAATGTTTCTATAGAAAAATATTTTTAACAAACAATTTTTCTATAGAAAAAGATTTTTAACAAAGATTTTTCTATAGTATTTTTAACAAAATTTTTCTATACAAAAAAGTCATAGTTTCTGTTTTACATCATCATAGTCTAGTTATAAATCATACTATATATATTCAATTGTATTTGATATTTTCTATTTATATTTCTTCATAATTTGGTCATTATTGATTATTGGTCAAAGGTCATGGTGGTAATTCAATTTGTTTATGATAAACAAACATTTCCTGATTTACCCTCATATGCAAAGTTAAAATATTGAATATTTGTTTATGAATTCTGTGAGGGTTACATATGTATATCCAATTTGGATTTATTTTTCATTATTTAGTATTGAAAACAATACACATAATCCACAATATAGACATTTACAAAACCTACATGATTTGATATGTATAAATTTATACATTTTTGATTTCAATTAACTTTTATATAATGTGAAATTGTAGAATGGATACAACAACAATTTTAAAATTTTGTTTATTGTAGGAGTATAAATTTTGCATAGGAAAACTGAAAAGGTGTTTTCCAATACATTTACTTAAATTTTAAAATTTCATTAACAAATTTTCTTAACTTACCGTATTTAGATTTGTTATTTTGTCTAATTCTACAGCCGTACTGCCACGATGATGCAGGTGAGGCAAATGATGTGTTGTCAACATTTTTCTAAAGAAATCTATGAACTAAGTAGTTCAGTCTAATGTTAAGAAAGTCCTCAAATTTTAACCTAAAATGAAAAAAATATATGAATTAAAATAAGTTGAGTTTCTAAGAAAGTTAAAATTTTAAAGTTAATTCTCTTATTTTTATATTTTCATACAATTTTTACTAGACTAAAATATCGTATGACACTTTAAAATGTGATTTTCTCAAGATTATATACTTCTAACTTAAACCTCCAAAAAGTATGCAATAAATTTTGTTCCTTCTTTTTTACTTGAAATTTCTTTGTTTATGTTTGTAATTTTTCATAAGTTTTCCGCAAAAATGGATATATCAACATTTTATATTCTAGAGAATACAAGTTTTATACAACTTGTTGTAAGCGAGATACATACTTGTATCAAGTATGTATATGAATATGCATTTAGGCGGAAGGAGTGAGCCCTTGTGAATGAATGGCGATAAGTTGTTAGTCTGTTACTGTTTTTTCGGAGAATTTTTGTTGTTACCCTGACATTTAAATCACTGCCATTCCTATGGCGTTCATAATGTTCAGACATCAATTTCAACTGCATACAACATAAACATTTTGCAAAATGTGCAAGCACTTAAGTGACTTGAAGTATGTTCATTAGGATGATCCTTAGTTAGAATAGTAAATGTTTAACACAAATACAAAACTAAGTCCCTTTTCTATTTTAAGTGAACTTAAATATGATCGTAATTCCGCTACCAGTAAATTCCGAAAAGTTCGTCCAAAATCAGTGGCGTAGAAAATAAAAATTATATCACCAAATCAAAGTCATGTCTAATGTTTATTTTATATTTCTTGCGGGCATATGAGTGATAGTTTTTAATATATCACAACAGTAATACCAGCTCAACAAGTGCAACGTTTGCTGCTGCTGCCGCTGACACTTGTAATAATTTCATTTTGACATGTTTAGTACATGCAACGCAAAGCAAAGGAAAAAAAAAATGAACAAGTCACTCAAGATAAAAATTTATCAAAGACTAACATGAACTGTTGTTGTTGATGGTGGTTTGTGTTATAAAGTGGAATATGTTATTTCAAATGTAATAACTTTAGAGATAACTTATAAGTAGTAGTTTTATGAGGTTTATAGAATAATGGAAAAAGAAAATAAACAATGGCTTTATTGTACCTTACAGGAATATAGATGGATTAAAGAATAGTTTGGCTGTCTGTCAAGGCAACTTAGTTGCAATTATAAAGATAATTTGATGAAACATTAATTTTGGTAGTTGAATTTTACCAAAATTATTCTAACATTTTGGCTAACTAAAAATTTCGGTATATTTTGAATATATTGTGCACAAATATTTTATATCCAATGAAAAGATATTGTATCCCATTTCGTCGATAAAAAACTAGTAATCCAAATAAAATGACAGTTTATGCTAAATTTTCATAGATAATTTTTGTTGCTTGATAAATTCCAAGATAATGGGTCTTAGTTTTTATATATTTTTTTTAGAGTTTTTAAAATCTATGGAAATTTTTTATATTTCATTTAGTTTCCATATATTGCATAAACTCTATAATTTATATATCTATAAATAAGTTTTTCAAAAAATTACTTTTTATAGGAGATTTTTCAAAAATTTACTTTTTATAGGAAATTTTTCAAAAATTTACTTTTTATAGGAAATTTTTCAAAAATTTACTTTTTATAGGAAATTTTTCAAAAATTTACTTTTTATAGGAAATTTTTCAAAAATTTACTTTTTATAGGAAATTTTTCAAAAATTTACTTTTTATAGGAAATTTTTCAAAAATTTACTTTTTATAGGAAATTTTTCAAAAATTTACTTTTTATTCAAAAGTAAATCATGTAAAAACAGGCTCATAGTGTGTAGCGTCCGTCACAGAAATAAAGGTTTTTTGTTTGTTTAACTAGTGCAATTTTTCTTTTTTCTCCAATTGAACTTGGTTCGCAAAGAGACCTTATAGTATGCTTTACATTAGGCTAAAAATATGTAGATATTTATATATGATTTTACAGAATAATATGCATAGAAAAGTGTGTAGCGTCCGTCACAGTATATACTTTTTACAAAACGATGTTTAATAAATGCAATATTTACGAACACATGTCTTTCTTATTCATAAAGCAATAACACGGTCTATATCCAGCGATTAAATTTAAGATATTAGATGTTAGAAAAATATACAGTGGGGCAAATTTTATACTTTTAAAATTTGATTTTTTTTTTATTTGTGGGACACTCTATCAGCTAGCAGCAGCATTCTTTCGACGAAAAATAAGATGTAAATTTATGTATGAAGCCTTTTTGTGAAATATTAAATTGTGCCCAAAAAATCGCATTTTAACCGCGAACATGAAAAGGAAGAAGATGAAATTCGGGAACAAATAAAACCATTATTTTCACTTATTAACGAATCCTTAAAAAAATATGAAATATCCATTTTTTCCTAATAAAAAAACATTCAAGTAAAAACTGTATCGTCCGTTATGTAGCGCAACAGTTCATTTATTGATTTTTGGTGAAACTGGAAACTTGAAAATTTCTCATAAAAGCTGTTTTGTAATCCTCTGATTTTTCTCTATCTTCAATGTATTAACAATTTTTTTTAAAAGTCAAGGTATCTAGTGTACAACGACAATGGGATACATTTAAGTACAACAAAATCCGTACAAATGTATCGTCCGTCATGCAGGATTTGCCCGTATTGTATACACATTTTTTCCATACATAGTTTTACCAAAGTATGGAATTTTTTTTTTAAGATTTTGAAATTGATGGAAATTTTTTTTCATCAAAAAGCAAAAATAAAAATTATTTTCTAAATATAGTTTTAAATTAAGTAAACAGCAATTAAAAAAGAATGCCTGCATATTTGTCCATAAAATAATGAAATAAGACCACAGTTTTATTGTTTTCAGATCAAGAGGTAACGATTAATAGAAGTAGTTTAGGGGCATTAGTATTACGATGCGAAAGGTAAAATTTTAAGACTATTTACAGTTTACAGATTTATTCCCACTTTTTTCTTTTTATTGTTTCAAAACACTGTGTTGTGTAGGGTATCATTTGATCGGATATCATTATGTTGGGTATGATTTGATACTTTTGTTAAAGTTTATTATTACTCAAAATAACTTAAAAAACCCTTTTACCCTTAAATTTGCTTTGTCTTGTTTTACTTTCTTCGCAACTTTTCAAATTATAATTAACCAATTTAAAAAAACAAATATTTATAATTTTATAATATTTATAATTTTTGGCAACATCAACATTAAAGACAGTCTTTCAGTCAAAAATTATATGAATTCCAACAAATTAATTATGTTTACTCAATTTGGCATTCATTGAAGCTATCAAAAAATATAATTTTTTTCTGTCTGTGAATTGAATATCAGGGTAGAAGGTATTAGAATATAAGAAAATTATGCTTTTTTGATGGCTAGTAGCAAACACCATTGAGACTACATATTAATTTGGATGCTGTTGTGTTTATAAACTTTCATTATCTATTTGTGTTTGTTAAAAAAAAGTATAAGAAATTTAAATAGAAACTTTCAGTGGAAATTTAAATAAAAGCATTCAGTAAACGAAAGCTATGAACTCAACTTGTCCGTTATGTCTATACACGTTTTTTCAACTGTCAAAATAGTACAAAATATTTTGTTAAGTCTATGAAATTTTATACTATTTGCTTTCTGTCTGTCTGTCTGTCTGTCTGTCTGTCTGTCTGTCTGTCTGTCTCTCTCTCTCTCTCTCAGTCTGCCTGTCTGTCTGTCCGTTTGTCTGTCTGTCTGTCTGTCTGTCTGTCTGTCTGTCTGTCTGTCTGTCTGTCCGTTTGTCTGTCTGTCTGTCTGTCTGTCTGTCTGTCTGTCTGTCTGTCTGTCTGCCTGTCTGTCTGTCTATCTATCTGTTTTTGGCACGATAAAACCTTAACGAAAGGATATAGGTCACTGAAATTTGGCACAAATATTCTTCATTTCTTGGAGAATTTTGGTAATGAAATCGGGCAAAATCGGTTAACATTTGACCATAGCTCCCGTATAACCTCGTCTAAGCTAATCGCTTATTTGTTAATAAATGACAAAGTATAGCAGCTATGATGATAAAATTTGGTATATACAAGTTTTACATTAGCCCAAGGCAGCGTACAAAAATCGGTTCACATTTAGCCATAGCTCATATATAAAAAACTTACGAAATTAGCCTAAATTTCACCTAAAATACACTTGAATTAGCTGCACCTTTGTAGATATATGAGATATGTTTCTAAATTTAACACAACTTGATGGTGGGTTTGTTTTCCTGTTATTTTAAAATAATCAGTCTATATCTTTGAATATCAAAATAACTTGTAAATAATAATATGGGTATAATTTATTGAAAACTCCTTTCATCTTAACCAAAAAAACATCTCAATTTCATCAAAATATCTTAAAAATTTAACAAAATCATACCAACATATAATATAAGAAAAATTGAATAAACGATAAACATATTCTGTACATTTTTACACCTAAATATTTTCAAAATGAAATTAATAAAAAAGGCAAAAATATTACAAATAGAAATAATAAACCCATGGAAATAAAGAAAGAAAAATTCCCACAACAATTCTTGGGATAATAACAACAGGACCCAAAAGTGTCGTAAGTTTTCATTGATTATACCATATTGTTTGTGAATGTTGGTTAATGTATACAAAGGATATGACCGTCTGAAGGAAACGACTGAGATTGAGTTTTATTAAGAAGAAAAAATATACGAAAATTAAGAAAACACAATGTGAGTATAATAAAATGTGAATTAGATTTGGTTTGCTTAACATTTCGGAGCATTTCATGAAGACCCAAAAAGATTAACAAAATAACAAATTGATAATAGACGAATAATAAGATGTGGCAAAAATTATTACACACTAAGGAATTTTTCCAAGTAAAATTGCAAATTGAAGCTGAGGGACGACTCTGTTTATTCTTAGACTTAGATCCGCTGCTTGGAGAAAATTAAATCATAAAAGTTACAGATTTATTAAGGACAGCATAAATTCAAAGTGATTTTTTTTTTAATTTTAAATCAAACACAAAAATTTATTCATTATCGATAGTTTTATCTATTTAACAAGTTTTGCAAAATAAAAACCGAGAATTACATTATTTCTTATCTAAGAAGATTGCCTCAGAAATATAGCCTAGAGAAAATTAGGGGATCATGAGTCGAAATATTGAAGGGATCGAGTTGATGGGTAACAGGACATTATAACAAAATTGCGGTCAAATTAGCCCATGCAGGCACGGATATAAAAAAAAACTTGTGAGGTCTTAATTTTCTACAATGTAAGACAAAAATTAATGACAGAAACAGATATATTGTGGTATGGAAGACAAGCAGGCGTAGGCAGCCAAAACCACCAGAAGCTGAAGACTTTTTGTAATTTTCATAAATATCACGAACAATAATGAAACTCGCGAAAATAAGTATAAAAAGCATTTAGTTGGGATTTATATGTGACCAAAGTCGGTCGCTACCGCTTTAAAAATAGAAAAACAAAACATACAAGAAACAAAATCAAAATCCAATTTAAAGCAACAAAATATACGATTCGAGATAACAAAGAAATATAATTTCGAACGTTATTGACGTTTTTCTATAGAAAAATTTTTTTACCGAAAATTTTTTTATAGAATAAGTTTTTTATCGAAAATTTTTCTACCCAAACAATATCTTCAAAAACAATAGGGTCGTCAATAAAGTTCGAAATTATATTTCTTTGTTTTCTCGAATCGAATATTTTGTTGCTTTAAATTGGATTTTGATTTTGTTTCTTGTATGTTTTGTTTTTCTATTTTTAAAGCGGTAGCGACCGACTTTGGTCACGTATAAATCCCAACTAAATGCTTTTTATACTTATTTTCACGAGTTTCATTATTGTTCGTGATATTTATGAAAATTACAAAAAGTCTCGATAAAAAAATTTTCGATAAAAAAATTTTTCTATAGAAAAATTTTCGATAAAAAAAATTTTTCTATAGAAAAATTGTAGATATAAAAATTTTTCTATAGAAAAATTGTAGATATAAAAATTTTTCTATAGAAAAATAGTCGATAAAAAAAATTTTTGGTAAAAAAAATTTTCTATAGAAAAATTTTCGATAAAAAAATTTTTCTATAGAAAAATTTTCGATAAAAAAATTTTTCCATAGAAAAATTTTCGATAAAAAAATTTTTCTATAGAAAAATTTTCGATAAAAAAATTTTTCTATAGAAAAATTTTCGATAAAAAAATTTTTCTATAGAAAAATTTTCGATAAAAAAAACTTTTCTATAGAAAAATTTTCGATAAAAAAATTTTTCTATAGAAAAATTTTCGATAAAAAAATGTTTCTATTGAAAAATTTTCGATAAAAAAATTTTTCTATTGAAAAATTTTCGATAAAAAAATTTTTCTATTGAAAAATTTTCGATAAAAAAATTTTTCTATAGAAAAATTTTCGATAAAAAATTTTTCTATAGAAAAATTTTCGATAAAATATTTTTCTATAGAAAAATTTTCGATAAAAAATTTTTCTATAGAAAAATTGTAGATAAAAAAATTTTTCTATAGAAAAATTGTAGATAAAAAAATTTTTCTATAGAAAAATTTTCGACAAAAAAATTTTTCTATAGAAAAATTTTCGATAAAAAAATTTTTCTATAGAAAAATTTTCGATAAAAAAATTTTTCTATAGAAAATTTTTCGATAAAAAAATTTTTCTATAGAAAAATTTTCGATAAAAAAATTTTTTTATAGAAAAATTTTCGATAAAAAAATTTTTCTATAGAAAAACTTTCGATAAAAAAATTTTTCTATAGAAAAACTTTCGATAAAAAAATTTTTGTATAGAAAAATTTTCGGTAAAAAATTTTTCTATAGAAAAATTTTCGATAAAAAATTTTTCTATAGAAAAATTTTCGATAAAAAATTTTTCTATAGAAAAATTTTCGATAAAAAATTTTTCTATAGAAAAATTTTCGATAAAAAATTTTTCTATAGAAAAATTTTTGATAAAAAAATTTTTCTATAGAAAAATTTTCGATAAAAAAATTTTTCTATAGAAAAATTTTCGATAAAAAAATTTTTCTATAGAAAAATTTTCGATAAAAAAATTTTTCTATAGAAAAATTTTCGATAAAAAAATTTTCGATAAAAAAATTTTTCTATACAAAAATTTTCGAAAAAAAATTTTCCTATAGAAAAATTTTCGATAAAAAAAATTTTTCTATAGAAAAATTTTCGATAAAAAAATTTTTCTATTGAAAAATTTTCGATAAAAAAATTTTTCTATTGAAAAATTTTCTAAAAAAAAATTTTCTATAAAAAAATTTTCTAAAAAAAAATTTTTCTATAGAAAAATTTTCGATAAAAAAATTTTTCTATAGAAAAATTTTTGTTAAAAAATTTTTTATAGAAAAATTTTTTTCCATAGAAAAATTTTTCTATCGAAAATTTTTCCGTAGAAAATTTTTTCCATAGAAAAATTTTTCTATCGAAAATTATTCCATAGAAAAATTTTTTTATCGAAAATTTTTCTATAGAAAAATTATAGAAAATTATATAGAAAATTATTCCATAGAAAAATTTTTCTATCAAAAATTTTTCCGTAGAAAATTTTTTCCATAGAAAAATTTTTCTATCGAAAATTTTTCTATGGAAAAATTATATAGAAAATTATTCCATAGAAAAATTTTTCTATCAAAAATTTTTCCGTAGAAAATTTTTTCCATAGAAAAATTATTCCACAGAAAAATATTTCTATCGAAAATTTTTCCATAGAAAAATTTTTCTATCGAAAATTTTTCCACAGGAAAATTTTTCCATAGAAAAATTTTTCTATCGAAAATTTTTCCATAGAAAATTTTTTTCTATCGAAAATTTTTATAGAAAAATTTTTTTATCGAAAAATCTATAGAAAAATTTTTTTATCGAAAATTTTTCTATAGAAACATTTTTTTTATCGATATTTGTTCTATAGAAAAATTTTTTTATCGAAAATTTTTCTTTAGGAAAATTTTTTTATAGAAAATTTTTCTTTAGAAAAATTTTGTTATCGAAAATTTTTCTTTAGAAAAATTTTTTTATCGAAAATTTTTCTTTAGAAAAATTTTTTTATCGAAAATTTTTCTTTAGAAAAATCTTTTTATCAAAAATTTTTTTAATTTAAAATTTTTTTCGATTAAAGTAATTTTCTATAGAAAAAATTTTGATAAAAAAATTTTTTATAGAAATATTTTTGATAAAAAAAAAAAAAATTCTATAGATAATCGGTCTATTAATGCGGGATGCGCAGAAACAAAAATTGAAATTGAATTTATTTAACAAAAACAATCATAATTCCAGCCATAACACTAAAGCGTATCATATATGGTCGGATATGACCGACTGTTATACATTCTCACTTATTTTTAATTCAGAGCATTGTTCTTTTCGTGACACGTGTTACAAAAACCTTGTGCAACAAAATAATTACTATTTATTTTAATTTATTCACAATTAATACTTTTGCTTTCCCATTTTGCGCTGCACAGATGTCATTTTGTTCTTAATTAACCTTCTTTTTAATTTACTTCTTATAATTATTTTATAATGAAAATGTAAGTAAAAACAATTACATTGTAAATTTCAGACTTTTATTTCAGTTTTTTTTAACATGTAATTCTTTTTACTTGCTTTAAAATATCTTACATTATATGTTTTTTGTCAGACAAAATGTTGAAGTATGGACATAAGTATCAGGGCAAATGCATATAGTATAAACGTGCCTTTTGCATACAAATTCATAAATATGTATTTTTTAATGGAAACAAAAAAAAAACGTTTAGTCTCCAGAGTAATGCCATTTTACACAATATAACACGAAACAAGTCAAATGTTTTAATGAAATAAATTTAAATAAATGCAACATTGTATAGAAAAGCGCACAAAGTGCTAGAAACTGATTTAACTCTTTTAAAAATCTTTAATACTTTTCTTTAATGTTCATCAACAGCAATGACTTTGTAAGGCTTGAGCATTTTTTGCAAAGACTTTGTAATATTAATGGAAAAAATATTTAAATTATTAAAGTTGCATTTAATTTGAACACTAAAAGAAGGCAAGTCAAAAATGGATATTGTTGGCCTAGACCGACTATTTGATAACCTAAACCACAATGACAGATTTTGAACTAAATATCAACCAACAACTTGACAGAATTTTTTTATTGTGAAAGAAGTTCACACCAAAACGTATAATGACAAAAATGCTTTCCAATTGATATGATCTATAATGGAGTTGTTAAGTTTCAAACCGAACTATATAGTCGTTCTTTTCTTAATTTTCTTATCACAGTAACAATTCCTTGTGACTAATGTATATTAACCCTCCGTCATGCACATGTTTCAATAGTCACATACGTAGCACATGTATCTGGCAAAATACACTTGTAGTTTGTATGAAGAATTATGTATTGTTACGTTTTTCCTTTAAAAACGTGGAAGGAATTCTTTTTGCAAACAACCGTAATCAAATTAATTAAAACACTTTCTGTAGTTTTTCAAAATAAACGTTTTATTAACTTTATTTAGAATCACTTAAACACACTTTCACAAAAACTGTAAACAAACTTCACAAAACTGCTTTACTAATATTCTTAGTCACACTGTTTCTCTTATACGCGTTTGAAATAAAACTGTTCCTACAATACTCGCCCATCGGCTTTATATAGTAGAGAAGAGAGATTCTAGCGATTTCTGCAGACGTAAACAAAGAGCAGCTGTAGTTGATTACACTAACAATGTGGCTTACGAAAGTTCATGTGTGTTCCACTACATTCTCACATGATCAAGAACACACTCACACATACGTTGTACAAACAGATTATCTGAAGTTAACAGTAACAGAGAGAGAATGTAGATAAAAGAGAAACATGTTGCTATGCTCTTTACTGTACATAAGAGAAACATGTTGCTCTGCTTATTTGACATAAACAGAATAACAACAACACCAACAGAAACATCTAGAAAGCGAGGGGAAGAATTAAAAGCAGTGAACTTTGCACATTGGGACGGATAAGTTTAAAATTCGTCACAGTATTTAATTCGAATTTGTTGATGAAAAAAACCCGCATAAACTGTTTTTGTTCTTTTTATAATCTTTTTTTTCATAAAACGATAGCTTACAATATTTGTAGAGGGTACCTGAAGATTTAAACAGCTAGCCTCTCAAATAACTGTTAAATTCTTAAATGACTTGGCCAGATACATGCGCATGACGGAGGGTTAATGCAATTATCGGTTTCGGCTTAAATATGAAAGTTATGTCGATTGTAAAAAAACTGTACTTTATGTTTAGAGAAAGACTTATCTGTGCAATCGTTTTTGAGATTTTCGGAAGACTTTTGAAAACTTTTAACAATTTCGTAAATATCAAGATAATTAATCATTAGAACTCATGAAAAACAGTTTTAAAAGCATTTAGTTGGGATTTGAATATAAAAACAAATAAAATTATAATCTCGAACATTGTTTTTTTGTAAGCATTCTTTGAAATAAAGGTAACCGTATTATGAAACAAAACAGAAATAAATTTTAATATTAATCAATTTTCTATTTTAACCCTTATACTCTCCTTGGGTCAATTTGACCCAATTTTGTTTTTCAAACGCAAAATTTCCCCCTTAAATATTTAGATATGAACTTGAAACTTTTATTTATCCATTACAGGGACGAAAATTATGTTTTTATAAGAAAATAATAAAATTAAAAATTTTCCTCCCCCCTCCACATTTCAAAACACGATTTACACACATTTAATACCCTTTGGGTCAATATGACCCAACAAGCGATATTTCAAGCTTAATTACACTTTATAATTTTTTTCCAATTCAACATAATTGAATAGAGTTCACCTTCATTCAGAATCATCTATCAATAATTTGTTCAGTCAAATAATCAGTAAAATCGCTTTTATTGAACATTTTTCCATTCATGGGCTGTTCACATATTACGTAACGCTATTTTCGCAATTTTTTTTGTTTTCAGATGATATGTTCCAAACAAAAATAAATATGTTATCCTCTTAAGTTCTCTTCATCATTCAGCCGACGTAAGAGATGATGAACAAAAAAAGACTAAAATAATACATCATTGCATTCAAACTAAAGCTTTAGTTCATGCACTTGACCAACTTCTTGCTAATTACACATGTAAGCGCGAGACTAAACGATGGCCAGTTGCATTATTTTCAAACATGATAGTTGTATCAGCATATAGCACCTACATCACATGGACTTAAATGAATCCTGACTGGGGTTTTAATACAAACTTCAGAAGCAAGCTTTATTTAGTAGAACTTGCAGATCAATGAGCTAACAAATGAGCATATTTGGCGAAGAATATTTCCAAGGCGTTTGATATAGTGTGGCACGGAGCACTTCTATCAAAACTTATTGCCTTTGGTATCGGTAATAACTTCTCTCGGTTTATATTGAGCTTCCTCAGAGATCGCTCTATACGAGCTGTTATAGAATTCAAGGTTAATTCAGAGCTACAGCAAGCTCCGTTCTTTCTCTAACTCTATTTCTTGTCTTTATAAACGTCCTTCAACATCAAACTTCCAATCCTATCTACTCTTTTGCAGATGACAGCAATATTTGCCATTCATATTCATTCAATCGTAGTCCAAGCCTTCTTTAGGTTGGCGCTATGAGACAAAACATGAATTAATTATTAAATCGATATTTAGAAACAATTTCAGAATGGGGTCGTGCGAATAGATGTTGTATGCTTATGCATAAACGCGCGGGAAACCATGTTTCTTCATCAATGTGATGTCCGTTCGACAAAATATATCTTTCAAGTGTCGAAAGAAGCATTCAAGTGCTTCGGTTTTCTAAAACGGTGCAAGAGATACTTCACTCCATCTGATCTCCTTACTATTTACACCACCTCATGTATGTGCCGGAACTTCAAAGTCTATTTTGGAGCTTCTCGACCTAGTGTACGAAATGGCGAAAGTGCTCATCGGGACAGTGGGGTATCCAACTCTATTGATTTACAGGAGCACCATCGCAATTTGAGTTGTGTCACACTGTTCTATTGTTAATACTTTTGAAAGTGCTCTAACGAAATCAGAGAACTCGTTTCCGAAACTCGGACTTTTTTACGCAATACACGTCATTCTGTTAGAGCTCATTCCTTTGTGGTCGATTGGCCGGTAGACCGAACAACACGCTATATTCAGCCGTATAGTTCGTATATGGAATTCACTTCCCGCAGAAGTTTTCCCTGCCAGTTGCAATATAGGTAAATTTAAAGCCATAAAGACTACTCCATCTATCCTCCCTCCCATAACCTATTTACCTACTTCCAACACAATGCATTGGATAAGAAGGGGCAGGGGATGACCTGTGCTGGTTCTAAATTAAAAAATCCAATGTTAAATATAAAATTTTGTTAATATTTCATTGTTGGGTCATATTGACCCAAAGGGTAATATAAAGGGCACAAATCCAAGGAAAGTAGAAAGGTTAAAATTTCTTATATAAAATTTTTTTTTTTAATATTTTCGATACAAACATTTTTTATAGAAAAATTTTTGATCAAAATATTTTTCTTCGGAAAATATTTTGATCAAAATATTTCTCTGTAAAAATTTCCGATAAAAATATTTTTCTTCGATAGAAATATTTTTGATAATCAAATTTTCAATAGCAAAAAAAAAAAAAATTTATTGTAGAAAAATTTTGATTAAAAAAATTTTTTATAGAAAAATTTTTAGTAAAAAAATTTTTTATAAAAAAATTGTTGAAAAAGAAAGAGTATTCGCATTTGATCCCTAATCTGTTACATTTATTTATTAATGTAACGAACAATTTATTGATTAAAAGTCAAAAAATGTTTGCGGAGAAAACAAAATATTGTTTATAAAAAAATTTTCTAAGAAAAATTTTTGATAACAAAAATTTTCTAAGAAAAATTTTTGATAACAAAAAATTTCTATAGAAAAATTTTTGATAAAAAAAATTTCTATAGAAAAATTTTTGATAAAAAAAATTTCTATAGAAAAATTTTTGATAAATAATTTTCCCTTGAAAACATTTTAATAAAAAAAATTTTCCCTTAAAAAATTTTTGGAAAGAAAATTTTGATAGAAAATTGTTTGATAAAAATATATAAAAACAAGTAAGAGAGTGCTTTAATCGGTCAAGCCCGACCATAGTATACCCCTCACCATTGAGGCCAAAGATGTTCTTTTTCCTGTATAAAGACAAATATTTGCTAAATTTTGCCATCATACAAACATTTTCTCAAAACATTTATATATATAAGCTGTTTTCATCATTTTGACTTATATGAGAGCTAGGGTCAAATGTGGACCGATTACCTCGAAGCTTGGCAACTTGATACTGTTTTTACAAAAATTATGTTTTTACATACATAAATTCAAAATTCTCATTATCTTTAGATTTACGAGCGTTTTAGTGATTTTTGCCTCATTTTTACAAAACAACGAAACATTTCAACGAAATTTAGTACATTGATTTAAGTTTACATAGTCAGTATTTGTGTTCAATTTTATGAAAAAATCTTGATATTTGAGGCCAAAATATCAATTCCGGGAAGTGGGACTTATAGGAGGTACCATAAATAATTTACCGATTTTAACGAATTTCAATAGCCATGGTCCCACTATCAATAAAGTTATCTGTGCCAAATTTCGTCAAATTATCTTTATAATTGCGACCTGTACTTTGATAACACGGTTTATTTGGTGGTCCAGCCAGCCAGCCAGACGGACGGACATCGCTAAATCGACTCAGAATGTGATTCTAAGCCTATTGGTATACTACCATAGGCATTCTAAAACAAATATTTCTATGCGTTACATACATCAGCACTAACTTAAAATACCCTTTCCACCTTTGGTGGTGAAAGGTATAAAAATTCTCTATAGACTTAAGTTCTTCTGAAAATGGACTACTGGAGATAAACATGGACTGATCAAAGTCATAAAGAGAAGTGGGGCTTCCTCATACCGCTCTTACTAAACTTATTTAAATGGCCTATATTTATATTCTGTTAAGGTCAAAGACCAAGCATGTTTTAGAATTCCATGCGTTTTCAGCTGTGGTCTTTCCATCGAAGACTCGGACGTCATCTTCATTTCGTTTTCGAATACTTTTTATGCTGGAGTATTTTCATCCATTCGAATATGTCCACGCCAATTCCGCCTCTGCTGTTTAATGCATTTTACTATAAAGAGATCCACATATATCTCATATAACCCATGGTTCATTCGAGGTCTATATGCATTGTTGACGCAGACTCTGGTAACTTTAATCTTTCTTTAAAAAACTCCAAGAATAGCTTCATTTGCCTGTGCAAGTGCTGTAATGCAGTTTTATTTTCCAGCTGAGGTATGCATAGTCTGTCCAGGTTCATCAAAGTTTAAAAAAATTTAATATATTTTGCTTCCGCAGGGTGGCTTGATATCTTCGTGATTCGTCGGGCAAAGGCTATGCTTATTTGGGTTAAATAATAAGAAACTTCTAAGTTTGTAGAATACGAGTTGTGGTCTTACGATCCGCACTACACAATGGTATGTTTACCAAGTTCTTTTGGAACTTCGGCTAGATGTAAAGTACAAATGTTGCTTAATAACAAACTACAGTGTGTTATGGAATATCGATCGGGACCTATTATGAGGTCTTAGCTATCTACGAAATATAATGATTCGACTGGCTAGCTATGAACTGATAATCCAACGAGATAAATGCTTCAGCTCTCGGTTGGCTAACTACGTTTCTATGATAAGTACTTCGGTTACTATTCATCTGATCGGCTATCTACGGAATTTAATCCAACCTCAATCGGCTAACTACAGCATTCAATCAGATGAGATAAATACTTCGGCCCTTGGTCGACTAATTACAAAAGCAAATAATACTTTCATGAGATAAGGACTTCGGCTCTCAATCGGCTAACTACAGCATTCAATACGACCAGATAAATACTTCGGCTCTCGGTTGGCTAGTTAAAAATGTAAATAATACTCCGATGAGATAAAAGCTTCGACTCTCAATCGGCTTACTACGGTATTAATATAACAATTAGATCAACTTACTACGATATCAACTACTAGGAGGAACTCTAAGTTCAGCTTCCCTCTGTGTTAAAAACAAGAATACTTATGCTGGTATGGTTATCAACTAAATGAGAATTATGTTTAGGTTCTGGTTTTTATTTATATATTAAGATATATTAAGGCTGTAGCAAAAATGAAAAATAGGGTGTTCAGAAAAAGAGTGTAGTGTTGTCGATAGATAAAAGTAGAAGAATTTAATATAATATTTGTAACGGCACGTTACAGTGCACAAAAATTTAGCATCATTTCACAATATGGGTAAGCGTTTTGTGGAGCGGAATTTATTTCTTATGGAGCTCATAGGAAAGAATATTTTTTTTAAGTTTCATGAAATAGCACTTATGGAATGACCTTACAAGACATTATGTAACAAATAGGGAAAAAGTTTATGGGAAGGTCGAAATAATTGTCATATACGGGGCGACCTAATGGCTAACACAAAATTCACCTTTTGTAGAATATGCCAATCCAGTCATAACATCATACTTAGCAATGATAAATATCATATAACGCAATTTTTTTTTTACAGATCTGTTCAGACCTGTATACAGAAACCACATCTTCAGTATTTGAACAAACATGGTCCAGTTACGAAAGTTAGCGTTTTATACTCTTGACATCTCGCTTGTTGCGCACGTTGGGGTGAAATTCCCAATAATGGATCTTAATTGAAAATTAAAAATTAATATTATAAAAAAAGTAATCTATTGTAGGTTATAGTAAACAAAATTGTGCATCACTAGCTATTTTTTTCATTTTCTTATGTTATTTACTTTTCGAGTTATGCGTTGTCAAAGTTGATCTTTTTTGAGTTTTTGAAAACAGTGGTAAAAATTGAAAAAACTGATATTTTTGGAATAAATTTTGTATTTTCTCAACATAAAAGTAATATTATTATAATGGAACCTTCAACCTCAGATATTTAGAAACTCAATAACTTATTTTTGTTATATGTTTTTGTTGTAAAAGTATTTTTAATATTTTTTTGAAAATTGGTCCAAAAAACAAGTATTTTTCAGTTTTAAGTAGAAATTCAAATATGTATTAAGCGCGATCACGTAAAACAAAAATTACTACAATTTTCTACGATGTGTCTTTATATATATTCCATAAAAACATTTTGCGGATTTTTTGCCATAAGAGCGAAAAAAAATATTTTTTTAATTAACATCAGAGAAAAATGCGTGCACGCTGAACATGTAAGTATTTACATATGTTCGAACATTAGTACATACCTATGTTGGGTATGTTTCTTTTTTTTTTTTTTTTTTGTTATTATGAATTTTTGTTGATTTTGTTATTAGCGATATTCTTATTTTTTAATGTTATTACCCAGTAGTTCCAAGTTAAAAGACGTTCCCAATCCTCGTAAAATAACTAACGACTTTTTGCATGGTTGGATTAGATTTTTTGAGTTCCTTCTCCACTTATCATATAAAATTCCAATAAGAAAATGGCAAGCGAGAACTTTAGCAGAAAAGAAAATTGTGAATGAAACTAAATCGAAAATACAGGCCGAGTTCAGACAAAAAACCGGACTTATAGTTGACCGGCCAAAACCAGGCTTTGGAAGCTCAAATGACGGGAATACTGCCAGACGTTTTTTTCATAGTCCTGAAGTTTCAGCGGAAATCACCAAAATTGACATTGAGTTGATCAAAAGGCTACATACTATATTAATTGCAGTATCAAGCGGTCATCACATAAATGTTGAAAAGTTTAGAATTTTTGCAATATCGACAGCAAAATATTTCGTTAAAACATACCCATGGTATAATATGTCCCCCACCTTACATAAATTCTTAATACATGATCCAGACATTATTACACATGCACTGTTACCTATTGGTGAGCTATCGGAGGAAGCTCAGGAGGCTCGTAACAAAGATTTTAAATCCTACAGAGAAAACTATTCACGTAAATGTAGCCGCAAAAAAAGCAATAAAGACATTTTCAATAGATTTTTGTTAAGCTCTGATCCTATTATTACTAATATGAGTACACTTTACAAAAAGAAAAGTAACACGTTACCACAGCAAGTCTTGTACCTCCTTATAAAGAGTGCTCTAAATAAAATTTGTAGTTGGATTTTCTTAAATAAAAATCAAACCTTTTAATATAAAAACTCTACAAAATACGCAAATATAATGACATATTATACAAAATCATTTAGCATTAAAATGTTTACTTAGTACTCGGGTTTTGCAAAATTATCGACTTTTTTCGGAAACCCTCCCATTAAAGATTTTACAGTTGCTTCTGATACCTTTTTGGAGCATGTGTTCCACCTGCGATTAAAATCGGACATGTTCTTGGAAATCTTTCCTGTGTTCTTCAATTCCTTTTTTACCAGAGCCCAATACCTTTCCACAGGCCGAAGTTCTGGACAGTTAGGTGGATTTGCCTCTCGTGGTACAAAAATGACATTATTCTTTGAGTACCACTCAAGTGCCTTTTGTCCATAATGGCATGATGCCAAATCGGGCCAAAAAAATATAGTCACTCTGTGCTCTCTTAAAAAGGGTAACAACCGTTTTTGTAGGCACTCCTTTATCTAAATTTCTGTGTTTATTGTGCCAGATGCCACAAATACTTTACTTCTTTTGCCACAACTGCAAATAGCTTGCCACACGAGAAACTTCTTAGGGAATTTTGTTTGTTTTTTTGTGCGAAACTCTTGCCGAACATTGCCCCGTTTATCAGCAATATAAAAATCTTGACCAGGAAGTTGAGAAAAGTCTGCCAGTACGTATGTTTCATCATCCATCACACAACAGGTGTATTTTTTATAAAATCAGACTTAAATTTTTTCGCTCGTTTTTTTGCTTCTAAGTTCTTTATAGCATTGCGATCTGGAACCTTTTGGACTTTATATGTCTTCAGTCCAGCATAATCTTTGACTCTATGTGCAAAATTCGTAGAACATTTCACCGTACGAGCTGCTTTTCTTAAAGAAGTGTTAGGCGCTCTTCGAAAGAGTCGCTCGACTTCTTTTGCCTTACCAATATCTGTAGGACCTTTTTTCCTCCCTGATCCAGGTTTTCTTTCAATGCTCAGGTTTTCCTTATACCGTCTGATGGCATTAGAAACCGTTCGAGGGTCAACTTTCAAATTTTTAGCTATTTTTTAAAAGTCCATGACGGATTTTTTTGAAAAGTTTTAATTATATTTTCACGAACTTTTTTTTCGTAGTCCATTTTGATTGAAATAACTATTGAAAATTAATAATTTCTAAAATAATAGTATCTGACATATTTATAGAAACTAACTTGATCAAAAATAAATTATTTCTTGCACTATGGATAAATTTTGTCTAAAATAGTAAATGCATATTTTTTTTAGAACACTCTTTATTACCTGAAATTTCTGAAGAAAATAATTTTGATGAAACTGATTTTAGCGAAAGCGAATGTGAAGATAAATAGTATTAAAAACAAATCTTAATTTGATTACATTTATTAATAATAATAAAATATTTTTTAAAAATTAACAAGTAATGCAATCATTTTTTGTAAAAATTTGTATGGGGGCTATACGAAATCGTTGACTGATTTTGATGAATTTTCGTACATCGAGTTACTAACCCAAAAAAATAAGATTTGTCAAATTTCATTAACTTAACTCTAAAAATGTGGCTTCCAGAGCATTTTAAATATTCACACTGGCAGAGAGACGGTCTCTCCTGCAACGCTCAAAAAATTTTTTTTTTTTTGGGAAAATATTATTTTTTTCATCTACTTATATATATCTCTTTCAATGCACTGAAACAAAAAAATACGCGCTAACGTCTGTATTAAGATCCATTTTTAGCATTTTCACCCCAGTGTGTGTCGTCTAATTTCAACATGCATTATCATTATCATTTTTTGCATGCCTTTACCCATTATCTATGTCATTATACAGCAGTCAATATTCCCACTACTTATCGTCTAGGATCTGCATGATCTATCTGAACTTTCGACCATCCGGATGCCTCTAACGGACCATTGTTCGATCACTGGTAGTCTAAAAATCCCCACTGTCTATCCCATGGAGGTACCATTAAGATTTTTTATGTTTTAAGTAAAATATCTTTAAATTTTTGACCTGTACTTTAAAACCAAGCACACATTGCCTTCACTTATGGTGGTGAAGGCTATGAAAACAAAAGCAGTATTTGGAACAAATATTATTTTGTGAATAACTAAATATTTCAACTATGTCAAAGTTTTCATATCAAATATTTAGCCACTGGCTGTGCAAAGTTTAAATTTTGTTATGCATAAAAAAGTAAAACTTTTTACTTAAGACCCCACTTCCTCACACAACATTTAAAATTCATTTAAAAACACTTAAATAAAATTTCTTCCAAAAAAAAAGCAACTGCCACTTTTTGCCACATGCAGGAATTAATAACCACAACTCACGCATGCTATTGAATTTTTCATCTGAAAATGTGCTATAATTTATGATTTCTACAGAGAAATATTTTAACAAACAAATAAAAAATGGAACAAATGAATGGAATGAAATAAAATACCTTAAATTTTTTTGGTTGATACCAAAAAAATACACAAAAGGTATTATTCCATCGTATTGTATTGTTAAAAATTCATGAACGTGATGAACAATTGAATGTTGGTTTTTAAGTGAAAGCGATATGAAATTATTAAATTTTTTTGAATTAAACCGCCAGCTGCAGCTTTAGTGAGAAGACTTATAAAAGGTCAACATTTATAATGATACTGATTTAGAGCTTTCGAGCATAAGTCAATGATAAATCGAAAGTATACACCGCAGAGTTAAGTAAAAACATTGTAGTTTTATTGAATTTAAGTTTATTTCGCTGTAATTACAATACAGGGACAGATTCTCTTAGAATTTAAAAGAGTAGTTAATGTTGACAGAAAATTATCCTGAGCAGAATTTGATATCGCATTTCCTAGTATTTAAGTTCTATCTGGAAGTGCGTCATATATGGAAGCTACACTCTGATTACACTACTCAATGATGAAAATGACTATTAAGTAAAACTATTTTTATACCCACCACTAAAAAGAATGAGGGGTATATTGAGATTGATTCCGTTTGTAACTTTCTAAATATTGGCTTAGTTTTTAAAGTTATCGAATTTTTCAGTTATCCGCCCCAATGTGCAAAGTTCTAGAATGTTTTCTATAATGTTTCTGTTGGTGTAGTTGCTGTCTGTTTGTATTTAAAACTGTGATAGGCAAGTTAGCCTCAAGGAGCCGTGCACCAATCGTAATTTTCATATGCACAACACGAACCAAAAAGAAAAAACAAACAAAAATACGAAAACTACTCATTTGTCTGATGAGGTTCTTATTGCTTTTTTTAGTATTTGCAACAAAAAACAAAATACATGCAAAAGAGTACAAGAAAATATTTATTTGTTCTTATTCTCTTTACTTGCAAAATCACCAATACATTAATATTTTCTATGCTCTCTTTGTGCTTACCATGGGTCCAGTGTTGCCACTTCAGGTGTAATTACACATATTATGTGTAATTTTTATTTTCATGTGTAGCCGATGTGTAATTGGCTGGATGTGTAATTCATGTGTATTTTAAATTTTTGTCATTTTTGAGTAATAACAGTTTTCAAAAGTAGCATTTTGAAAAATAAATTTTTGTGTGTCCCATTCGAAATCGAAATAGTGCATATAATGCAAACTTTTTATTCTAACTACATAAAAATGTATGTTTTAAAATCCCAGTGCTTATGGGAAATCAACCATTCAGATTAAAATATATATGTTTATTAAAGAATTTGATATATTGGTATTGCTGCTCATGAACCTTTGACCACGATCTCTAATTCGGGGAAAAATTATACTTCATGATTTTCGAGAATTTTATATTCGTTAAATTAAAACAATACTTAATTTAAGCGACGATATTTATTCAATTGCGGATATTGTTGATCACAAAATTGCCCAAACTTTTCAATCATTATATGTGACCTTTTCCGAGAAAAGGAACCTAGTGTGTCAAAAAACGGGCTTAGAGTTAGCAGTGGATTCTGGTACCTAAAAGGGCTTAGAATAAGATGAAATGAGTTAGATTTCTGATAAAAATGTATTTGCTTTAAAAACATACAAAACGAACTTGGGAAAATCGATAAAAATGAGAAAAACTTTATTATCATACACTTTTCTCGGAGAAGGTGACACATATGTTTAACAAAAAGATTTTAATTCTTCAATGTCGATTTGCAAACTCTTGATATGCACTTTTCGATTTTGAAACTTTTGGGCTTTGGAGCCAGAAGATTATTAGATAAATGTTTTTGATTTAAAGAATTCCTTGGACATAGACTGTTTCCTACTTTGCAAAAATTCATTAATGGTGGACCAATTTTTGAACCTACACAAAAAATGTTAAACAAGAAGTGGAAGATTTTTAATATAGTCGTTATGTATTTAATTTTTTGAAATCAATTTGAAATTGTATACATTAATTGCTTTCTTTTCAAGCGTTATGAAATAAAAAAAAAATCATTTATTTTTAATTTTTAACAAACAAAAATTAATTAAAAACATGTTATTTTGCCCAAAAAAATCATGTGTAATTCCTAATTTCATGTGTAATTTTGGCACGATCCATGTGTAATTTAACATTTGGTTGGTGGCAACACTGCATGGGTCTATAAGCAGAACAACATTTTTCTCTTAATGTTTTGCTGTAATACTAGAACAACATTTTGCTTTTTATCTACAATTTTTCTCTCTCTCTCTCTCTCTGTTGCTGTTAACTTCAGATAATCCATTTGTACAACGTATGGGTGAGTGTGTTCTTGATCATGTGAGAATGCATTTGAACATGCATGAATATTTGTAAGCCGCATGGTAAGTGTAATTTACTACAGCAGCTCTTTGTTAGCATCTGCAGAAAATTCTAGAACTCTCTTCTCTACTATAAAAGGCTGACGAACTGTTATCGTGACAGAGTTTTAATTGAGACGTGCACAAGAGAACAGTAAGACTTAGAATATTTATTAAGCAATTTTGTGAAGTGTGTTTAAGTGATTAACTCTAAAGTAAATAAAAATATAACTTTGTAAAAACGACATAAAGTGATTTATTTTTGTTTTCGGCTGTTTGAAAAATAATTGCTTACATAATTATTACATAATAATTGCTTATTTTGAATTCTTATAAAACTATTGGACGACTGAGAGTAAACCATCTATCTGTTCTTTTATCTGTCTGTCTGCAGATCACTGAAACTTGGCTGAAATATAACCACGCTTAGGCTTACTTCCTAATAAATGACAAATTCCCTAAAATATTTACACTTAAATGCCAATAAATGATAAACTAGAATATGATCACTAAATTTAATACAAGGTAGTTCTGTGTCAATGACAGCTAGTGTTCAAAATTTTATCAAAATCGGTTTTCATTTGACAATAGCTCCCATATAAAAAACTTACGGAAACATAGAAATACCAAAAAGATAGGGCCTAAGTTGTTTATTAAAAATGGGCAAAATCGATTCACATTTAGTTAGAGCTCCCATATAACACCTCCCCCGGGAATCACATTAATGCTGATAATTTAATAAAATTGTAATAGGTATGACAGCTCAGTTTAAAACAGAGAAATTTCATGCAACAACTAAAAAGTGTTTCAAATTTTATAGGAATCGGTCCGTTTTTGACTATATCTTTCATATAAAAACCCGAAAACTACTAAAATGTCACAAACGCCAGTCAGAAGCTATAAAATTATAAATTCTAACACTTAATTTTGCCTAAATAACCTTTATATAAATATCAGAAAGTGTATGCAATTTTGTGGCAATCGCTTACCAGGCAAAAATATTTGATTATAAAAGAGTTATCTACAAGCAACCGAGATTTCACAATCTGTCTATATATAACGCCTCTAAAATATAAAGATATTTCACTCCATACATTTCTTTTCTGCCAAAAGTGAAATTAAACAAACACACACATTTCATGAGCATGTGTGTGTGCCTTAGCTTTCTCTTATTTGATAATCATTTTCATTAGTTGTTTCCCAATAAGAGTAAAAGCTTTATACTCCTTTTTTTAATGGGACTTTTCAAAACTACCATAAGGCAAATCAATGTATGAAATTGCAACATCTTTATATAATAGTCTTTTATTAAAGTGTCCTGAAAAACTATTGAACCTAGGACCACTTGAACCTGTTCCGCCATCAAAGCAAAAATCCATGGACCCATTTTAGGGGGAAAATGAGAGCATATTTTAGTTTTAAAGGAATTTCAACCAGGCAAATTAATAATGGCGTTATATGTCTAATCCCAACAAAGCTGCGGGTGCCGATGATTTGCCAGTAAAGCATTTTAAGGCCGTGGTGATGAGTTGATAAGGCGTATGTCCCAGGTTAAAGAAACCATATGGTCAGAAGAACGCATGACAGACGATTAGAATCTCAGTGTCCTTAATACATCACACAAGAAAGGAGATCTGAATGTGCAAATTTTAGTTGGATAAGCCTCCTCTCAATTGCATATAGTATTCTATCGATTTTACTGTGTGAAAGGCTTAAATCCAAATTAAACGAAATAATTGAGACGTAACAATATGGCTTTAAACCAGCTAAACTAATCACTGAACAGAACATTACTCTTGGTCAAATCCTGGAGAAGGCCCAAGAGAAACAAATTGATACGTATCATCTCTTTGTAGACTACAAAGCAGATTTTGACAGCCTGATATGGAACAAGGTTTATGAATCAATGCCTGAAATAATTTGACGAGATTTGCACAGATAACTTTTTTGATAGTGGGACCGTGGCTATTGGAATTCGTCCAAATAGGTCCATTATTTATGGTACCTCTTGTAGCTCTCACTTCCCGGAATTTATATTTTTGCCTCACATATCAAAATTTTTGCATGAAATTTAAAACAAATACTTCTTATAGCTCATACACATTGAGCTCGAAAACATAGAAGAATATATAGAAGGTCGTCAGCTGATCCACTAAAATTTAGTATTCTACTAAATCACACGTACACGAAATGAAAGCTTTTTTGACAAACAGAAAAGCTTTTTGTACTCAAAATTTTGTTTGAAAAATTACGCGTTATTTTAAATGAAACGCACTGTTCTAAATTGCACACATAAAATGTTATTTTTTTTAAAATATTTTAACATTATTTTGATGTCGAAACACTTTTTATTTTTTACAAACTGAAAATTTTTTATTTTGTTTTCTTTCGACATTCTTTTTTTTGTTTTTGCTTAATTTGTATTGAACAAGTAGGGCTGCAATTTTTGGTATTAAAAAAAAAATAATGAAATTTAGAATAAAAAATTGTTTATAGATTTTAATTATCCTAAAATCAAGTAAAACTCATTCTATACCTTAAAATATGGATTTCTCAAGAAAATTTCTTAAAATTACGGAGAAAATCTTGAAGAAAATTTTCGTCCCATCATATCATACTTTTTTGTGCAACTGTTTGTATTCATTAAGAAAAGTAAAAGCTCTTTTTAGGCTTACCAATACACTATTACTGATCCGTACTATTGACAGGTCCCAGGTGTACTTTGACGTTTCGTTGACTTTCTAGGTATTTATTTATTCTATGCTCGAAAACTAGTTAAAGTAGTTTTCGCCTCAAAACAATATTGAAAACTTAAGTTTTCACATACAAAACGAAAACCCCTTCTGTATGAGTTTTCAATGAAAACTTATTTGAAAACTATTAAAATACCGATGCAACATTGAATTCATACCATTTATTACAACTCTAGATAAGAAAAATGGAAAAATATCAAAAATAAATGTCAGTGTAAAATAGAATATAAAAAAAAAATAATTTAAATTTTAAAAATTTCGGAAAAAACGTTATAAAAGTGATGAAAAAGTTATAATTTTATTGTGTATTAATGATATCTAATAAGTCGAAAGCATTTGGTGTTCGGTTTTTTAAAATAATCGCTAGTAAAAAATCCGAAAACTTATGAAATGCCAAATTTCGATAATGGGAATGGTAAAGTTTTCGATTGTGTTTTCATTTCCGAAAACACCTAAAAACTCATGGTGTGAATGGGCTATTATATAAATCGAAATCACTGTACAAAATTTCGTTGAAATCGTTCCACATTAGACCATAGATCCCATACAAACTCTTTTGTCAAAATGAGACAAAAATCTTTTACAACATTTTTTACATACATAATTTTTGCAAAAACTGTAATCAAGTTGCCAAACTTCGAGGTAATCGATCCACATTTGACCCTAGCTCTCATATAAGTCTAAATGATAGAAGCAGCTTAAATATATAAGTTTTGAGAAAATTTTTGTATGATGGCAAAATTTAGCCACAGATATAAAGATGTTGCACTTCCAAACATTGATTTGCCGTATGGTCTTTTCGATAAGTTTATATACCTTTTTCACTCTTACTTGGAAACAACTAATGGACACGACTATCAATTGAGAGAAAGCTAAGACACACACACGTCCTAATAAAATGTATGTTTTGTTTGTAAGTTTATGTGTTGTTTATAGTTCTTTATCAATTTTAATTTCACTTTTGATAGAAAATATATATTAAGTGCCATATATATATATTGTTACTTTCTTCCTTTAAAAACGTGGAGGGAATTCTTTTTGCAAACAACCGAAAACAAAATTAAAACATATTATATCGTTTTACAATGTTTAATCTATTTTAGCCTTAGAGTAAATCACTTAAACACACTTCACAAAACTGTTTTTCACATAATCTCAGTCTCACTGTTCTCTTATATGCGTCTCAATTAAAACTCTGCCACGATATCAGATTATCGAACTTTTATAGTAAAGAGAGTTTCTGGCATTTTCTGCTGATGTAAACAAAGACCTACTGTCATCGATTACACTAAGAATGTGGAATACGAATGTTCATGCATGTTCCAATACATTCTCACATGATCAAGAACACACTCACCCATACGTTTTACAAATAAATTATTTGAAGTTAACAGCAACAGAGAGAGAGCGAGAATGTAGATAAAGAGAAAAATGTTGCTCCTCTATAACAGCAAAACATTAAGAGACAAATATTGTTCTGCTTATAGATACAAACAGAACAGCAACTACACCAACAGAACAAGAATTATACTTTACACAATGGGGCGAATAACTTAAAAATTTGTGACAATATTATATAATATAAAGATATTGCACTTCAAACAAACATTCAACCAAAGACTCTATATAGAGTCTTTGGTTGAATGTTTGCAATATTTTTAAAATAAAGTTGATATAATTTTTGCTATGTTTTTTTAATTATAAGTTTCTAAAGGTACGGTCAGACTCATTAAACATTTAAATATTTTGAGTAAAATATTGTCAAAACAATATAAAAAACAAGTAAGAAAGCGCTATAGTCGGTCAAGCCGACCATACGATACCCTTCACCACTAAGGTCAAAGGTATTATTTTTCCTGTATAAAGACAAATATTTGCTAAATTTTTCCATCATACAAACATTTTCTCAAAACTTATATATTCAACCTGTTTCCGTCATTTGGACTTATATGAGAGCTAGGGTCAAATGTGAACCGATTATATCGAAATTTGGCAAATTGATTACAGTTGTTACAAAAATTATGTATGCGAAAAATAAACTCAAAATTTTCATTATCTTTAGATTTACGAGCGTTTTAGTGATTTTTTGTCTCATTTAGTGCGTTTTTGAAGAAGAGTTTGTATGGGAGCTATGGTCAAATGTGAACCGATTTCAACGAAATTTGGTAGAGTGATTTAAGTTTATATAAGCAGTATCTGTTTTAAATTTCATGAAAAAATATTGATATTTGTGGCCAATATAGCAATTCCGGGAAGTGGGACCTATTGGAGGTACCATAAATAATGGACCGATTTTGACCAATTTCAATAGCCATGGTCTCAAAAAAATTATCTGTGCCAAATTTTATCAAATTATCTTTAGAATTGCGACCTGTAGTTTGATTACAAGGTTTACATGGGGGTCCAGCCAGCCAGCCAGACGGACGGACGGACATCGCTAAATCGACTCAGAAAGTGATTCTAAGTCTATTGGTATACTAAAAGGTGGGTCTAAGACAAATATTTCTATGCGTTACAAACATCAGCACAAACTTATAATACCCTTTCCACCTATGGTGGTGAAGGGTATAAAAATTTGTGGTCATGCTTGCACATTTATTTGACGATTTTTATTTGATAAAATACAGAAAAAATACGTTCAAAGTATAAACAAAAAAAAAACAAGTTTTATTTATGGTCACACTGAAAATTATTTAAATATTTTCCCAAAAAATATTTGATTAAATTTTTTTTAAACAAAACTGAGCATCTAGCAATTTGTTTCTCATATTTTATGTTGTTGTTTCTCAAATTTGATGTTGTTGTTTCTCATATTTGATGTTGTTGTTTCTGTTTGAATAGTAAATAATACACATGCTCAGCTGTTATTTGCCCTGTTTGATGTTACAAAAATTTTGTAAGATTAAATAATTATTTGATCAAAATTTAAAAAAATATTTGCTCTTGCATGGTCACATTAGGAAAATTTTTATTTGCTGGCAAATGATTTTGTTTTCTTCAAATAAACATATTTCTTGTTTGAACCTCGAAAATATTTTGTGGTCAGACTACGAGGATCAAATATTTGATAATTTCGATTAAATGTTTAATCAGTGTGACCGTGCCTTAACTTATTTTTAATATTTTAAAAATTTCGGGGAAGAAAGAGTTTTTTGTAAAAATTATTTTTTACAAATTCTTATTTGTATGTTCTCGTACAGTTCCGAGTGACAGCACTAAAACAGGTTATTATTCGTATTTTCGATGAGATTTATCTTTATGCCAAATTTGTATGTATGTGCAAAATTTTTGCGTTTAGATTACATTATCTTGACATTTAGGAGGTACCCTAGGAGTCAACGGATTTAAACTAAAATTAACACAGTTTTTCCCGTATCAAATACTAGACGTGTACAAAATTTTATCAAATTCAACTGGGAATTGCGACCTAATTATATATTGAGATAAAAATTAAGGGTAAAGAAGGAGGCGACGGACTTCAACTATATGGGGGTTGAAAGCCTAAAGAGTCCATGGCTTTCAATCAAAATAAGTAGAGCTCTTTCTTGGATCAACTAATATTCCGATAAAAATACAATGCAAAACAACTTAGCCTACTTTTAGGATTATTTAGTTTAAAGGCTAACTATAACTTTGTTGAAAAATTTAAAAAGCTCTTTTATTACCAACCTGCATTTTAAGGAATGAAAAATCATAAATTCGCTTAAACTTAGCAGACGCTTTATATTTTGCTTTCACTTAAGCCTTGAGCATTATAAACGAGTGTAATAAAAAACTTTTTCATGCATGCAAAGTAACTTGTATAAAGGTTTTCTAAAAAGAAAAATAAAAACCTTACAACACCTTCTTAAATTGTGTTACTTTTGTAATGAAGTTTATCAACACTTTTGAGTGAAAAGTTTGAAGAACTTAATAGAAATGCTTTTAATACAAAATTAAAGTAGAATAGGGATAGAAATGTAAACTAAAGCCCCAACTACGTTCACTTCTGTTGGTTCTTGAAGAGTGAAAAATATATGAATTTCGAATATTTAAAATTGTAGGTACCGGTGATGCCGTTTTGTGCCCCAAAATTGTTTATTATAACTTTCACAGTATTTCTGATTATCGAAATTTGATATATGGGAGCCATGGTGAATTGTGGCCTAATTTCAGTACCAAACTTTTTCAAGAAATTAGTAATATTCTTACCAAATCTGTTCATTTGTTTCTTTCTTGTACGCCCTATCAATTTTGTTTAGAATTTAATGAGGATCTATTATACATATCCTCTTTGGGGCTTAATCCTCTACTACCTGGGCGACCGAGCCTTGCTCGGAGCTTAATGATAAGTATTTCGATGGGAATTTTAAAGTTTTTGTATAAAGTACTATTTTATAAAGTACTAACCAATTAAAATAAATTTAGTGAAAAGAGGTACACAAATATCCAATTAATTTTGAATTATTTTATTCATTTTGTCTTATCAACATATGATCAAATGCATAGTTTAATATGAATAATTTTGGAAATTGGTCATATAGACTTAGAAACCTTCGTCGACTTGAGCAAGAACTTTGCTAAAGATCATAGCCTGATAAAAGGCACAATTTAAGATTTAATTCATTTTGAGTTATTTTCAGTGGCGCCACCTATCTGAAATCGTTCATACCAACTAAGAAACCTTTGTCGACTCATGTGTAACAACTTTGCTTAAGATAATTGCATGATCAAATGCACAACTTACGATTAAATTTACTTTGAGTAATTTTCAGTGACGCCATCTATCGGAAACTGTTTATACCAAATAAAAACCCTTCGTCGGCTCATGAGTGACAACTTTGCTAAAGATCATAGCATGACCAAATGCACAGTTTACGATTTAATTCATTTTGAGTAATTTTCAGTGGCGCCACCTGTTGGATAGTGATATCAACTTAAAAACCTCCGCCGTCTCATGCGCAACAACTTTAGCTTAAGATCATTGCATGAGCATAATATGGTTAAATGCATAGTTTACTATTCTATAAAGGACATACAGACAGAAAAACTTTCATTTGCTTAAAAGTTATAACTTTACCAATTTTTTCCCTTTTTATCCCCCAATTTCTAAGAAGTTACATATGCATTTTTGGTACTTGGTACCAATTGAATTCAGTACTTTTTATAAAAACGCAGTTAAAATATTGTTCCAATTGATATTATTTCATGTTATGTTATCATTTTATCCCCTTTAACCCATTTTGGCCCCCGAAATCAAAAAAGTACCAAATACGTATTCAATATTTTTCTCATATTTATTGATTGCATTACAAAATTCTTTTCTATATTGTTTGGTTCAAAAGATAAGAGTGGCTTCAAAATGGCACCAAAAAACAATTTTCACCCTTTTTTACCCATTATCGGGCATAGATTGAAAAAATATTAAACACCTGTCCGCTTATTTGAACAGTTATTCAAGACATAATTTAAATTTTGTTTCTATGCCTATTACTAAAGTAGATATAGCAATTTCGATTTTTCCCCTTCCAAAAGTCCTTTCTTACACTACCTATACATCAAAAAAGGTCAAAATTTTATCTAAATCGTTAGAGCCATTTTCAAGATAGCCATTATATATATATATATATATATATATATATATATATATATATATATATATATATTGGTCACTTCAATTTGAAGTGGTAGTAAGTCTCTACTGTTAAGTATTTGAGAACCAATTTTTAGATTATAGTCAGATTTTTTACAAGAAAAAGCTGTGAAAATTAATCATATATATATAATTAATAATATATATATATATATATATATATATATATTTATTTATATATATATATTTATACATACAATTATTGCACGTTTAAGAATATAAGATTAATTTTCACAGCTTTTTCTTGTAAAAAATCTGACTATAATCTAAAAATTGGTTCTCAAATACTTAACAGTAGGGACTTACAACCACTTCAAATTGAAGTGACCAATATATTTTCAATCTTAGAATTCAGAATGAGTGAAAAAATAAAACGAACTACCCTAATAAACACAGGTAAATGTAAAATGTCTGTTCTTTGTTCCATGTTAAGTGAATGTATGTGAATACGTTTTATTGTATGTCAAATTCAAATGTTGGTTAAATAGTCTCACAATGGTTCACTTAAGTGTTGCTACGTGCTTAGTTTCCAGTATTAAAAAGCATCTACTTAGGAATTTTTTCTACCTGTGAGTGTATGCGAATGTTTTACAAATGCGAAAATCTTTATTCACTTCATATGCTTTACATCCGTTTCCGTTTTATTTCTTACTCTTATTAAGTTCTTTTACTTCATTTTTATGTTTTCATTTCATCTTGTTTTTTTTTTTGCTGCTGTTGGTTTAAGAGTAGCACTTATTTTGCCATATTTTTTGGTTTTTGTTTTCATGGCAAATTAAGGTAACTGTGTCAAATGTTTTTATTTTAGACCTTACGTTGCTTAAGTGCCTTTTTTTTATACTCATGCATATTCATGTTTGCACGATGAAGTAATAAAGTTTAAAATTTAGTACAATACTTTTTGTATTTTTTTGAATTAATGAAGTAGCAAAATTTAAAATTCATGCGCATTTTTAATATGCAAAACGAGCGCTAAAAATTTTAGATTAAAATTTTGGAAATTTTGAGGAAATTTTATGTTAGCGAAAAAGTTAAAGCACATTAATTTTCTTGGGATTTTAATCATGAATTTTTCCTTTCATAAATAAAGTTTTGCGAAAAATGAAGAGGATAAACAAGCTAAAGTACAACTGGACTTATTGTTGCATATTACACCCCTAAATATATTAGGATCGCCCAAAAAAAAAAAAAAACGAAAACGATTTAGAAATAACTTCTAGTAGGCTTTGTAACATAAGCGTTAAGCTTAGAAAAGTGTTGTGATTAATATAATAAAAGACAAATGATAATGAAAACTGAACACCTACGATAATATTACTTGTATTGCATATGGAATTTCACAGTACAACACATGATTTCGGGAATTAATTCTGATAATTGTTTATGAAAGTTGCCCCAAAAAGAAGAACTTCTTCATTTTTTTGGTCACGGTACATCAAATAATAATTTAGAATCAAGTAAGAAAGTGGTATAGTCGGTCAAGTTTGACCATACGATATCCTTCACTACTAAAGTTTGAGGTATTCTTTTTTCTGTACAAAAAGAAATATTTGCTAAATTTTATTATCATACAAACATTACCTCAAAACTTTTAAATTTAAGCTATTTCCGTCATTTGGACTTATATGAGAGCTAAGGTCAAATGTGGACCGATTATATCGAAAGTTTGCAAATTGTTTACAGTTTTTACAAAAACAACGTAAACGCGTCGAGGAATTTGGTTTCTCCGCAAACATTTTTTGGCTTTTTATCAATAAATTGATCTGTTACATTAATAAAAAAATGTAACAGGTTTGGGATCAAATGCAAATACACTTCTTTTTGAATAATATTTACATCTCGACTAATTTGTTATTTTTTGATAAAACTGCATGCATTTAGCTTATTTTTAAAATAAACTTGTTTATTTTAAAACATCTTACCCCCCCCCTTCTTCACAGCATTCTGCATATAGTAGCCGACGGCTACAGCAAGAATGTGGGAAGTGAAGGTAGATGAAAACTGAAAAATGTTTGTTTTTGTTCAGTCAATAATCTACGCTTTTACTTTTGGTTTATGAACATAATTCTTAATAGTTATGTTTGTAAATTTAGTAATAATGCGAGGTTTTCGATCTGTCTAAATTGGGGATAATCCTCTGAAGAGATGGCTTAACCAACCATCGAAACGCATCGAGGAATTTGGTTTCTCCGCAAACATTTTTTGGCTTTTTATCAATAAATTGATCTGTTACATTAACAAATAAATGTAACAGGTTTGGGATCAAATGCAAATACACTTCTTTTTGAAAAACAACGTATACAAAAAATAAGCTCAAAATTGTCATTATCTTCAGATTGCCGAGAGTTTTAGTGATTTTTGTCTCATTTAGTGCGTTTTAGCAGAAGATTTTGTATGGGAGCTATGGTCAAATATAAACCGATTTCAATGAAATTTGGTACAGTAATTATTGTTTGCATTGTGAACCGCCGTGGTATAGCAGGTTAGTCATCCGCCTAGCATACGAGAGGCCCAAGTTCGATCCCTGGCCAGACTCACTTGGAAAAAATAAATTTTCAAAAAAAGCGGCTGTTCACCTCATAACTCAGCTAGCCACTGGTTATTGAGTATTAGGCTATGAAAAACTTCTCTAACTAATGCATTTGCCGTTCGGAGCCGGCGTTAAAACGTAGGTCCCTTTCAATGAGTCTAAAAAAAAAAAAAAAATAGAATCGGATGCAGCTGTTCCAATTGGAATGTTGTCGGGGAATTAAATATATATATTATGGTTTGCATAGAAGGTATTCATTTTAATATTCATCATTTGTGGACAAAATGTCAATTCCGGGAAGTGGGACCTATGGGAGGTACCATACATATCAAAAAAATTATCTGTGCCAAATTTAATTAAATTATCTTTAGAATTGCGACTTGTACTTTGATTACATAGTTTACATGGTGGTCCAGACAACCGTCAAGACGGACGGACGGACAGACTGACATCGCTAAATCAGCTAAAAACGTGATTCTAAACCTATTGGTAAATAAAACGGTGGGTCTAAGACAAATATTTCTATGCATTACATACATCAGCACAAACTTGTTATACCCTTTCCACTTAAGTATCACGTTTTAGGCTTACATTACGTATAATTGATATTTGGTATTCGGTTAAAATTATATATCAAGTATACGCAACCAATATTTCTAAAACAAAAATGCCTAAACCGCGACAAATTGATCTAAACATTAATTACTAATTTCAAATTAATTTTTAAAAATATGGACCAATTTTAACGAAATTTGGTACAGTGATTTCTGTTTGCATAAGCAGCGCTATTTTTAAATTCCAAGAATATAAATTCATTTTGCGTCCAAAAATCAATTCCAGGAAGTGTGACCTATAGGAGCTACTCCGAATAGACCAATTTTGACGAATTTCAAAAGCCATGGTTCCACTACACAAAGAATTCTCTCTGCCCAAGTTAATCATATTATCTTTAGAATTGCGACCTGTACTTTGATTACAAAATTGAAATGGTTGTCCATCCAGCCGCACACTGGGATTTTGCTGGAAAAAAAAATACATTTTTCGAGTATAAAATACCAAAAATGTAAAGATGCAGTTTTGTAGAGAATTCTGAAGAAACTTTTAATTGGTTCGGTTACATAAATTATTTTTGCAATATATGAGTACTGTAACTATATTTTGAAAAAATAGTACTTCCAAACAAATTAAAAAAATATATATGGACAAAAATCAAATAGTTTTAATTTTCGGAAATAAAAAAATTACAAAAATTTTTTGATCGCACACTAAATTTGTTTTGGGGTTATATTAAGAGAGCTTAGGGAATGTAAAATCCGTTCGCGTCAACGATTTAACGCAATGCGCGCAGAAGTTATGACGGTTAAAACAAAAATTTCTAAAAAAAAAATTAAAAACTATTTGATTTTTATTAGTTTTATGTTAATTTTGACACAACTTATATATTTTCATGTGTTCTGTCGTTTCATGGCATTATTGTAGCTTATATATGCCTTAACACGAAGAAATAATGCAATTATGCAAGTGAAAAAAAAAATTTTAACAATATTTTTTTGATTTTTTTAACCGCAATTTTCGCGAAATTTTACAAAATGTGAGTCTTAGTGTGATTCAGCTGCTTTGACTTATGGACAAATTAATTTTAAAAGAATTTTTTATTTAAATATAAGTTTTAAATAATAGGTGCATATCTTTCTAAGATATAAAATTCTTATTTGGTCCATAAAATCGTTAGTCCTTATAATTTTTTGGTGCGCTTCAAATCTAAGGTAAAGCTTTATTAAAGAAAAGTTTTAAGACCATTCCTGATGAATTTTGAGCTCAATTCACGATATGCTTCATTGAAATGTTTTCAGATAAAACCTTCGCGTTCTTAATTAATGTAGACAAAAAATTTTCTATCGAAAATATTTTGATACAAAAAATTTTCTATAGAAAATATTTTGATACAAAAAATTTTCTATAGAAAATATTTTGATACAAAAAATTTTCTATAGAAAAATTTTTGATACAAAAAATTTTCTATAGAAAAATTTTTGATACAAAAAATTTTCTATAGAAAAATTTTTGATACAAAAAATTTTCTATAGAAAATATTTTGATACAAAAAATTTTCTATAGAAAATATTTTGATACAAAAAATTTTCTATAGAAAATATTTTGATACAAAAAATTTTTTATAAAAAATATTTTGATACAAAAAATTTTCTATAGAAAATATTTTGATACAAAAAATTTTCTATAGAAAATATTTTGATACAAAAAATTTTCTATAGAAAATATTTTGATACAAAAAATTTTATATAGAAAATATTTTGATGCAAAAATTTTCTATAGAAAATATTTTGATACAAAAAATTTTCTATAGAAAATATTTTGATGCAAAAATTTTCTATAGAAAATATTTTGATACAAAATATTTTCTATAGAAAATATTTTGATACAAAAAATTTTATATAGAAAATATTTTGATACAAAAAATTTTCTATAGAAAAATTTTTGATACAAAAAATTTTTGATACAAAAAATTTTCTATAGAAAATATTTTGATACCAAAAATTTTGTATAGAAAAAATTTTGCTACAAAAAATTTTCTATAGAAAAATTTTTGATACAAAAAAATTTCTATAGAAAAATTTTTGATAGAAAAATATTTTGATACAAAAAATTTTCTATAGAAAAATTGTTGATACGTTTCCTTTCTTTTCTATTTTTTGAATTCTGTTTTATTTTACTTTTCAAATCGAATTGATCAAATTTCTCCAAGTTCTAGAATATTAACTTTTGAAGACCCAGGTCTCAGTCAAGGTAACTGTTTCAGATTGGGAGATTGAATTACTGGTCCACATGTTAGGCTTATTAATTAACCTCATCTCAATTTACAGTTTGGCCCAACGAGTTTCAAGTTTAATGTATTTTAAATGTTTTTCTTCTTTGTTCAAATAAATAGTTTTACAATTTCCCTCAATTAAACCTTTCTATTGTCTTCTTATAAAATATAATATTAAATTTTCCATTTTTTTAATCATCATTATACGAGTACTTTAACAATTTTGTTAAAATGCTAAAATACATTTTGTGTATTTTTATCTAATCTAATAATTATTTTTATTACATAGAGTAAACCCTTGGGGATATTTGCCTTTAACTCCCCCCTTTTGCTATTAACAGTTTTTTAAAGCTAAACCAACACAAAGAGGCAAGTTTTTTTTTTATTTTCCAATATCCTGTTAGCATTCTAGAAATTAAATTTTGTGGTTAATATAGAAAAAAAAAATAAGGGGTACAAAAAGTAATGGAAATAGCCTTGTATGTCTGGTAGCAGTATAATTATATCATTGGAACATTTTCACCAGCCATTAAGTACTAAATTACAACCATTAATGAAACATTTTACGCATTTGCAAATGAAATAAGTATGAAATTACTTGGTATGTTTCGTAATGATGGAACAGAGATCTCTTTAATTAATGAATTATTCTGACCGGCCATCCACCTGATGGATGTAAGTAAATATTGTTTGATTTTTATGATGCCCTTCTTCTCCAACTTTTTTATTTGTCTGCAACTCATTTTACTTTATTTTACATTAACATTTTCATTTTGTCTACACATACATTTAAACACAATTTACATGCATAATTAAGGATCTTTACGGAGAAAATGGAATTTTGTAATTATCACAATTTTCTTTATGCCTTTTAAATTAATTATCTGTAAAAGTTTCCAGCTGATGTGAATGGATGAAATTATAATACAAAACAAAAAACAAAAAAACTGTTGTCCATTGAGCACAGACACAACATGTTCAATGTCACTTAGGAATTGTACATAGGAACCTATTAAATTTAAATTTTATCTAGGAACAAAATCATTAAAAAAAAGCTTTTTTTTTGTTTTGGAAAAATGGGATGTTCCATTAAAAGGGAAACTTTTGAAATATAAAACAAATGAGAAAAGCTATAGCCGGTCTAGCCCGACTATAAGATACCCTTCACTACTAAGTTCATGTATGGACTAACAATTTAATAAGTTTAACTTATGTCTAAGAGACATACATACATATATTATGTAGATTTATTTTATTTTCGGCTTAGGCCTAATATGCCTTAGCTAAATTCGTAGATGTAAAGGAACAAAAACTCTATTCCGGGAAAGCATTCCTATGGGAGGTACTCGAAATAGTTATCCCATCTTGTTAAAAAGAAGTATAGGGATCGTCCTTGGACTAAAATATGATCCCGTGCCCACTTCTGCACTTAGAAAGAAAATTTGTCTTCCTAGGTCAATGTCCTAAGGTATCACACAGGACATTTATTTTTAGGACCCATTTGTATTGGGAAAAATTGAAGTTTTTCGGTTTTTGGTTAATTTCGAGAAATTATACACACCATTCAAAAGAATGGGGGGTATATTGAGATTGTCATTCCGTTTGTAATTTTCTCAATATATATATATATATACACATATAAATATATATACATATATATATATATATATATATATATATATATATATATTGAGCGATGTCCGTCTGACTGTTGAAATCACGATAACGCCTAAGCGAAAGGAGCTAGCTCACTTAACTTTGTGGAAACATTCTTCATATCCGAGAAAACTTCGGCATTAAAATTGGGCAAAATCGGTTAACACTTGAACATAGCTCCCGTATAGCCTCTCCTAGGCTAATCGCTTATTTGTTAATAAATAACAAACTATAATAGCTATGATAATAAAATTTAGTATATAGAAGTTTAACATAAGCCCTAGAAAGCAAATAAAATTTCATAAAAATCGGTTCACATTTAGCCATAGCTCCCATACAAAAAACTTACGAAAACAGCCTAAATTTCACCTAAAATACACTTAAATGCCAATAAATCTAAAAGTATACCAAATATAACCACTAAATTTTGCAAAAGAAAGAACTATATCAATGCCAGCCAGTGTGCAAAATTTTCCGGTTCACATTTAGCCATAGCTCCCATACAAAAAACTTACGAAAACAGCCTAAATTTCACCTAAAATACACTTAAATGCCAATAAATCTAAAAGTATATCAAATATAACCACTAAATTTTGCAAAAGAAAGAACTATATCAATGCCAGCCAGTGTGCAAAATTTTGTCGCAATCGGTCACTATTTGACCTAGCTCCCATATAAAAAACTTACGAAAACACAAAAATTCAAAAAGAAAAGGGGATTTATGTCCGCCAGATAAAATCTTGATAGCTCCTTAACTACAAGAGCTAGCATGTCTTATGTCAATGCCAGCCAGTGTGCAAAATTTTGTCACAATCGGTCACCATTTGACCATAGCTCCCATATAAAAAACTTATGGAAACACAAAAATACATAAAGAAAAGGTTGTTTATGTTCGTCTGTCCGTCAGATAAAAGCACGATAGCGCCTTAACGAAAAGAGCTAGAAGAACAAAATTTGACAAAAGTATTTTGGAAATCTTGAAAAAGATGTGTGTTGAAAATGGACAAAAATTTAGTTAGAGCTCCCATATAACCCCGCCCCGGGAAATACATTAAGGCTGATAAATTGAATACAATTGTAATAGCTATGACGATTAAACTTAAAATAGGGAAGTTTTATGCAATTTTTGATCAGTTTATAAAATTTTATAGGAATCAGTCCATATTTGACTTTAGTTTTCATATGAAAAACACTCACGGAAACCAAAAAGTTTAGCAAAGGCCAGTTAAAAGCTATTAAATTAGAAACTCTATTAGCTATGGCCACTAAATTTTGCAAGAATAAGCTCTATATTCCAGCCAGTGTGCAAAATTTTGTTACAATCGGTCAACAATTGGCTATAATTCTTATTTATATAACGTCCCCTTTTTATATCTACAATCTAAAAGATTTGGATGTACATTAGAGCGTCTCGACTTATATGGGGAAAAATAAAGTTCGCCGTACACCACCGAATATAAAGCATTGCTATGAGGTAGTTTCGAAAAAATTTTTTTTTAATTTTTTCGTTGCACATTGGGGTCGCCAAAATACATTTTTCGTTATATCTTCGGCATTTACAGTCGGATCTCGAAGTGTGATATATCGATGTTTTTGTCTCAAGGAGGCTAACATTTTTCTTTGATAGTCATTATTCTCAGGTATCCGGTTCTAGTATTTATTTATCAGATCCCTGTTCCTACCACCCTAATGTACCACTCTAATATCAGAAAATTAAAGCTCTTAAAAAATCGTTAAACTTTTACTAAGGAAGTTTTTCGATTTTTCAAACCGATCTATTACAAACAAGGAATTTCTTATTTTGCTGCACATAGGGATCGCCAAAATACATAATGTATTTTGGCGACCCCAATGTGCAGCGAAAAAAATTAAAAAAATTTTTTTCGAAACTACCTCATAGCATTGCTTTATATTCGATGGTGTACAGCGAACTTTATTTTTTCGAGACGCCCTAATGTACATTCTTTATATTAAGATTGCACCTATGAAATTATATAGGCATCAATCAATGTTCAGCCCAGACTTTATATATGATGAATGCATTAGGAAGTCATAACGAAATATATGGACCTGCCGTATTACTATTAACGTGTTTGGCCTAACTACATATTAATCACAACGAAAAGTATTTACCAACTTATTATTGTAAAACTATACCCAGTTATGAGACCGAATTTTGATCAAAGTAAATACTGGGGAAACCACTAAAATATTTTTAAATGTTGAACTATAAAGCTACTTCAACCGAATTTAGTCCAAAGGTTTTACCAACAATACCAGTTTTGGTCCAGATTTTGAATTAGCTGCACCCTTGTAGATATATGAGATATGTTTCTAAATTAAACACAACTTGATGGTGGGTATATGAGATTCGGCACAGCCGAATATAACACTCTTACTAGTTAATTTCTCGTACTAACAAATCTATACATTCATGTCTGACAACCCTTAAAGGCCTTCCTAATACTAATGAGCAATCCCAGAGTAGCTAGTGATTGCTCTTGTTTTATAATTCATTGTATATTCTGTTAGACTTATTTGATATCATTTCCGTAGTTGCTAGGAATTTAAGTAAAAGGAAACTTAGTAATTCTTCACTGAATCTTGTCCACCCCTTTTAGAGTTTCTTGAGACATTGGTTAACATAGGTTAATTGTAATGTTTTGTATATAGAATTTAGCTAGGCCTTGCAGCTCCGGATGTGCCTTCAATATTGCGGCAGAATTCAAGACTTTTATTAGGCTTTCCTCTGTTCATTATTATACGGTACCAGTCCTATGAAGTTCTTTTTGATTTAAATATTTTTTCTAAAATTTTTCATAATGTGATCTCACCTGATCGTGATCAGCAGAGGAAGACGAACATTTTCTATCTCCTATAATCCACCTCATACAAAGAAAAATTGTATTTACTATGATATAAACAAACCTCTTATTTAAGCCAAATACTTCTTAGAATCTTTTACTATTTCCATGCAATGACCCATATAGTCATTTTAAATTTTACTGATTTAACATGAAGCCGTAAAAACAAGAAGATTTTACTAAAACAATTTCACTAAAACGTCGCCCATCTTGTCAATATTTGTCAATACATGTATTAACTTTTCAGTTTACTTATATACGTTTTAGTACATAAACAAGCGGGTATTAGGGTTGTCCATAAAAGACAAAAATATTTTTCTATTTGGCTATTTGTATACAGACATGTCACAAAATCCGTTAGAAATTGAATGGTTAAATTCCGATCGTGATGGTTTTAGGTTGTATAGATTTCGAAAAATTTTTAATGCTCAAAAAAACATTTCATAACACGATATTTTCAATTAAAATCATTAACTCTATCTTTACTTCAGCAAATAAAACTGGTTAATTGAAGAAGTTGTTCAAATACAGATTAAACAAAGAAAAACATTTAATTTGAATTCCACTTTGAAAATAGAAAGTGAAAAGCCAGTTTTATTGATTCTGAAAAATCTATCAAAGAAAAATACAAAATTCATTCCACTTTATAAAAAAGTTTAGTAGCCTAATGTATTCTTCATACTTGACATTATCTCCACTCTTTTAGGGTTTACCTTAATGGACATGTTACACATATGTGTATGAATATGCCACATACATATGTGAAATGATCGACATAATGTAGTTTTGAGATTGAATAGAAAACAGATAAACAAATGTTTTAAAACAATTATTGTCTGTCAAAATCGACATAATGGTATGTACTCGTATGTAGTTGTTTTTTTAGTTTGTGTTTAATTTTAGTTGTCGCTCAAATGTGTTTATGTTGTTAAACATATTTGTCTAGAAATCTAAATCACGGAATTACTAATAATAGTGTCTAAGCGAAAAGAACAGAACACGTCTAATGGATTGGGAGTAAAATATTTATTAAAGAAAATAAAATGTCTTGTTTTTAAATAATTTACGCATAATGAAAAACAATTTTAATAAGTTAGAGTGTTATATTCGGCTGTGTCGAATCCTATATACCCACCATCAAGTTGTGTTAAATTTAGAAACATATCTCATATACCTACGAGTGTGCAGCAAATTCAAAACGTGGACCAAATTGGAAAAAAGTTGTAACGCTAGTTGGTAAAATATTTATAGCTTTATAGTTTAACATTTAAAAGTATGTAAGTGGTTTCCCTAGTATTTACTTTGAGGAAAATCATAACCGGGTATAGTTTTATATTAATAAGTTGTTAAATACTTTTCGTTGAGATTAATACTTAATATGGATAAACATGTTGGAAGTAATACGACAAGCCCATGTATTTTGTTAGGAGTTCCTAATGCATCTACCGTATATAAAGTCTGGACATTGGTGCAATATTAATATTCTGCTTGCACCTCCGAATCTATTTGATTCTAGATATAACAAGTAAGAGTGTTATATTCGGCTGTGCCGAATCTTATATACCCACCATCAAGTTGTGTTAAATTCAGAAACAGGGTGCAGCTAATTCAAAATCTGGACCAAAACTGAAAAAATCGCTAAGCTATTGGTACCGTTGGTAAAACCTTTAGACTAAATTCGGTTGCCGTAGCTTTATAGTTCAACATTTAAAAATATTTTATTAGTTTCCCCAGTATTTACTTTGATCAAAATCCGGTCTCATAACCGGGTATAGTTTTACATTAATAAGATGTTAAATACTTTTCGTTGTGATTAATATGTACTTAGGCTAAACACGTTAATAGTAATACGGCAGGTCCATATATTTCGTTAGGAGTTCCTAATGCATTCATCATATATAAAGTCTGGGCTGAACATTGATTGATGCTTATCTAATTTCATAAGTGCAATCTTAATATCATGAATGTACCTCCAAATATTTTTGATTGTAGATATAAAAAAGGGGATGTTATATATATAAGAATTATGGCCAAATGTTGACCGATTGTAACAAAATTTTACACACTGGCTGAGATATATATATATAGAGCTTATTCTTGCAAAATTTAGTGACCATAGCTATCATAGTTTCTAATTTAATAGCTTTTGACTGGCCTTTGCTAAAATTGTTGGTTTCCGTGAGTGTTTTTCATATGAAAACTAAAGTCAAATATGGACTGATTCGTATAAAATTTGATAAACTGATCAAAAATTGCATAAAACTTCCCTATTTTAAATTTATTCGTCGTAGCTATTAGAATTGTATTCAATTTATCAGCATTAATGTATTTCCCGGGGCGAGGTTATATGGGAGCTCTAACTAAATTTGAACCGATTTTGTCCATTTTAAACACACACCTTTTTCAAGACATCCAAAATACTTTTGTAAAGTTTTGTCCCTCTAGCTTTTGTCGTTAAGGCGCTATCGTGCTTTTATTTGACGGACAGACGGACATAAACAACCTATTCTCTATGTATTTTTGTGTTTCTATAAGTTTTTTATATGGGAGCTATGGTCAAATGTTGACCGATTGTGACAAAATTTTGCACACTGGCTGGCACTGACATAAGACTTTCTTGTGCCTAATTTAGTCTTAGTAGCTTTTGTAGTTAAGGAGCTATCTGACGGACAGACGGACATAAATCCCCTTTTCTTTTTGAATTTTTGTGTTTTCGTAAGTTTTTTATATGGGAGCTAGGTCAAATGATGACCTATTGCGACAAAATTTGCACACTGGCTGGCATTGATATAAGACTTTCTTGTGCCAAACTTATATTTGTTATACTTTTAGATTTATTAGCATTTAAGTGTATTTTTGGTGAAATTTAGGCTGTTTTCGTAAGTTTTTGGTATGGGAGCTATAGCTAAATGTAAACCGATTTTGATGAAATTTTACACGCTGTCTAGGGCTAATGTAAAACTTCTATATATCAAATTTTATTATCATAGCTGCTATAATTTGTCATTTATTAACAAATAAGCGATTAGCCTAGACAAGGTTATACGGGAGCTATGGTCAAATGTGAACCGATTTTCCCAATTTCAATTCCAAAATTTTCTCAGAGATAAAGAATATTTTTACTAAGTTTCAGTCAGCTAGCTCCTTTCGCTTAGGCGTTATCGTGATTTCAACAGACAGAAAGACAGACGGACATGGCTTAATCGTCCTAGACTTTCATAAGGATTTAGAATATATATCGTTTTTGGTTTTTGAGCCAATATTAAGGAAATTACAAACGGAATGACAATCTCAATATACCCCCCATTCTTTTTGATGGTGGGTATAAAAAGGGTATGTAATATATATATAAGAATTATAGCCATATGTTGACCGATTGTAACAAATTCCACACACTGACTGATATTTATATAAAGCTTATTTTTGCAAAATTAAGTGGCAATCACAGTTTCTAAATTAATAGCTTTTAATTGGTCCTTGCTAAATATTTTTTGGTTTCCGGGAGTGTTTTTTATACGAAAGCTATAGTCAAATATGGACCGATTCCTACAAAATTTGATATACTGAACAATAGTTGCATAGAACTTCTCTATTCTAAATTCAGTCGTCATAGCTATTACAATTGTATTCAATTTATCAGCATTCATGTGCTTCCTGGGGCTGGGTTATATGGGAGCTCTAACTAAATGTTCACCGATTTCGCCCATTTTCAGTACACAACTTTTGTTACATATCAAAAATACTTTTGTAAAATTTTGTCTCTCTAGCTTTTGTAGTTAACGAGCAGTCACGCTTTTATCTGATGGACAGACGGACATAAATCTAATTTTCTTTTTGTTTTTTTTTTTGTGTTTCTGTAAGTTTTTTACATAGGAGCTACGGTCAAATAGTGACCGATTGTAACAAAATTTTGCACACTGGCAGGCATTCACATAAGGCTTCCTTGTGCTAAATTTAGTGGCCAAAGCTATTACAGTTTATCATTTATTGGCATTTAAGTGAATTTCAGGTGGAATTTAAGCTGTTTCCGTAAGTATTTTGTATGGGTGCTATGGTTAAATGTTAACCGATTTCGATGAAATTTTATATGCTGCTTATGTAGAGCTTCCAGATACTAAATTTTGTCATCATAGCTGTTATAATTTGTCATTTATTAGCAAATAAGCGATTAGTCTAGACGAGGTTTTACGGGAGCTATGGCCAAATGTTAACCGATTTTGCCCAATTTCAATACTAAAACTTTTTCATAGATGAGGAATGTTTCTGCTAAGTTCCAGTGAGCTAGCTACTTTCGTTTAGGCGTTATCGTGATTTCAACAGACATAATGACAGACAGACAGACAGACGGACAGACAGACGGACAGACAGACGGACAGACAGGCGGACAGACAGATAGATAGACAGATAGATAGACATACAGACAGACAGACAGACAGACAGACAGACAGACAGACAGACAGACAGACAGACAGACAGACATACAGACAGACAGACAGACAGACAGACAGACAGACAGACAGACAGACAGACAGACAGACAGACAGACAGACAGACAGACAGACAGACAGACAGACAGACAGACAGACAGACAGACAGACAGACAGACAGACAGACAGACAGACAGACGGACAGACAGACGGACAAGCTGACAGAAAGACAGACATACAGACAGACAGACAGACAGACAGACGGACAGACAGACAGACAGACAGACAGACAGACAGACAGACAGACAGACAGACAGACAGACAGACAGACAGACAGACAGACAGACAGACAGACAGACAGACAGACAGACATACAGACAGACAGACAGACAGACAGACAGACAGACAGACAGACAGACAGACAGACAAACAGACAGACAGACAGACAGACAGACAGACAGACAGACAGACAGACAGACAGACAGACAGACAGACAGACAGACAGACAGACAGACAGACAGACAGACAGACAGACAGACAGACAGACAGACAGACAGACAGACAGACAGACAGACAGACAGACAGACAGACAGACAGACAGACAGACAGACAGACAGACAGACAGACAGACAGACAGACAGACAGACAGACAGACAGACAGACAGACAGACAGACAGACAGACAGACAGACAGACAGACAGACAGACAGACAGACAGACAGACAGACAGACAGACAGACAGACAGACAGACAGACAGACAGACAGACAGACAGACAGACAGACAGACAGACATGCAGACGGACAGGCAGACGGACAGACAGACAGACAGACAGACAGACAGACAGACAGACAGACAGACAGACAGACAGACAGACAGACAGACAGACAGACAGACAGACAGACAGACAGACAGACAGACAGACAGACAGACAGACAGACAGACAGACAGACAGACAGACAGACAGACAGACAGACAGACAGACAGACAGACAGACAGACAGACAGACAGACAGACATACAGACAGACAGACAGACAGACAGACAGACAGACAGACAGACAGCCGGACAGACAGACGGACATACAGACAGACGGACATACAGACAGACAGACGGACATACAGACAGACAGACAGACAGACAGAAAGACAGAAAGACAGACGGACAGACAGACGGACAGACAGACAGACTGACAGCCGGACAGACAGACGGACATACAGACAGACGGACATACAGACAGACAGACAGACGGACATACAGACAGACAGACAGACAGGTTACCCTACTGATAATCACCTTCGCCCTCTCTTGTGCACTATCTATAAGCTCCCAAACAGACTTTAAAGCACAGCCCATACATACGTGTTGTATTCCATTTTCGATCGGATATAGGTGGTATCGAACAACGTTGGGTCTTACGAGCATTAAGTGTTAAGCATTAAGACAGCACGAGCTTGAAAGAATATGTTAGACATAGTTACAGATACTCGTTCAAGCTAGGGCAGTGGCTGATTGCTTTCCGGAAATGAGCAGCATCCGATTCTATTTTTAGACTCATTTAAATTTTAACTCTGGCTACGAGCGAGAAGTTTTACATAGCCTAATACTCAATAACCAGCGGCTAGCAGAGTTATGAAATTTTTTTGAAAATTTACTATTTCAAGTACATCTGGCCGGGAATCGAATTTGCAATGTGATTAAAATTCTTAGATATTTGTATATTCTACATATATTTTTTTCTTATTTATTTAGTAAATTTTCCTCTGCACACTCTTGTCAACTACTTTTTATTTTATTTATTAGAAACCACAAAGGAATATTTTCTCCAATGACAAAGTGCAAATAAATGCTTTAAAAAATTGTATATTTTTGTTTTTTTTTTCTTTGTCTCAACGGATATGGTTAATACAGTGACAGGCGCAAAGTTTGAATGTATTTGTTTGCAATATTTAATTTATTTTTTCTAAATATTTATTTCTATTACATACGAACATCAGCACTTACTACACTACTTTTTAGCTCAACTATCAGCCATTTCCCTGGGGGTATAGTGTAGAAAAATGGTTTCACTTAATTTAGTTACACTAGAATAAACATTAGAAGAACAACAAATAGACACTTCTAACAGTGCAAATACAATAGAACAAATACTTCACTAAACACAGCTATACACGGACACACATACAGATATACAAATATAAACAGTTTCATATATAAACACTTGGGGACATAGTAATTTACATACATACTAGAAAAAGCTTATATACACATAAAAAGCTAGAAAAAGGAAATTGCTGTTGCAAATAAAAACATAACCTAGTCTAATGTAAATACGGATATCTATGTTAAATATACATATATATAGTATATATGTATCTATATTGTTGAGACTATGTTTTTATGTTCGACTGAATGTATTGTAGCAATTGTGAATGGGATAACAAGAAATAAAGATGTTAGGCACAATATAATGGAAAAAGTGAAAACAAAATCTAAAAAACAAGGATATTAAAAACTCTTAGCTTAGCACTATCGATGTTATAAGTGCCCTAGGTTACAAATGGTACAATATTGTACTATATATGTATAAGTACTTGTTTATATAATTTTATATTATTAATAAATATTTAAATGATTAATATTGTCTGTAAAAAAACCATCATTAGTTTTAGATTTTCCAGTAAACTTAAGTAAATTCAAGGATAAGTGTAACTGGTATAAAGATGAATATAACTTAATTAATATAACTGAAATATTGATATTGATTTTTAGGTCGAAATCTAAAACTCATTTTCCTAAAACGCTTCCTTTTTGAAAGATATAATTTTTATACCCACCATCAAAAAGAACGGGGGTATATTGAGATTGTCATTCCGTTCGTAATTGTCTTTAATATTGGCTCAAAAATCGATATATATTCTAAATCCTTATGAAATTCTAAGACGATTGAGCGATGTTTGTCTGTCTGCTGAAATCACGATAAAGCCTAAACGAAAGGAGCTAGCTCACTGAAACGTTGTAGAAACATTCTTCATCTATGGCAAAATTTTGGTATTGAAATTGGGCAAAATCGGTTAACATTTCACCATAGCTCCCGTATAAACTAGTCTAGACTGATCGCTTATTTGCTAATAAATGACAAACTATAATAGCTATGATGACAAAAATTGGTGTCTAGAAGTTTTACATAAGCACTAGGCAGCATATAAAATTTCCAAATTTCCAAATCTCCAAATCTTTTTGATTGTAGATATAACAAGTAAAAGTGTTATTTTCTGCTGTGTCGAATCTTATATACCCACTATTAAGTTGTATGCAATTTAGAAACATATCTCATATATCTACGAGGTTGATACGCTAGTAGGTAAAATATTAAGACTAAGTTCAGTTGCAGTAGCTTTATAGTTCAACATTTAAAAGTATCTAAGTGTATCTAGTATTTACTTTGCACAAAATTTAATCTCATAACCGAATATAGTTAAGCATTAATAATCTGTTAAATACTTTTCGTTTAGCTTAACATTTAGTTAGAATAAACATTCTGATAGTAATATGACAGGTCCATGTATTTTGTTAATAGTTCCTAATGCATCTACCGTATATAAAGTCTGGACATTTTTACAATCATAATATACTGCTTGTACCTCCGAATCTTTTTGATTATAGATATAAAAAGGTGATGTTATATATATAAAAATTATAGACAAATGTTTACAGATTGTAACAAAGTTTTACACACTGGCTGTATACACAGACCTTGTTCTTACAAAATCTAACGGCCATAGCTGCCATGGTTTCTAATTTAATAGCTTTTTACTGGCCTTTTCTACATTCTTGTTGGTTTCCGAGAGTGTTTTTTATGATGAAAGCTATAGTCATATATTGACCGATTCCTATAAAATTTGATATACTGACCAATAGTTGCATAGAACTTTTCTATGCTAAATTTAGTCGTCATAGCAATTAAAATTGCATTCAATTTATCAGCAATAATGCGTTTCCCGGATCAGGGTTATATGGGAGCTCTAACTAAATATGAATCCTCTAACTAAATATGAAGTCCATTTTCAATACACAACTTTTTCAAGACATCGAAAATACTTTTGCTAAATTTTGTTTCTCTAACTTTTTTCATTAAGGCGCTATCGCGATTTTATCTAACGGACAGACGGTGCTGACTGATTGCGACAAAATTTTGCTTACTGGTTGGCACTCATATAAGACTTCTTTGTGCTAAATTTTGTGGCCAAAGCTATTACAGTTTATCATTTATTGGCATTTAAGTGCATTTTAGGTGGAATTTAGGCTGTTTCCATAAGTTTTTTTCTACCTAGTACTTATGTAAAACTTCTATATACCAAATTTTATCATCATAGCTATTTTAATTTGTCATTTATTAGCAAATAAGCAATTAGCCTTGACGAGGTTATACGAGTGTTACGGTCAAATATGAACCGATTTTGTCCGATTTCAATACCAAAATTTTCTCATAGATGAAGACAATTTTTACTAACTTTCAATGAGCTAGCTCCTTTCGTTTAGGCGTTATAGTGATTTCAACAGACAGACAGATAGCCAGCCACTAGCCAGACAGACTGACAGACATCGCTTCAGAATATATATCGTTTTTGGTTTTTGAGCCCATATTAAGGAAATTACAATCAGAATGACAATCTCAATATACCCCCAGTTCTTTTTGATGGTGGGTATAAAAACATGCTTACTTTACTGTAATAACTGTTATGAGTTTAATTTATTTCATTTCAAAAATAAATTATTTTTATCTTCGACTTTTTTTTAGTTTTTGACCCCTTGTGCATTCGATAATAAATCCATAATTTAAAAAAAATGCTGATATATAGTCAACAGTTCAGGAAATAAAACATTGAAACTGTTTTTAAATATATTGAACTATTTTATGTTGAGAAATTTCCAAAATCAGATATTTTTCTCTGATTGAAAAAAGTACACTTTTTCTCAAAAAGATGGTAATTTTTTTTTTTTACTTTTTACGAGGAAGTTTTTTATTAAAAATGGATGTTTATTATATATTCGTAGAGAATGGGGTTTTAAGAGGATTCTAAGCCAAAACTGGTGAGTGCATTATTCCCTTTACTTACAGCATTAAACGAAATTTGTCTAATTTTTAAGAAAATTTTTGTATTTTCTAACGTATAACAAAAAAAGTCAAGCCGATTCTTCAACTTTCTGAAATTCAGTTATATAGGCCCATATATTAAAGAATAGCGCGAATTCATAAACGAATCCAGAAAATCGAATTTTATAAAAAAAAATGGTAAATTTCTAGAAACCCTAATTTTAGTTGCAAAAAATAGGTCAATTGGGTTTTTTTTCAACAATAAAATAAGCTTTATAACTTGATGTACCTTGTACAGTTTTGCAGAAATTTAAAATCAAACTTCAAATAAAATTTTTTTAAAAAATGCACTTTTAATTTTTTTTTGTTTTGAATAGTTATCAGATAATAATTTATTACCACTTTTTTGTTGGTTTCAAACTACTGTGCGTAGGTAGATGAAAGGCTTCCCAGTCCACATACTTTTTTTGGTGTACTCAACTTAAAAAGATGAAATAAAAAAAAGATAAATTATGATACATTTTTTTCATTAAAAGATTTTACTGTAATGTATTCCACTAAGATCCCAATTTATTACAATTATTTATTATTTTTATTTTTTTTTCGTCATATAAAATTTGTTCATCAAAAAGTGTTAAAATGTTTATTTATTTCTCTAAATCCGTAAAATTATTGTTTATTTTTCTAATAATTTTTTTGGAATAAAGCTTCAAATCTTGATATTTATTCATTATATTAAAGATTTAGCACTCAAAAACTAATTCTTTCAAAAATTGAATTTTAAAAGCTTTTTATTATCTTGTTACTAACTGTGAAACATATAACTGTGTTCAAAAATTCGACATTGAAGTCAGTCTCAGAAACACATTTTTCTAAAAGTTTTAGTAGAGCATTTAAATTACACATAAAATGCGTCTAAAAAACAAAGCAAAAGTTTTTGTTATCCTTGTTTTGAAAACCATGAATAAAATGTTATTTTTTTTCTGCTACTTTGAAATTTACAACATGAAACTTTAAGCAAAAATTTCAAAATTGTGTAAAACAATGTTAAACCCTTCAATCGTATTTTGTTCCGCCACCTTCCGACACTTTTAATATGATACGCCCGTCTAAGCACAAAAAACGCAAATTTATTTATGATTCTGGTTTTATAAATTTCTTTACTTTACTTCTGCAATATTTCGTTAGAGTTTATGTTTAAAACACGGAAGATTTAGTGGCCAAACTGAAACAGTATCCATTAAGAAATTCAGGTTGGTTGGAAAATAAATTTCAAATTAAAATTGTTGCGAAAGTTTTCTGGTACTTGAAGGAATTTGCATGGCATTATAATTATTTACCTTTAAAGAACCAGTGATCTGTATCCAATTAATTTGAATTTTTAATTACACTCACACTTTGTAAAATAGAAAAGGAAACTTTTCGAATATTTATGTAAGAATAATTGCTAAATATTTCACTTTTATTATCTTAATTTTGAAAAATTTACATTTTGTTATTTTCGAAAAATATTGGGTTAAATTTTTCGTTTATTAAAAAATTTAGAAATTTTTTAAATTTATTTTTTTATTTTTTTTTCTTGATTTATAATTTCTTCTTATCGATATTTTTTTACGAAAATTTTTTTAATAAATTTTTTAAATTTCTAATATTTTTTTAAATTTTGTATTATATCAATAATTTTTTAATTTTGATTTCTTAGCTTAAAACTTCTGATCTTCAATATTTTAATTTTTTTATCAATCTCATTATAAATTTATATATTTTTTAAATTTTTTACTTTTCACTTCCACTACTTCTAATATTTCTAATGATTTTTCATCTTTTTCTGGTTTATAATATTTTCTTCAATTTAAGAATATCTTCGTTGCAACGTTGCTCCTACCAGAGCTATCGAACAGTTTGAAAGTACACGTGTGACTGAATGGGATTTTCCAGCAGCGTCTTAGATTAGCTGATGTTCCGAAATAAAGAAAATATAAATATTATATTTAATCATATTGGCAATTGACGCAGGCGTTTCTTCTATCATTGATTTGTTTTGATTTTAGTTAACATTGTTTACATTTTAACAGAGATTTTCTCTTTCTTAAAAGTTACTTTTTTGTTGTAGTTATTGTACAGTGCTGTTACTGACCTTCTCAAAATGTCAACAAAGGATGTCTATTTAGCAGTTTTGTTTAGAGTTTTCCTGTAGTTATAATAAGCAAAATATTTAACATAATGTAAGTAAACGCTTGCGCTTTTCGGTTTGTTTTGCTACTTGATAACATTGTTTACTTCTTAACAGACTCGCTTAAATAAGGAGTGAAATCGAAAAAAAGTAAGAAAATGGTGTGGCCAATCAAGTCCAGCTATCTGATACCTGTAGAAAATAGTTTGATAAAAAAATGTTTCTATTGAAATTTTTTTTTATCAAAAATTTTTCTATAGAAAAAATTTTTTTTCAAAATTTTTTTTCGAAAACTTTTCTATAGAAAAATTGTTTTAACGAAAAATTTTTTGTATAGAAAATTTTTTTATCGAAAATTCTTCTATAGAAACATTTTTTTATCAATAATTTTTCTATGGAAAAATTTTTTTATCGAAAATTTTTCTATAGAAAAATTTTCTTTTTTATCGAAAATTTTTCTATAGAAAAATTTTCTTTTTTATCGAAAATTTTTCTATAGAAAAATTTTCTTTTTTATCGAAAAATTTTCTATAGAAAAATTTTTTTTTATCGAAAATTTTTCTATAGAAATTTTTTTTTATCAAAAATCTTTCTATAGAAAAATTTTTTTTCAAAAATTTTTTTTCGAAAACTTTTCTATAGAAAAATTGTTTTAACGAAAAATTTTTTGTATAGAATTTTTTTTTCGAAAACTTTTCTATAGAAAAATTTTTTAACGAAAAATTTTTTTATCGAAAATTCTTCTATAGAAACATTTTTTAACGAAAATTTTTCTACAGAAAAATTTTTTTATCGAAAATTTTTCTACAAAAAAATTTTTTTATCGAAAATTTTTCTACAAAAAAATTTTTTTATCGAAAATTTTTCTATAGAAAAATTTTCTTATCGAAAGTTTTTCTATAGAAAAATTTTTTTTATCAAAAATTTTTCTATAGAAAAATTTTTTTATCAAAAATTTTTCTATAGAAAAATTTTTTTATCGAAAATTTTTCTATAGAAAAATTTTTTTATCGAAAATTTTTCTATAGAAAAATTTTTTTATCGAAAATTTTTCTATGGAAAAATTTTTTTATCGAAAATTTTTCTATAGAAAAATTTTTTTATCGAAAATTTTTCTATAGAAAAATTATTTTATCGAAAATTTTTCTATAGAAAAATTTTTTTATCGAAAATTTTTCTATAGAAAAATTTTTTTATCGAAAATTTTTCTATAGAAAAATTTGTTTATAGAAAATTTTTCTATACAAAAATTTTTTTATCGAAAATTTTTCTATAGAAATATTTTCGACAACAAAAATTTTTCTGTAGAAAAATTTTCGACAACAAAAATTTTTCTATAGAAAAATTTTCGATAACAAAAATTTTTCTATAGAAAAATTTTCGATAACAAAAATTTTTCTATAGAAAAATTTTCGATAACAAAAATTTTTCTATAGAAAAATTTTCGATAACAAAAATTTTTCTATAGAAAAATTTTCGATAACAAAAATTTTTCTATAGAAAAATTATCGATAACAAAAATTTTTCTATAGAAAAATTTTCGATAACAAAAATTTTTCTATAGAAAAATTATCGATAACAAAAATTTTTCTATAGAAAAATTTTCGATAACAAAAATTTTTCTATAGAAAAATTTTCGATAACAAAAATTTTTCTATAGAAAAATTTTCGATACCAAAAATTTTTCTATAGAAAAATTTTCGATACCAAAAATTTTTCTATAGAAAAATTTTCGATACCAAAAATTTTTCTATAGAAAAATTTTCGATACGAAAAATTTTTCTATAGAAAAATTTTCGATACCAAAAATTTTTCTATAGAAAAATTTTCGATACCAAAAATTTTTCTATAGAAAAATTTTCGATAAAAAATTTTTTCTACAGAAAAATTTTCGATAAAAAATTTTTCTATAGAAAAATTTTCCATAACAAAAATTTTTCTATAGAAAAATTTTCGATAACAAAAATTTTTCTATAGAAAAATTTTCGATAACAAAAATTTTTCTATAGAAAAATTTTCGATAACAAAAATTTTTCTATAGAAAAATTTTCGATAACAAAAATTTTTCTATAGAAAAATTTTCGATAACAACAATTTTTCTATAGAAAAATTTTCGATAACAAAAATTTTTCTATAGAAAAATTTTCGATAACAAAAATTTTTCTATAGAAAAATTTTCGATAACAAAAATTTTTCTATAGAAAAATTTTCGATAACAAAAATTTTTCTATAGAAAAATTTTCGATAACAAAAATTTTTCTATAGAAAAATTTTCGATAGCAAAAATTTTTCTATAGAAAAATTTTCGATAGCAAAAATTTTTCTATAGAAAAATTTTCTATAAAAAAAATTTTTCTATAGAAAAATTTTCGATAACAAAAATTTTTCTATAGAAAAATTTTCGATAACAAAAGTTTTTCTATAGAAAAATGTTCGATAACAAAAATTTTTCTATAGAAAAATTTTCCATAAAACATTTTTCTATAGAAAAATTTTCCATAAAACATTTTTCAATAGAAAAATTTTCGGTAAAAAATGTTTCTGTAGAAAAATTTTCGATAAAAAATTTTTCGATAAAAAATTTTGCTATTGAAAAATTTTCGATAAAAAATTTTGCTATTGAAAAATTTTCGATAAAAAATTTTTCTATAAAAAAATTTTCGATAAAAACATTTTCTATAGATTGATAAAATTTTTTTTTATAGAAAAATTTTCGATAAAAACTTTTTTCTATAGATAAAAATTTTTTCTATAGAAAAGTTTTCGATAACAAATTGTTTCTATAGAAAAATTTTCGATAAAAAGTTTTTTCTATAGAAAAATTTTTGATAAAAAATTTTTTCTATAGAAAAATGTTCGATAAAAAATTTTTTCTATTGAAAAATTTTAGATTAACGTTTTTTTTTCTATGAAAAAATTTTCGATAAATTTTTTTTTATAGGTAAAATTTATAAAAAAAGTCCTAAAAAAAAATTGTTGATAAAAAATTTTAGATAAAAAAATTTTTCTATAAAAAAATTTTCGATAAAAAAAATTATTGATAAAAAATTTTTTTATAGAAAACTTTTCGACAAAAATTTTCCATAAAATTAATATTAATAATTTTTAGTGAGATACCGGGAAACGTTGTGGTTAAAAATCCAAATTTTTCGTTCAAAGAACTAATACACATAATAATGCATTAGAGTTAAATTATTCCAACCTTAAGTTATTAAATTCTTGCTATTGTTAAGATAAATAACAAAATTTAAGGAATAGTTCAAAAACTTAAATCCCATATAATTCTAAAATGAGTAAGTGCTAGGCTAAAGAAAACTTTTTGCAAACCACGTGCCAATCATTTGTCAGTTACTTTATGAATATTCTTGTTAAATCATCATGAAAATGTCAAAGACAAAATTCCATCACTCAATTAGGGATTCGAAAAATTAGAACGAAATACAGTAACTAACAAAATTTTGTATACATTGTTATATTTTTTATAAGGTGTAAAGTATTAAGATATTGAGAATTATATGAAAATATATTTGACTCTTAGTGTATTTTGCAAATGATTGTCTGTTAATGAGCTAACAAGCCTTTTATGATTTATGTTCTGATGCTGGAAACTATGTTCAGTTGTTTAAATGACGAATACAGACAAAAGATGTTTTTGTCTATTTATTAATTTCAAGATTTTTTTTTTACGTCTCAGTTAACATTTTTAGGGTACAAGGACTTTTATGGTTTTTTGAATTTTAGATAAAAACGTTTTAAAAGTAATAAATACACAAAAAAATTAAAAAAATAAATATTTTAAGTTTTTTTAGTTAAATTTCAAGAGAAAAATTTTAAAGGTTTTTCAGAATTGTGTTATTTGCTAATGTAAATACAGCAGAATAAAGACTGACTAATTTAAAAAAAATCGACCAGAAAACTCTATAATATAAAGACGTTGCACTTCCATACATTGATTTGCCGTATGGTCCATTTGAAAAGTTCCACTTTAAATCTAAGTCGGAAACAACTAATGAAGACGATTATCCAATGAGAGAAATCTAAGGCACATGCACGTGCTTATGAAATGTATGTTTGCTTGTGTGTTTTTCACAGAAATAAATGTATGGAGAGCAATATCTTTATATTATAGAGACTTTCCTCTAACAGCCAAGCATGGAGTACCATAATTGGGCGATAGGCATTTAAAAAAAACTATATTCCTTTATATAGTATTTTTAATAAAACTAATTCAAATCGTCTACTGGTTGTAAAGAGTGTTCTAAAAAAAAAAAAGCATTTACTATTTTAGACAAAATTTATCCATAGTGCAAGAAATAATTTATTTTTTGACCAAGTTAGTTTCTATAGATATGTCAGATACTATTATTTTAGAAATTAATAATTTTCAATAGTTATTTCAATCAAAATGGACTGCGAAAAAAAGTTCGCGAAAATATAATTAAAACTTTTCAAAAAATCCGTCATGGACTTTTAAAAAAATAGCTAAAAATTTGAAAGTTGACCCTCGAACGGTTTCTAATGCCATCAGACGGTATAAGGAAAACCTGAGCATTGAAAGAAAACCTGGATCAGGGAGGAAAAAAGGTCCTACAGATATTGGTAAGGCAAATGAAGTCGAGCGACTCTTTCGAAGAGCGCCTAACAAAGCAGCTCGTACGGTAAAATGTTCTACGAATTTTGCACATAGAGACAAAGCTTATGCTGGACTGAAGACATACAAAGTCCAAAAGGTTCCAGATCGCAATGCTATAAAGAACTTAGAAGAAAAAAACGAGCGAAAAAATTGAAGTCTGATTTTATAAAAAAATACACCTGTTGTGAGATGGATGATGAAACATACGTACTGGCAGACTTTTCTCAACTTCCTGGTCAAGATTTTTATGTTGCTGATAAACGGGGCAATGTTCGGCAAGAGTTTCGCACAAAAAAACAAACAAAATTCCCTAAGAAGTTTCTCGTGTGGCAAGCTATTTGCAGTTGTGGCAAAAGAAGTAAAGTATTTGTGGCATCTGGCACAATAAACACAGAAATTTATATAAAGGAGTGCCTACAAAAACGGTTGTTACCCTTTTTAAGAGAGCACAGAGTGACTACATTTTGTTCGCCTGATTTGGCATCATGCCATTATGGAAAAAAGGCACTTGAGTGGTACTCAAAGAATAATGTCATTTTTGTACCACGAGAGGCAAATCCACCTAACTTCGGCCTGTGGAAAGGTATTGGGCTCTGGTAAAAAAGGAATTGAAGAACACAGGAAAGATTTCCAAGAACATGTCCGATTTTAATCGCAGGTGGAACACATGCTCCAAAAAGGTATCAGAAGCAACTGTAAAATCTTTAATGGGAGGGTTTCCGAAAAAAGTCGATAATTTTGCAAAACCCGAGTACTAAGTACCTACCTTGGACCCCGTTTTGTATGTCATGTATTTTATTATCATTCTAAAAGCTGCAAATCTCAACAAAATTAAGTGAAATTTGTTACACGTCTATTACTCCATTCAAGAAAGAGCTTTAACAATTTTGCTTGAAATCCGTTGACTAATTGGACCCTTGGACCTCCATTTTTTACATATTTTTATTTTCAATCTATAAGCCTTAATTCTGAACAAAATGTCTGCACATGTTTATTTGTTGATCCAAGAAAGAACTGTACTAATTTTTATTGAAATTTGTCGACTCCTTGGGGTACCTGCCTTCGAACCCCATTTTTTCTATATTTTTATTCTAAATCAATAAATAAAACATAGATTTGTATTTTTATACCCTTCACCACCATAGGTGGAAAGGGTATTATAAGCTTGTGCTGATGTTTGTAACACATAGAAATATAAGTATATCAATAGGCTTAGAATCACTTTCTGAGTCGATTTAGCGATGTCCGTCCGTCTGGCTGGCTGGACCCCCATGTAAACCTTGTAATAAAACTACAGGTCGCAGTTCTAAAGATAATTTGATGAAATTTGGCACGGATCATTTTTTTCATAATGGGACCGTGGTTATTAAAATTCGTCAAAATCGGTCCATTATTTATGATACCTCCCATAGGTCCCACTTCCCGGAATTGATATATTGGCCACAAATATCAATATTTTTTCATGAAATTTAAAACAAATACTACATATGTAAACTTAAATCACTGTACTAAATTTTGTTAAAATCGGTCCACATTTGACCATAGGTCCCGTACAAACTCTTCTTTAAAAATGCACTAAATGAGACAAAAATCACTAAAACGCTCATAAATCTTAAAATTATGACAATTTTAACTCTATTTTTTGCACACATAACTGTAATCAATTTGCTAAATTTCAAGATGATCGGTCCACATTTGACCCTAGCCCCCATATAAGTCTAAATGACGAAAACAGCTTAAATTTGTAAGCCTTAAGAAGATGTTCGTATTTTGACAAAATTTAGAATATATTTGTTTTATACATGAAAAAGTACAACATTGACTTAAGTGTAGTACAACATTGACTTGGTGGTTAATTGTCGGGCTTGACCGACTATAGCACTTTCTTACTTGTTTTTAATTTATTATGAACTTTTTCGAAATAGCTGTCAATAACTTATAAACAAATTGCTATTATAAAAGTGCCAATGTTTGGATTAATAACTGCAATTTGTTTAAAAAGTTAAGCCTGAAGGTATGCAATGCTTTCTTATTATAAGCAATATTCTAGACTTTTTTCACTAAATTTTGATTTTTTCAAAAGATCGACAAAAGTTGGTAATTTTTTTTTAGCTTAATCTTTATAAATGCCTTCTGGCTTTTATTTCATTATACTAATAGCACGGAGGTAAATCGAGATAACTGATTTTTTCTCCAACGAAAACAGCTAATTCTGAATTTCATAGGCCAATTTTAATGAGGTCATATCTCCCAAACTATAAATGCATAAACTTTTTTTCTCTAAAACTAAAAAACGATCTCATATTTAAACAGGTAAGAGTGTTATATTCAGCTGTGCCGAATCTTATATACCCACCATCAAGTTGTGGTAAATTTAGAAACATATCTCATATATCTACAAGGGTGCAGCTAATTCAAAATCTGGACCAAAACTGAAAAAATCGCTAAGCTATTGGTATTGTTGGTAAAACCTTTAGACTAAATTCGGTTGCCGTAGCTTTATAGTTCAACATTTAAAAATATTTTATTGGTTTCCCCAGTATTTACTTTGATCAAAATCCGGTCTCATAACCGGGTATAGTTTTATATTAATAAGTTGTTAAATACTTTTCGTTGTGCTTAATATGTAGTTAGGCTAAACACGTTAATAGTAATAAGGCTGGTCCATGTATTTCGTTAGGAGTTCCTAATGCATTCATCATATATAAAGTCTGGGCTGAACATTGATTGATGTCTATCTAATTTCATAGGTGCAATCTTAAAATAATGAATGTACCAACAAATCTTTTTGTAGATATAAAAAAGGGATATTATATATATAAGAATTATAGACAAATTTTGACCGATTGTAACAAATTTTAACACATTGGTTGAAATATATATAGAGCTTATTCTTGCAAATTTAGTGGCCACAGCTATAATAGTTTCTAATTTAATAGCTGGCCTTTGCTAAAATTTTTGGTTTCCGTTTTTGTGTTTTTTATATGAAAGCTAAAGTCAAATATGGACTGATTCCTATAAAATTTGATAAACTGATCAAAAATTGCATAAAACTTCCCTATTTTAAATTTAATCGTCATAGCTATTACAATTGTATTCAATTTATCAGCATTAATGTGTTTCCCGGGGCGGGGTTTTATGGGAGCTCTAACTAAATTTGAACCGATTTTGTCCATTTTCAACACACATCTTTTTCAAGATATCCAAAATACTTTTGTCAAATTTTGTCCCTCTAGCTCTTTTCGTTAAGGCGCTATCGTGCTTTTATCTGGCGGACAGACGGACATAGAAAACCTTTTCTTTATGTATTTTTGTGTTTCCATAAGTTTTTTATATGGGAGCTATGGTCAAATGGTGACCGATTGCGACAAAATTTTGCACACTGGCTGCCTTGACATAAGACCTCCTTGTGCTTAATTAAGTCTTACTAGCTCTTGTAGTTAAAAAGCTATCACGATTTTATCTGACGGACAGACGGACATAAATCCCCTTTTCTTTTTAAATTTTTGTGTTTTCGTAAGTTTTTTATATGGGAGCTAGGTCAAATGATGACCGATTGCGACAAAATTTTGCGCACTGGCTGGCATTGATATAGGACTTTCTTGTGCCAAATTTAGTGGTTATATCTATTATACTTTTAGATTTATTGGCATTTAAGTGTGTTTTAGGTGAAATTTAGGCTGTTTTCGTAAGTTTTTTGTATGGGAGCTATGACTAAATGTGAACCGATTTTGATTAAATTTTATACGCTAGGGCTAATGCGAAACTTCTATATTCAAAATTTTATCATCATAGCTGCTATAATTTGCCATTTATTAACAAATAACCGATTAGCCTAGACGAGGTTATAGGGCTATGGTCAAATGTGAACCGATTTTGCCCAATTTCAATGTCAAAATTTTCCCAGAGAAGAAGAATGTTTTTACTAAGTTTCAGTGAGCTAGCCCTTTCGTTTAGGCGTTATCGTGATTTCAACAGACAGACAGACAGACGGACATCGCTCAATCGTCTTAGAATTTCATAAAGATTCAGAATATATATCGTCTGGTTTTTGAGCCAATGTTAAGGAAATTACAAACGGAATAACAATCTCAATATACCCCCCATTCTTTTTGATGGTGGGTATAAAAATACTATCGGATTTACACCACAGATAGAAGTGCATACTAAAACCAACGTGAGTTGAAATTTCAGGCAATTCCCTAACAATGCAAGATGAGAAGAACGCCATTCAAAATCTTAAACGCAACAAGGTCCCGGCCAATATTTCAGCGGAGATGTTTTTATATGATGTTGAAATGCCAACAACGCTCGATAAGAGCTTCATTGGAATCTACAGGGAAGAGGCAGTGGTGTTGGTGCACCTGCTGAAGGTGAAAATGGTCAATTGATAATTAGTTGCAAGCGGAAAACTATTCATGGAATGACGTAAGACTGACTTTTCGCAATGAAATTCGAGTTAAAAGGATATTTGAGGCTCAATGCTCTACTGGGAGCCAAAGATAACAGAAGAAGGAAAAGATTTCCCAAGAACAAGAAGTATTAAAAAAAAATTTTAAAAATCTTAATATTGAATTGAAACTTTTTGACAAATTTAAGCAGCCGAAAATATTTAATATTAAAAAATATTTTTAATCCTTATGTGTATGGCAAAAAAAAAACACCTTTAAGAGAATGGCAAGGTACCCGGGTACCTATTTGGAAAAATTATTGTAAACAAACATTTTTGGAGAAAATAAATGAGTGATCTCGGAAAATAACTCTGAGAGTTACAATGCACGTTCATTTATAGTAAATAGTAAATCTCAAGGTGAATTCAACGTGGCGGTTGTAAGGATACAAGTCATGGCGAATACATATGTATACCATAAATTTTTATTAAGTAAATTAAGTTTCGTACTACAGGAAGATGTAGCCTCCAATTTTTCTACATTTGACTCCAATAATCCAAATACATGATAAATTGAAAAATTATTATTTTTTAAAAACTTTAAAAAGTTTGACTACCCAGCAAAACTTTGGTAATGGCAAGTACTCTGATAACTGGTTACCTTGTAACGACTACAACATACCATCCGAATAAATAATAAGTTATTACAGAAGTACTTATTTGTAATTAAGATGGTAATTTAAACTGAATGGCCCCGGTTCAAATCCCACCAAGGGCAACAATTTTTTTTAGATTTTTTTTATTAAAAGAGTCTTTTTAAATGATTTTTGAATTTTAAGAACATAAATATTATCTTCTGTAAAAAAAATTTGTAAAACTAACTCACGTTAATGAAAAAATACCATCATGAGTCAATTTTGATTATGTAGGGGATGTTGAATACCAAATACGATTCTAATTGGTCTTAACTTGGTAAGCCCAACTTATCTGGGTCATCCTTCATCTCAACTGTGGACACACACCTCCTCATGGTATCACCCGGGGAGCTAGTTTAACACCCATTAATATTGTGAGTTAACATGTTCCGAGAGTTGTCCCATAAGATCGATAAAAATGGGTTAGGATTACGGGCTAGTAACCCTCTCTTGAAAAAAAATACAATTAAGAGGATAAAATTAGAATTGAAATGTCCCACTACCTAATGTTAGAGGAGGATGTCCGAAACTTCGATAGAAAGACCAAGTAGAGGAACATTTTTCAAAGCTTAGCCTATAAAATTGGAGAATATTCGCACAAGATCGAAATCCATGGAATTCTAAAATATGCTCGGACTTTGACCTTAACAGGTTGTAACATTTAAGTAAGTAAGAGTCAATCTTATGTAAAAACTTATACAAAAAAGAAGATTCAAATTGTTTAAGTTTTAAAATAATTACAAAAAATCGTATAAAAATATTTTTCCAAAAATTACAACAAAGCAAAAAAAAAAGCTGGGAAAAACAAAGTTATTTTCACATGATTTTGGATCTAAAAATAAAAATTGTTTATATTAATTATAAGCTGCTAAGTTTTTAACATATGAAGTAGCTCAGTGGAAGAGTCTCTGCCTAGCAGTCGGAGGGTCTGGGTTCGAGCCCCATGGAATCATAAAAAAAATTTTGTATTTCGTTTAAAAATATATGTTTTTAATAAAACAACAACAAAAAAGTTGTTGCTGTTGTTGTTGTTGCTTTCAAATTGCTTACCCAAGTCATTACTTTTCTGCAATTGGTAAGTACTTGCCTCCAATGACATCCCCATGTTAATGTAATGACTTAAACAGCGAATGAGTAAGTAGTTCGTGTTCAATAGTTTAACTGTTTAACTCATTATTTGGTAATGAAAAGTTTTACTGGGTAGTTTTACTTTTTTAAGGCTTTAGGATATTTAAATACCCATTTTTGATGCAATGGGCTAACGATATGTCACTTTTGCATAGGACGAAAAAAAGTATTTTGTTCATACCGTTTTAAAAACTCCTTTTTGGTTTTTTAAAATAGATTGTTAAACGAACTCGAAAAAAGTAAAAAAAAGTTCCCGTTAAAGTTAGAACCCCCTACAGATTACCACAAAGAAAGAACTAGAGCAATATTTTTAACGGCTTAGTCGTACCTGCGACTTTAATTCAAAGGATTTCGACAAAAACATAATTTTTCATCAAAGTTATAAAAAAGCACGTAAATTGTTATATATTAGCAGTTTTTATAAGCAGAACTGAAATTATGATCGTTACAACGGATAAAACTATGTATTTTAGAATATTGGTTGAAATTGGATGTCACTAGCCCTTTAATAACCAGGGTCAAGAATTAAATTTGAAAAAAATTCGAAACTATGTATAAAACAAAGAAAATCGTGTAAATCTTGTGTCTACATAAATATTTATATGTATATAAAATATTTTTAACTAATCTGTCTAATTTTGCTTTAGTTATCTTTCAATAAAATTTTACTTTTTATTACAGTTTTTTCATATATAATGTATGAAGGTACCCGGGTACCTTGCCGTACGGTTACGTATATAAGATATAAATTGGACCACAGCGCCTATACAATATAATTTTTTAGCTTAAAAGCAATAATAATTTAAACTATTTCAATAGTTAGGAGTTCTCAAGAAGTTTGAGGTTTGTGAACCATCTGTTTCCATTAAAAAAGTTAAGATGAAAGTGCTAAAGGTAGCGGGGTACCTTGGTATACACATAAGGGTTAAATTTGACATTTTTTTTTTGTCAAATATTTAAATTTTGCTTTAATTTCTAAGCTCCTTTATATTATAGAAACAATTTTAACTTTAAAATTTACCCTGCGTATTTGTAAAGTAAACATCGTTATTTCGGCATTCTTTACACATCGTTAAAAACGCAACTCGTTATCTTAACCCAAATATACTAGGAATGTAAAAAACATTAACAATATTTACTTTTTTAATGTTATTATAATATTGTACATGTAAAAGTTTAAGCTTTAACTGTCTAAATCAACAGTTCAAGCTATGGGAATTACAATCAAAAAAAAAAAAATAAAATAGATCGAAGTCATGATTTTAAAAACAAAGATAACTTAAAAATGCTTCGATCGGTACATACATTAGTCGTTTACAGCAAAATGTAAATACAAAAATTCACCCTTATGTCAACAATACTGGCATATCTAAGGTAGGTTTTCTTTTTATATATCCATAACACATTGAAATTTCATTTATTAGAAGCGATTTAATTTTACATAATTATTTCATAAACGTTCTGGTTTATCATTTTCTCCTCTAATGAGTACAACATTGTTCATATAAATGAAAACTTACTTTGATAATGTTAATTTTATAGTTGAACCCATTAAAAACAATGTCATTATAAAATTTACAACCATATAAAAATTTCATTGCCTCATCTTTATTAGCACATTAAAATTTTATGGCTTTCATCAAATAAGTAAATATGTACGAGTATGTACTTTGAAATGAATAAATAACATGTAATTTTTGCAGAGTCAACCATAAGTTAAATATATTGTACTTGATAGTAGAAGTATGTACCCAGAATCCTGTTATGTGTGTCATTAGTAGGAGGCGCGATTTGTATTTAATATTCCTTTTTGCAAATTTATACATACTTTATACATATAAAACCTTAATTATCTTGAAAACTAGACGATATAGAGCCATTTGGGCAATAATCTGTGATCACCGACAAAAATTTCAAAATTTGTACTAAAACTTAATTTTTCGAAAATTTTTATATGAAAATATAAAACCTTAATTATCTTGCAAACTAGACGAGATAGAGCTATTTGGGCAATAATTTGTGGTCACTAAAGAAAATTTCAAAACTTGTACTTAGACTAATTTTTTTGAAAATTTGTATATAAAAATATAAAACCATAATTATCTTGAAAACTAGACAAGATAGAACCATTTGAAAAATTTCTTATAAAATTAGAAAATTTTTAAAAAATTTCTTATAAAAATAAGAAATTTTGGAAAAATTTCTTATAAAAATAAGAAATTTTGGAAAAATTTCTTTTAAAAATAAGAAATTTTTGAAGAACTTCTTATAAAAATAAGAAATTTTTGAAAAATTTCTTATAAAAATAAGAAATTTTTGAAAATTTGTTTTATAAAAATAAGGAATTTTTGAAAATTTGTTTTATAAAAATAAGGAATTTTGAAAAATTTCTTAAAAAATTAATTTTGAATAATTTCTCACAAAAAAAATTAAATTTTTGAAAAATTTCTAGATATTTAAGAAATTTTTGGAAAAATTTCTTATAAAATTAAGAAGTTTTTGAAAAATTTCTTATAAAAATAAGAAATTTTTGAAAAATTTCTTATAAAAATAAAAATTTTTTGAAAAATCTCTTATAAAAATAAGAAATTTTTGAAAATTTGTTTTATAAAAATACGGAATTTTTGAAAAATTTGTTAAAAAATTATAAATTTTGCAAAGATTTCTTATAAGTAATTTTTCAAAAATTTCTTGTTATTATAAGAAATTATTCAAAAATTTTATTTTATAAGAAATTTTGCAAAAATTTCTTACTTTAATAAGAAATTTTTCAAAAATTTCTTATTTTTATAAGAAATTTTTCAAAAATTTTTTATTTATATAAGAACTTTTTCAAAAATTTCTTATTTTTATAAGAAATTTTTCAAAAATTTCTTATTTTTATAAGAAATTTTTCAAAAATTTCTTATTTTTATAAGAAATTTTTCAAAAATTTCTTATTTTTATAAGAAATTTTGCAGAAATTTCTTATTTTTATAACAAATTTTTCAAAAATTTCTTATTTTTATAAGAAATTTTTCAAAAATTTCTTATTTTTATAAGAAATTTTTCAAAAATTTCTTATTTTTATAAGAAATTTTCCAAAAATTTCTTATTTTTATAAGAAATTTTCAAAAATGTCTTATTTTTGTCAGAAATTTTTGAAAATTTTCTTATTTTAATAAGAAATTTTTCAAAAATTTCTTGTTTTTATAAGAAATTTTTCAAAAATTTCTTATTTGTAAAAGAAATTTTTCAAAAATTTCTTATTTTTGTAAGAAATTTTTCAAAAATTTATTATTTTTATAAGAAATTTTTCAAAAATTCTTATTTTTATAAGAAATGTTTCAAAAATTTCTTATTGTTATAAGAAAATTTTCAAAAATTTCTTATTTTTATAAGAAATTTTTCAAAAAAATTTTATTTTTATAAGAAATTTTTCAAAAATTTCTTATTTTTATAAGAAATTTTTCAAAAATCTCTTATTTTTGTCAGAAATTTTTGAAAATTTTCTTATTTTAATAAGAAATTTTTCAAAAATTTCTTGTTTTTATAAGAAATTTTTCAAAAATTTCTTATTTGTAAAAGAAATTTTTAAAAAATTTCTTATTTTTGTAAGAAATTTTTCAAAAATTTATTATTTTTATAAGAAATTTTTCAAAAATTCTTATTTTTATAAGAAATTTTTAAAAAATTTCTTATTTTTATAAGAAATTTTTCAAAAATCTCTTATTTTTGTAAGAAATTTTTGAAAATTTTCTTATTTTAATAAGAAATTTTTCAAAAATTTCTTGTTTTTATAAGAAATTTTTCAAAAATGTCTTATTTTTAAAAGAAATTTTTCAAAAATTTCTTATTTTTATAATAAATTTTTCAAAAATTTCTTATTTGTATAAGAAATTTTTCAAAATTTTCTTATTTCTTTAAAAAAAATTTCTATTCTTATTTTTATAAGAAATTTTTCAAAAATTTCTTTGTTTTGAAAGAAATTTTTCAAAAATTTCCTATTTTTATAAAAAGTTTTTCAAATATTTCTTATTTTTATAAGAAATTTTTCAAAAATTTCTAATTTTTATTAGAAATTTTTCTAAAATTTCTTATTTTTATTAGAAATTTTTCAAAAAGGTCTTATTTTTATTAGAAATTTTTCAAAAATTTCTTATTTTTATAAGAAATTTTTCAAAAATTTCTTATTTTTATAAGAAATTTTTCAAAAATTTCTTATTTTTATAAGAAATTTTTTAAAAATTTCTTATTTGAAAAAGAAATTTTTCAAAAATTTCTTATTTTTAAAAGAAATTTTTTAAAAATTTCTTATTTTTTGTAATAAAATTTTCAACAATTTCTTATTTTTATAAGAAATTTACAAATATTTCTTGATCTTTTAAGAAATTTTTCAAAAATTTCTTATTTTCTTAAGAAATTTTTCACAGATTATGCCCCAAATCTCTATCTGGTCTAGTTTCGAAGATAATTAAGGTTTTAAATTTTCATATAAAAAGCTTCAAAAAATTATGTTTTAGTACAAATTTTGAAATTTTGTTTAGTGATCATAGATTATTGCCCAAATGGCACTATCTCGTCTAGTTTCCAAGATAATTAAGGTTTTATAATTTCATATAAATATTTTCAAAAAATTAAGTTTTAGTACAAATTTTTAAATTTGTTTTAGTGTTCACAGATTATTGCCCAAATGGCTCTATCTAGTCTAGTTTCCAAGGTTATTAATATTTTATATTTTCATATAAAAATCTTCAAAAATTTAAGTTTTCGTACAAATTTTGAATTTGTTTTAGTGATCACAGATTAATGCCCAAATGGCTTTATCTATTCTAGTTTTAGTTTAGTTTTAATTAAGGTTTTATATTTGCATATACAATTTTTCGAAAAATTAAGTATTTTTAAATTTGTTTAAGTGCTCACAGATTATTGCCCAATATTTTATATTTTCATATGAAAATTTTGAAAAAATTAATATTTAATACAAATTTTGAATTTTTTTAGTGTAAATGGCTCTACCTCGTTTGGTTTCCAAGATAATTAAGGTTTTATATTTTCGTATAAAAATCTTCAAAAAATTAAGTCTTATTACAAATTTTGAATTTTTTTAGTGATCACAGATTATTACTCAAATGGCTCTATCTCGTCTAGTTTCCTAGATAATTAAGGTTTTATATTTTCATATAAAAATTTTCTAAAAATTAAGTTTTAGTACAAATTTTGATTTTTTTTTAGTGATCACAGATTTTTGCCCAAATGGCTCTAGCTCATCTAGTTTCCAAGATAATTAAGATTTTACATTTTTATATAAAAATTTCTTATAAATAAAATTAATAAATTTTTTAAAAATTTCTTATAAAAATAACAAATTTTTTTTTTTTTTGTTTAAATAAGAAATTTTTCCAAAATTTCTTATAAAATAAAAATTCTTTGAAAATTTTTGAAAAATTTCTTATTAAAATAAGAAATTTAAAAAAAAATTTCTTATGAAATAACGAAATTTTTGAAAAATTAAATTTTTACCTTAAGCAAATGTGGGGCCTAAAACAAATCAGCAAAAAGTCTTAAATATCTAACAACAATCAAAATGTTAACATTTTTAAAGCAACAGCCCTTCAACCAGAAACTACTTTACAGACTGATTACAGACATATTTTCTTTAAATTACTTACTCCATTTGGTTGACATGCCGGAATTCTGTTTTAGCATTTCATCAGTTTCCGCTTTCCTGAATTTTCTTTTCTGTTATCTTTTCATTTGTGTTTTTTTGCAAAAATTGTTACTACAATTTAGAAGATTTTTTCTTATTCCTTTTAAAATTCATTTCAAAGTAAACCATGCGTAAAATACCAAACCAAACAAAAAAGCTGTAATCCAACAATCTATAGACAAGCCAAATAGTCTTGTTTTACATGTCAATATTATTGTAGACCATTTCCGGCTGTCTTGAAATTTAAAATTATCTTAAAAAAGTAAGCAAATGCAGTTGGTCATATAAGTTGCCTAGATGTTCTATAAGAAAAATGTATTTGATTCTTACAAGAATTTTAGCTATAATAAGAAAGTCAGATTCGTATATCAGTTGTACAGGGCTTCACAGAGTCTACTGAGCAGAAAACAAAATTATGCGACTTCCTTTTTAAATTGCTAATTTTGAGTAAAGTCGTTTTAAAGGTAAACTATGAACTATGTAAATATTCTCGAATAATAAATAAATACATTCTACACAAAAATAGATATAACGAGAAACAAATATTTATTTTTAAAGGTCACTACATCAAGTGTTTAAACACAGGCAGCATAAAGTACCTAATAAGGAAATGTCAGAGCAAGGTAAAGTTTTAAATTACATCCGTCATGTAGACAGACACTCATGCTTATCCCTAAGAGTACTTAGAAATATATAGTTGCAACTACAAGTTCTTATTACATTGCGTTGAATTTGAAAAGCACATGATTACGCTTTAAAATAAAAGTGAATTTCAAAACAAAAGTCTACTAATGATTATCTTTACATTGAATATAAGAACAGCTCAAAAAAACAATATAGCCCGTAAAATCTAAAAACTTTTGAAAGTCGAAAAAACAAGTAAGAAAGTGCTATAGTCGGTCAAGCCCGACCATACGATACCCTTCACCACTAAGGTCAAAGGTGTTATTTTTCCTGTATGAAGACAAATATTTGCTAAATTTTGCCATCATACAAACATTTTCTCAAAACTTATATATTTAAGCTGTTTCCGTCATTTGGACTTATATGAGAGCTAGGGTCAAATGTGGACCAATTATCTCGAAATTTGGCAAATTGATTACAATTGATACAAAACTTATGTATATGTATATGCAAAAAAAAACTCCAAATTCTCATTATCTTATCCACCATAGGTGGAAAGGGTATTATAAGTTTGTGCTGATGTTTGTAACGCAATATTTGTCTTTTAGTATACCAATAGACTTAGAATAATTTTCTGAGTTTTAGCGATGTCCGTCCGACCGTCTGGCTGGCTGGACGGCTGGACCCCCATGTAAACCTTGTAATCAAACTAAAGGTCGCAATTCAAAAGATAATTTGATGAAATTTGGCACAGATAATTTTTTTGATAATGTGACCATGGCTATTGAAATTGGTCCAAATCGGTCCATTATTTATGGTACCTCCCATAGGTCCCACTTCCCGGAATTGCTATATTGGCCACAAATATCAATATTTTTTCATGAAATTTAAAACAGATACTGCTTATGTAAACTTAAATCACTGTACCAAATTCGGTCCACATTTGACCATAGCTCCCATACAAACTCTTCTTCAAAAACGCACTAAATGAGACAAAAAATCACTAAAACGCTCGTAAATCTAAAGATAATGAAAATTTTGAGTTTATTTTTTGCATACATAATTTTTGTAACAACTGTAATCAATTTGCCAAATTTCGAGATAATCGGTCCACATTTGACCCTAGCTCTCATATAAGTCCAAATGACGGAAACAGGTTGAATATATACGTTTTGAGAAAATGTTTGTATGATGGCAAAATTTAGCAAATATTTGTCTTTATACAGGAAAAATAACACCTTTGACCTTAGTAGTGAAGGGTATCGTATGGTCGGCTTGACCGATTATAGCGGTTTCTTACTTGTTAAAGAAGAGTTTGTATGGAAGCTATGGTCAAATGTGAACCGATTTCGACGAAATTTGGTACAGTGATTTAGGTTTACATAAGCAGTATTTGTTTTAAATTTCATGAAAAAATATTGTTATTTGTGGCCAATATATCAATTCGGGAAAGTGTGACCTATGAGAGGTACAATAAATAATGGACCGATTTTGACAAATTTCAATAGCCATGGTCCCATTATCAAACAAATGATCCGTACCAAATTTCATCAAATTATATTTAGAATTGCGACCTGCAGTTTGATTACAAGGTTTACATGGGATTCCAACCAGGCAGCCAGACGGACGGACGGACTAAATAAATCGACTCAGAAAGTGATTCTAAGCCTATTGGTATACTAGAAGGTGGGTCTAAGACAAATATTTCTATGCGTTACATCAGCACAAACCCAATATACTCTTTCCACCTATGGTGGTGAAGGGTATAAAAACCCTAGATGGATTTTATATTATTAGCTAAGGCTTTTTTTTATACCATTCACCACCATAGGTGGAAAGAGTATATTGGGTTTGTGCTGATGTTTGTAACATATAGAAATATTGGTCTAAGACCCACCTTTTAGTATACCAATCGACTTAGAATCACTCCCTGAATTGTCCGTCTGGCTGGCTGCCTGGTTATCCACGTAAGCTTGTTATCATTCTACAGGTCGTAACTTTAAAGATAATTTGATAAAATTTTTCACAGGCGAAATCGGATTTCTAATTAGGGTACCTCCAATGGGGATACCTTCCCGGAATAAAGTTTTTGGTCCTTTACAGCCACAAATTTAGTTGTATTTAAATAATATTCAGCACAAATATTGCTTATCATAGCCTCAATCAGTGTTCTTAATTTTGTAGAAATCGGTTTATATTTGACCATACCTTCCATACAAGACACATTACCAAAAGACGTTTATATACACATAAAAGCACAAAAACATTAACTACTTTAAAGATAAATGCATTTGATTACTTAAACTTTGCACAGATAAATATTTTGTAAATATAAACCACAATTGACCCTAGCTCCTATATCAGGCCCTTAGCTGTAAATGATATATATCTCGAAATTTAAAAAAAATAACACATAGTATTTGTACATATGTATGTACCTAAGACTAAGGGAAAACTTATTTAATTATTGGTTCATATAAGTATTAAAGGGTATAATATAGTCAGGCTTGAACGACTATAGATTTTCTTACTTGTTCTGATGGCGAAGTCCATATCTCGTGAACTATTCAAAATATTTCTTTTCTCCCCTTAGCAAATTTGTATCTCTTAAGTAGATCTAAAGGTTTGCCTTGAGATAAAGTCAGAAAAATAACAAATCTTAATCAAAACAATAAAAGTGTCATACAAATGTAAAATTTCGTCATAGATTTTTATTGCTGATAATGGAAAATATAGTGAAGGACGTTGCTGTTTTTTTTTTTGATCTTATCTCAAGATAAACTTTTTAGATCTGATTAATTTTACAAAAGTTTTTTCGATATTTTTAGAAAGTTGAAACTAGACGACCTCTGTTCACATTTGGTTAGAGCTGCCATATAACCCCGCCCGTGGAAAACACATGAAGGCTGATAAATTGGGTGCAATTGTAATAGCTATGACGAGTAAATTTAGAATAGAGAAGTTTTATGCAACTATTTGTCAGTATGCCAAATTTTATAGGAATCGGTAAATATTTGACTATAGCTTTCATAAAAAAAACACTACCGGAAACGAAAAAAAAAATGTAGCAAAGACCACTTAAAAGCTATTATATTAGAAACTATGACAGCTGTATCCACTAAATTTTGCAAAAATAAGCTTTATAATAATACCAGTCAGTGTGTATTTTGTTACAATCGGTCAACATTTGGCTATAATTCTTAAATATATAATTTCCCCTTTTTGATTCAAACCATCAAAAAGAATGGGGGTATATTGAGATCATTCCGTTTGTAATTTCCTTAATATTAGCTCAAAAACCAAAATTTAAGTACATATATACTGAATCCTTATGAAATTCTAAGACGATTGAGCCATGTCTGTATATCTGTCTGTCTGTCTGTCTGTCTGTCTGTCTTTCTGTCTTTCTGTCTGTCTGTCTGTCTGTCTGTCTGTCTGTCTGTCTGTCTGTCTGTCTGTCTGTCTGTCTGTCTGTCTGTCTGTCTATCTGTCTGTCAGTTTATGTCTCTCAGTGTCTGTGTGTATGTCTGTCTATCTGTCCGTTTGGCCGCCAGTCCGTCTGTTGTCGGCACGATAAAAAATTTACTAAAGAACATAGGTTACTGAAATTTGCCACAAATATTCTTAATTTTTTGGTATTGAAATCGGGCAAAATCGGTTCGCATTTGACCATAGCTCCCATATAACCTCGTCTAGGCTAATCGCTTATTTGCTAATAAATGACAAATTATAACAGCTATGATGACAGACTTTAGTTAATAAGAGTTTTACATAAGCACTAGCCAGCATATTAAATTTAATCGCAATCGCTTCACATTTTACCATAGCTTCTATACAAAAAACTTACCGAAAACAGCCTAAATTCCACCTTGAACATACTTAAATGCCAATAAATGATAATCTATAATAGTTTTGGCCATTAAATTTAGAACAAGGATGTTTTATGTCAATACGAATCAGTGTTCAAAATTTTGCTACAACCAGTCATCATTTGATCATAGCACCCATATAAAAAACTTACGGAAACACAAAAATACAAAAAGAAAAGGGGGTTTATGTCCATCTGTCCGTCAGATAAAAGCGCAGTAGCTTTTTAACTACAAGAGCTAGAGAGATAAAATTTTACAAAAGTACTTTTGATATGCAACAAAAGTCGTGTACTGGGCGACATCGGTTTACATTTAGTTAGAGCTCCCATATAACCCCGCCCCGGGAAACACATGAATGCTGATAAATTGAGTATAATTTCAACATTTGGCTATAATTCTTATATATATATATATATATAACATCCCCTTTTTATATCTACAATCAAAAACAGATTCGAAGGTACAACCAGCGTATTAAAATTGTACCAATGTCCAGACTTTATATACAAAATATATGGACCAGTCGTATTACTATCAACATGTTTATCCTAACTAAATATTAAGCTAAACGAAAAGTATTTAACAGACTATTAATGCTAAACTACAACAGTTTATGAGATTACAATTTGTGCAAAGTAAATACTAGGCAAACCAATTACATAGATACTTTTAAATGTTGAACTATAAAGCAACTGAATGGTGTCTAAACATTTTACTATTCGACTTCTAGGGGTACCTGCCTTGGACTTATACTTAAATTCAATTTGGTGAAAAAATTGAGCCTAAACGGCTGCAACACTTTTTGTCTTTATTATGGTTAGCAATTTACATGACTATTGTTCAGAAAATTTAGACTTTTGACAATCGGTAAATTCCAGTAAATTTTTTTCGCTAAATTTTTTAGAAGATATTTCGTCTTTTACTTGGTTATGGTAGGAGCTGCGAGCAAAATCGAGCCAACTTAGTTTTTGTCCAAAGAATAGCGAAAACAATGAATTTTGTAGAGGTTCTTTGACTTACTGATATCACATAAACTCCATAAGAGCTTGAGTTATTTTCTTCTGGGGACTAAAACCAAGGTTCTGTATCATAATTAAAACCGCATCAAGATTAAAGCTATGAAAACCTTCATCGTTTTTCGTTTTAGAACATTAAGCACATTTCAGTTCTTTTTTAATTTCATATAATATATCTTTTTCTTGAAGACAATTATTGATAATTAATATCATACCTCTTCTTAATAAAACTGCATCATATGATTTTTTAACAAGTACGATTGTTATATTCGGCTGTGCCGAATCTTATATACCCACCACCAAGTTGTGTTAAATTTAGAAACATATCTTCTATATCTACAAGGGTGCAGCTTATTCAAAACCTGGACCAAAACTGAAAAAATCGCTAAGCTAATTGGTATTGTTGGTAAAACCTTTGGACTTAATTCGGTTGTCGTAGCTTTATAGTTCAACATTTAAAAATATTTTAGTGGTTTCCCCAGTATTTACTTTGATCATAATTTGGTCTCATAACCGGGTATAGTTTTACATTAATAAGTTGTTAAATACTTTTCGTTGTGCTTAATAGTAATACGGCAGGTCCATATATTTCGTTAGGAGTTCCTAATGTATTCATCATATATAAAGTCTGAGCTGAACATTGATTGATGTCTATCTAATTTCATAGGTGCAATCTTAATATAATGAATGTACCTCCAAATCTTGTTGATTGTAGATATAAAAAGGGGATGTTATATATATATATATATATATATATATAAGAATTATGGCCAAATGTTGACCGACTGTAACAACATTTTACACACTGGCTGGTATATATATAGAGCTTATTCTTGCAAAATTTAGTGGCCACAGCTATCATAGTTTCTAATATAATAGCTTTTAACTGGCCTTTGCTAAAATTTTTGGTTTCCGTGAGTGTTTTTTATATGAAAGCTTAAGTCAGATATGGACTGATTCCTATAAAATTTGATAAACTGATCAAAAATTGCATAAAACTTCCCTATTTTAAATCTAATCGTCATAGCTATTACAATTGTATTCAATTTATCAGCATTAATGTGTTTCCCGGGGCGGGGTTATATGGGAGCTCTAACTAAATTTGAACCGATTTTGTCCATTTTCAACACACATCTTTTTCAAGATATCCAAAATACTTTTGTTCCTCTAGCTCTTTTCGTTAAGGCGCTATCGTGCTTTTATCTGACGGACAGACGGACATAAACAACCTTTTCTTTATGTGTTTTTGTGTTTCCATAAGTTTTTTATATGCGAGCTATGGTCAAATGGTGAATGATTGTGACAAAATTTTGCACACTGGCTAGCATTGACATAAGACTTTCTTGTGCTTAATTTAGTCTTACTAGTTCTTGTAGTTAAGGAGCTATTACGATTTTATCTGATGGACAGACGGACATAAATCCCCTTTTCTTTTTGAATTTTTGTGTTTTCGTAAGTTTTTATATGGGAGCTACGTCAAATGATGACCGATTTGCACACTGGCTAGCATTGATATAAGACGTTCTTGTGCCAAATTTAGTGATTATATCCATTATATATTGGCATTTAAGTGTATTTTAGATGAAATTTAGGCTGTTTTTGTAAGTTTTTTGTATGGGAGCTATGGGTAAATGTGAACCGATTTTGATGAAATTTTATACGCTGCCTAGGGCTAATGTAAAACTTCTATGTACCAAATTTTATCATCAAACCTGCTATAATTTGTCATTTATTAATAAGTAAGCGATTAACGTAGACGAGGTTATACGGGAGCTATGGTCAAATGTGAACCGATTTTGTCCAATTTCAATACCAAAATTTTCTGAGAGATGAAGAATATTTCTACTAAGTTTCAGTGAGCTAGCTCCTTTCGTTTAGGCGCTATCGTGATTTCAACAGACAGACAGACATTCAGACAGACAGACAGACAGACATTCAGACAGACAGACAGACAGACAGACAGACAGACATCGCTCAATCGACTTAGAATTTGATAGGGATTCAGAATATATATTGCTTTTGGTTTTTGAGCCAATATTAAGGAAATTACAAATGGAATGACAATCTCAATAATACCCCCCATTCTTTTTGATGGTGGGTATAAAAACATTGGTCAAAAAGTGGATTTTTTGGAGCAGAAATAAAATAGTACATAGGGCTAGTAATATACTCCTGGAGACAAACTATTACTATAAAAAAGCTAGAATTAAAATAAAAACGACCAGCCCCTAATGCTAAAAGAGGACGTCCGAATCTTCGATGGCAAGACCAAATAGAGGAAAATTATTCAAATTTTGGCCTTCGAAATTAGATGTTCGGCCTTTGACCTTAACAGAATATAAGTACAGGTCATATAAGTAAGTTCGTAAGAGTTATAGACTATAGTATATAGGAATAATATGTACGTATACAAAAAAAAAAAAAAAAAAACTTAGGGGGACAGAAGAGCTTAGTTATATTTCTAACTGAACGTTACATTTACCAATAGCTTTCATAAGCTTTCACTAACGAAAATCCATTAAATACCATGAAAATCATTTAAATGCTAATAAAATTATAGCTACGATAAGTCAACTGGTTTAATAAATTTCCTCACATTTGGTTCATATTTTAAATTCGGTGGTTCCTCGGAGACATGTGCGATATTTTTATAAATTTAACAGAATTATATCGTAGGTATATAAGATCTTACTTGTTAGTAGTTTAAACAACTTTTAAAAAAAATTAAACATTTTTAAAGAAAAAATTGTTATAAAATATCTTGCTGTATATAGTAATATAATCTACCAACAATTGTTGTTCCTAAAGTCAACAAATCTACAACAGAAATTACATTTAAAAATACACCCTGACATTGTGTCTCTTTAAATGACAGAGTGAATGTCTGAGAGCATGTGCGTCCTTGATATTTGCAAATGCACTTTAATTTTTATTCACATTTCAACACATTTAGGTACGTGTCATCCACCAATTCTACTACTACCGAACACATCCATGTTCATACACACATAAATAGTCTAAATAGAATAAACGTTCCATTCAGTTTCTTTCGTTGTATGAACTAAATTCATTCATTCATTCATTCTTTTTGTCAAGACTAAATAAAGTAGAATAGATTGTTTAAGGTAATCATCGAGCACGTTTTGTCATGCGTAATAGTTATATGCATCATGTCTTTTTCCTCATACCCGTAAGGTATTTTCTTTTTAAACAGATTGTGGCATGCTTTCACTTTTTAAATTCAATTTATTTAGAAATTTGCATACATATTTTTAACTTTGGAATGTGTTTGTTCATTTTTTTTGCTTGTAGCTTAAGGATGTGTTTTGTTATGGAATACAATTTTATTTACTAGATTAAAAAAAAATAATTAAATTTATTGAAAATTAAATTATTTTTGTCAAATTTTAATATTTACTTATAAATAGATATTATGTACATAAGATCTTCTTGTTTAAAAATTGACCTAAATAAATTTGTGTATTAGTCCGGCTCAATTTAGAACAAGTAAAAAAGCGCTATAGTCGGTCAAGCCGACCATACGATACCCTTCACCACTAAGGTCAAAGGTGTTATTTTTTCTGTATAAAGACAAATATTTGATAAATTTTGCCATCATACAAACATTTTCTCAAAACGTATATATTCAACCTGTTTCCTTCATTTGAACTTATATGAGAGCTAGGGTCAAATGTGGACCGATTATCTCGAAATTTGGCAAATTGATTACAGTTGTTACAAAAATTATGTATGCAAAAAATAAACTCAAAATTTTCATTATCTTTAGATTTACGAGCGTTTTAGTGATTTTTTGTCTCATTTAGTGCGTTTTTGAAGAAGAGTTTGCTTGGGAGCTATGATCAAATGTGAACCGATTTCAACGAAATTTGGTAGAGTGATTTAAGTTTATATAAGCAGTATCTGTTTTAAATTTCATGAAAAAATATTGATATTTGTGGCCAAAATAGCAATTCCGGGAAGTGGGACCTATGGGAGGTACCATAAATAATGGACCGATTTTGACCAATTTCAATATTCGTGGTTTTCTTATCGAAGAAATTATCTGTGCCAAATTTCATCAAATTATCTTTAGAATTGCGACCTGTAGTTTGATTACAAGGTTTACATGGGGGTCCAGCCAGCCAGACGGACGGACGAACATCGCTATATCGACTCAGAAAGTGATTCTAAGCCTATTACTAAAAGGTGGGTCTATGACAAATATTTATATGCGTTACATACATCAGCAGAAACTGATAATACCCTTTCCACCAATGGTGCTGAAGGGTATAAAAATACACAGGATCTGACAAATTTTTAGTATATGGGGTTTTTCTATTATAACACATAAAAAATAGTTGTATGTGATTGTAATTTTCGTTATTTAAAAATATGAATATTTACTAGTATTGCTTTTTCAAAAAAAATTAACATTAAAATGATCAAAAATAAAAATTACTAAAGTAATTTTTATACCCTTCACCACCATAGGTGGAAAGGGTATTATAAGTTTGTGCTGATGTTTGTAACACATAGAAATATTTGTCTTAGACCCACCTTTTAGTATACCAATAGACTTAGAATCACTTTCTGAGTCGATTTAGCGATGTCCGTCCGTCCGTCTGTCTGGCTGGACCCCCATGTAAACCTTGTAATCAAACTACAGGTTGCAATTCTAAAGATAATTTGATGAAATTTGGCACAGATAATTTTTTTGATAATGGGACCATGGCTATTGAAATTGGTCAAAATCGGTCTATTATTTGTGGTACCTCCCATAGGTCCCACTTCCCGGAATTGCTATATTGGCTACAAATATCAATATTTTTTCATGAAATTTAAAACAGATACTGCTTATGTAAATTTAAATCACTGTGCCAAATTTCGTTGAAATCGGTCCACATTTGACCATAGCTCCCATACAAACTCTTCTTCAAAAACGCACTAAATGAGACAAAAAATCACTAAAACGCTCGTAAATCTAAAGATAATGAAAATTTTGAGTTTATTTTTTGCATACATAATTTTTGTAACAACTGTAATCAATTTGCCAAATTTCGAGATAATCGGTCCACATTTGACCCTAGCTCTCATATAAGTTCAAATGAAGGAAACAGGTTGAATATATACGTTTTGAGAAAATGTTTGTATGATGGCAAAATTTATCAAATATTTGTCTTTATACAGAAAAAATAACACCTTTGACCTTAGTGGTGAAGGGTATCGTATGGTCGGCTTGACCGACTATAGCGCTTTTTTACTTGTTTTTTTGTAATTACTTGACATTGATGTAAAATCAATGCACATAAGTAATTTGTATGTAATTTGTGTATTCAAAACCCGATGACTGGCGGCTTTTGAATAGTTATCAAAACTTTTAATAACTATTCAAGTACATACTTACGTGTATTTTGTATTCTCTCTTTTAATTTATCATCCGTAGTTTTTAATTACGAAAGAAAAACAAAATTAAAAACAAACCAGACGAGTAGATTTTTCATTCGCAGTAACGTCAAGGAAATACACTGGGAGAAATCTGAGTTTGTGAAAAAAGTCAATTTAAAAATTTTTGATATGATAAATAATTTGTATAGATGTTAATTTTTACAAATAATAAGCAAATAACCCTTTCGTTTAGAAATAAAAACTTTTTAAATAGGAAATAAATTATATTAATATCAAAATAATATTTCTCAATTTTATAATCAAAATATTCATTATCACTAATTTTTTTTTTTATAATTTTTTTCTTATCTCCATGTCTTTAACTAATATAACAACTTTTTTTCTCTGAGTGTACTTATAATGCCTCAAGCACACTGCAACATTTCATTCAATCGTAATTGCACTTGAAAATGTATATATTGAACAGAAAGTCTTCCGCTTCTGTGAACTATAATCTAAGCACCCAAGTTGGCCATTTTAATTGTGAAGAGGATATCAAAATCATATAAATTACATTTAAAATGTTTGCTTTATAGTAGTGATATTTATTGTACTTGAAATTTGTCGAAAATTTGCCAAAAATAAATATTAAATTTCAACACCAACGTTCATTACCAGGAATAGACAAGAGGTATTGGATATAATATTTTGTCTCCAAGATACCTACAGATAAAATTGTGGAAAATAAACTGAAGGGTTCTTTAATATCTCTCAGATTAAAAAAAGAAAAATATTAAGTAAACATTCAATTCAATTCGATTTTATTAATAAACTTTAATTTTTGTTTAACAAAGCTTTCACCTTTTAAAATTTTTAACAAGTAAGAGTGTTATATTCGGCTGTGCCGAATCTTATATACCCACCATCAAGTTGTGTTAAATTTAGAAACATATCTCATATATCTACAAGGGTGCAGCTAATTCAAAATCTGCACCAAAACTGGAAAAATCGCTAAGCTATTTGGTATTGTTGGTAAAACCTTTGGACTAAATTAGGTTTCCGTTCAAGCTTTATAGTTCAACATTCAAAAATATTTTAGTGGTTTCCCCAGTATTTACTTTGATCAAAATTCGGTCTCATAACCAGGTATAGTTTTACATTAATAAGTTGTAAAATACTTTTCGTTGTGATTAATATGTAGTTAGGCTAAACACGTTAATAGTATTACGGCAGGTCCATATACTTCGTTATGAGTTCCTAATGCATTCATCATATATAAAGTCTGGGCTGAACATTGATTGATGACTATATAATTTCATAGGTGCAATCTTAATATAATGAATGTACCTCCAAATCTTTTTGATTGTAGATATAAAAAGGGGATGTTATATATATAAGAATTATAGCCAAATGTTGACCGATTATAACACACTGGCTGGTATATATAGAGAGCTTATTCTTGCAAAATTTAGTGACCATAGCTATCATAGTTTCTAATTTAATAGCTTTTAACTGGCCTTTGCTAAAATTTTTGGTTTCCGTGAGTGTTTTTCACATGAAAGCTAAAGTCAAATATGGACTGATTCCTATAAAATTTGATAAACTGATCAAAAATTGCATAAAACTTCCCTATTTTAAATTTAATCGTCATAGCTATTACAATTGTATTCAATTTATCAGCATTAATGTGTTTCCCGGGGCGGGGTTATATGGGAGCTCTAACTAAATTTGAACCGATTTTGTCCATTTTCAACACACATCTTTTTCAAGATATCCAAAATACTTTTGTAAAATTTTGTCCTTCTAGCTCTTTTCGTTAAGGCGCTATCGTGCTTTTATCTGACGGACAGACGGACATAAACAACCTTTTCTTTATGTATTTTTGTGTTTCCATAAGTTTTTTATATGGGAGCTATGGTCAAATGGTGACCGATTGTGACGAAATTTTGCACATTGGCTGGCGTTGATATAGGACTTTCTTGTGCCAAATTTAGTGGTTATATCTGTTATACTTTTAGATTTATTGGCATTTAAGTGTATTTTGGGTGAAATTTAGCCTGTTTTCGTAAGTTTTTTGTATGGGAGCTATGGCTTAATGTGAACCGATTTCGATGAAATTTTATATGCTGCCTAGTGCTTATCTAAAACTTCTAGATACCAAAAAAGGTTATACGGGAGCTATGGCCAAATGCTAACCGATTTTGCCCAATTTCAATACCAAAATTTTCTCATAGATAAAGAATGTTTTTGCTAGTTTCAGTTAGCTAGCTCTTTTCGTTTAGACGTTATCGTGATTTCAACAGACAGACAGACGGACAGACAGACGGACATAGCTCAATCGTCTTAGAATTTCATAAGGATTCAGAATATATATCGTTTTTGATTTTTGAACCAATATTAAGGAAATTACAAACGGAATGACAATCTCAATATACCCCCCATTCTTTTTGATGGTGGGTATAAAAACTGTTTATTGTGTGTAACGTCATAAACGAAATGCAACGCAAATGTTAATGTTCTTCTACTAATATACAATATTAAGACCACACGCGGCGTATAGTCAACGTCTATTTAACTTTCGTTATACAAATGTCACTCATACGCATCATTGAACTATTCAAGTTGAATGTTAAAATACTTCGTTTTATTAACATCTAGTGGTTTCTTCTTTTTGGCAACACTGAATTTTGCATCTCACAATATTCGTGTAACGTGTTACTGTGAAACATGTTCAGTTTGTACTATAATTCAGCCAAGAATAGAACTACAAACTAACAAAGCCTTAGGTTGCTTATACACTCAGAATATTATGTAAGTAAAATTAACTTGAAATGCAATTTGAAATGAATGAATATTCATTTAAAAACCGGTCAACTGATTTTTCATTCAAATTCAATAAATATTTCATTTAGATTTAACTGACAAATATTTAAACTACATTTTCAGTTTTAAAAACGGAATATTCAGTTGTTTTCAAAAAAAATTACTGACAAAAATTTAAACTAATTACATTTTTAGTATAAAAAACGGAAATTTTCATTTATTTTTAAAAAATTGAATGGTAAAAAACTACGTAAAATTTCCGTAAAACGGACAATTTTCATTTGTTTTTGTAATTAACGTAACATAAAAGACGAAACCATAAAAAGGTTATATCCTTTAAGGCATCAAAAAACCAAACAGACAAAACAAAGTTTGTTGTTTGCTTAGGCCATACCCCGTGATAGGCGGCCAGTGTTATAAAAAGTTTCTTCAATAAGCAAACCTAAGATACTTAAGGAAAACCAATAATTAAACAAATACGAATTATATTTGATACAATAATTGAAAAAATTTTTAAAAACTAAACAACTGGTATTTTCAAATGTTACGGATTTTCAGTATTTTTTTTGTACGTTGTTTTTTAAATAAATTTATAAATATGTTAAAAATCAATTTTCATATAAATTTAAATGAATTTGCATTTGAAAACAATACAACCGAAAATTTTCTAAACAACATACAATCAGTTACTGTAATAATTTCCTGAGTGTACAAATTTTATGAGCCCTAACCACTATTAATTCGTACACAGAACATTTTTCACAAATGTGCTATTAAAATATGTATATTTTTGGTACTATTATGAAAACACAAAAAAAATTGCACTTTTCTTAAAGATCATTTCATTGTCTTTAGACATATATTAAAAAAGTTACATATTAAAAAAAGGATTTTTTAAAACACAAACAAAAACTAAAGTTCATCATTTTAAACAAAAATATTGTAACCACCGTTTATTCGTGCAGTCGCCAATTTTCATAATTATAATTGTGTTACGCCACCTTTATTTATTAAAATGGTTCGATCCGCTCTGGTATAATCGTCGAGTCCCAAATTTCCTGAATTTTGGACTTTAACTCGTTAACAGCCCTTTGGGTTAATTTCGAAGGTTTTCTTTTCCAAATTTTCTATCGGAATAAGGCCTGGACTAGAAGATGGTCAATCCAGGACCACGATTCCATTTTCTTCAAGCCACTTTTTCCTTTTTTTGCAGTATGGAAAGAAGCACCATCCTATTGGAATAAGTACTCCCAGCAATCTGATAATTTTGATGGTATCAGATTTTCCTCCAGAGTTTATATATATATTTGTCTGCATTTACTATCCAATATATGAAATCAAGATGGCCGACACCTTTTGAGAACAGACATCCCCATACTCTAACGTTAGCTAGAAACTTGACTATACGTCTTTGTTGTATGCTTCAATGCTTTTACGTATTAGAATTTTTCTTGCATTACCAACACATAGATCAAACATGGTTTCGTCGCTAAATATAATGCTGTCTCATTGCCGTTATACCCAAGAGCACCTCTCTTTGGTCCATCATAGGCATTCTTTCATTTGATGCGCAGTAAACAATGGCTTTTCCTTGGTCAAAAAAAATTATATAAATTATCAAGTTGATTTCGAAATACTGGGTTAATCTTTAACTTATTTTATAAAAATTATAGCCTATGTTATAACCATTTGCAATAAGCTCCACTAACATTTTACTGGCTGTCCAATGCCTTCAGATCACTTTAAGGCAATATCTCGAACAGTGCTTTAACGATTTTGAATAAGTCAAAGCTCTTTTATCGCTATGACTTATTCTAGAAGTCTGGCCTCAGTTTGAAACGTTATTACTGAAATTTGCACTTATTTCATATTTCCTAACAATACATTGTTTCGTAGATCTTGGGATTTTAACATCGGTCGATATCTGCGCATACGTCATTACAAATTTGAATTATTGGACGACTAAATCGAATTTCGTCAATCAGTTTAATGGAAATGAAGCGACCTTTCAGAAAAGTATAAACTTGTTGAAGCAAATAACATAATTAACTCTTTACTCTGGCTTTTAGTTTGAAGGAATGAAAAAATAACTGGTGTACGAATTAATAGTGGTTAGGGCCCGTACTAGTTCACAAAATACAACTTTTTGTCTTACATTTAAACACTACCATATTTATACCCTTCATCACCATAGGTAGAAAGGGTATTCTAAGTTTAGGCTGATGTATGTAACGCATAGAAATATTTGTCTTAGGCCCACCCTTTAGTATACCAATAGGCTAAGAAACACTTTCTGAGTCGATTTAGCGATGTCCGTCTGTCCGTCTGGCTGGCTGAACCGCCATATAAACCTTATAATCAAACTACAGGTTATTTTGATTAAATTTGGCACAGATCATTTTTTTGATAATGGGACCATGGCTATTGAAATTCGCCAAAATCAGTCCATTATTTATGGTACCTCCCAAAGGTCCCACTTCCCGGAATTGATATATTGCCACAAATATCAATATGTTTTTCATGAAATTTAAAACAAATAATGCTTATGTAAACCAAAATCACTGCACTAAATTTCGTTGAAATCACTCCACATTTGACCATAGCTCCCATACAAACTCTTCTTTAAAAACGCGCTAAATGAGACAAAAATCACTAAAACGCTCGTAAATCTAAAGATAATGAGAATTTCAAGTATATTTTTTGCACACATAATCTTTGTAGCAACTGTTATCAATTTGCTAAATTTCGAGATAAGCGGTCCACATTTGACCCTATCTCTCACATAACTTCAAATGACGGAAACAGCTTAAATATATAAGTTGTAAGAAAATGTTTTTATGATGTCAAAATTTAGCCAATATTTGTCTTTATACGGGAAAAATAACACCTTTAACCTTTGTGGTGTAGGGTATCGTATGGTGGGGCTTGACCGATTATAGCACTTTCTTACTTGTTATACCCACCATCAAAAGGAATGGGGGGGTATATTGAGATTTTTATGCCTTTTGTAATTCCCTTAATATTTGTTCAAAAATCAAAAACGATATATGTTCTAAATTCTTATGAAATTCTAAGACGATTGAGCGATGTCCGTCTATCTGCCTGTTGAAATTACGATAACGCCTAAACGAATGTAAAAACATTCTTTATCTCTGACAAAATTTTTGTATTGAAATAGGGCAAAATCGGTTAATATATGACCATAGCCGTATAACCTTACTTACGCTAATTGCTTATTTGCTAGTAAAAAAAAAAAACTATAGAAGATATGATGATAAAAGATATGATAGAAGTCTTATATAATTCCTAGGCAGCGTATAAAATTTAATCAAAATCGGTTCACATTTAGCCACAGTTCCCATACAAAAAAACTTATGAAAACAGGCTAAATTTCACCTAAAATACACTTAAATGCCAATAAATCTAAAACTGTAACAGATATAACCACTAAATTGATCAGTGCCAGCCAGTGTGCAAAATTTTATCGCAATCGGTCATCATTTGACCATAGTTCCCACATATAAAAAACTTATGGAAACACAACAATACAAAAAGAAAAGGGGATTTATGTCCGTCTGTTAGTCAGATAAAAGCGTAATAGCTCCTTAACTGCAAGAGCTAGAGAGACAAAATTTTATAAAACTTACTTTGATATGTTTTAGAAGCTGTGTACTGAAAATGGGCGAAATCGGTTCACAAATAGTTAGAGCTCCCATATAACCCTGCCCCGGGAATCATATTTATGCTGATAAATTGAATACAATTGTATTATTAATGAATACAATTGTATTATTAATTTAGAACAAAGAAGTTTTATTTAAGTTTTGGTCAGCATGTCAAATTTTAGAGAAATCAGTCCATATTTTACCATAGCTTTTATATAAAAACCGCTCCCGAAAACCACTAAAATGCCACAAATGCCACCTTAAAGCTATTAAATTATAAACTGTGACAGCTATGGCCAATAAATTTTGCAAAAATAATCTTTATATGAATTCAATTTTGTGATAATCGATCAACATTTGCCTATAGTTCCTATATGTATAACATACCCCTTTTTATATTCACCATCAAAAAGAATGAGGGGTATATTGAGATTGTCATTCTGTTGGTAATTTCCTTAATACTTACTTACTTAAATGGCCTGTAATTACAACCTGTTTAGCTCAAAGGCCGAGAATTCCAAGCACCTCTATCTTGTGCGCATATTCTCCAATTTCGTATACCAAGTTTCAAAAGATTTTCTTTTACTTGGTCTTTCCATCGAAGTTTTGGACGCCCTCTTCTACGCGTTCCCTCTGGATCATTATCGAAGACTTTTCTTGCCGGAGTATTTTCATCCATTCGCACAACATGTCCTAGCCAGCGTATACGCTGTTGCTTAATGCGTTTTACTATGTCTATGTCAGCGTATAACTCATACAGCTCATTCATTCGATGTCGATACTCATTGTTGACGCAGACTGGTCCAAAGATTCTTCGTAGAATTTTCCTCTCAAATACTCCAAGGATTGCTTCATCTGTCTGTGCAAGTACCCATGATTCAGCACCATACAATAACACGGGTAGTATGAGCGTTTTATAGAGCGTGATTTTAGTTCTTACAGAGAGGACTTTATTTCTTAGCTGTTTGCTTAGTCCAAAATAGCATCGATTGGCAAGTATGATTCTACGTTTGATTTCAAAGCTTATATCGTTGTTGATGTTCACAGCGGTACCAAGGTATACAAATTCTTTTACAACCTCGAAGCTATAGTTCTCAACGGACACATGTGATCCAATTCTAGTGGTCTGTCTGCCTGTAGAAACCATCAGTTTTGTTTTTGATTCATTTCCTTAATAATGGCTCAAAAATAAAAACGATATATATTCTGAATCCTTATGAAATTCTAAGACGATTGAGTGATGTCCGTTTGTCTGTCTGTTGAAATCACGATAACGCCTAAGGGAAAGGAGCTAGCTCACTGAAACTTAGTAGAAACATTCTTCATCTATGAAAAAATTTGGTATTGAAATTGAGTAAAATCGGTTAACACTTGACCATAGCTCCCATATAACCTCGTCTATGATGACAAAATTTGGTATCTAGAAGTTTTATAGAATTTGTGTTATAGAATTTGTGTGCTGAAAATGGGTAAAATCGGTTCAATCAAAATCAGACAGATGGACAGACAGACGGAGATCGCTCAATCGTCTTAGAATTTCATAGGGATTCAGATTATGTATCGTTTTTTTGGTATTTATATAAAGCTTATTTTTGCAAAATTAAGTGGCAATCGCTGTCACAGTTTCTAATTTAATAGCTTCTAACTGGTCCTTATTCTTGGTTTCCGGGAGTGTTTTTTATATGACGGCTATAGTCAAATATGGACCGATTCCTATAAAATTTGATATACTGACCAATGGTTGCATAAAAATTCTTTATTCTAAATTTAGTCGTCATAGCTAGTACAATTGTACTCAATTTATCAGCATTCATGTGTTTCCCGCGGCGGGGTTATATGGGAGCTCTAACTAAATGTGAACCGATTTTGAATATTTTCATTACACAACTTTTGTTACATTTCAGAAATACTTTTGTAAAATTTGTCTCTCTAGCTTTTGTAGTTAAGGAGCTGTCGCGCTTTTATCTGACGGACAGACGGACATTAATCTCCATTTCTTTTTGTGTTTCCGTAAGTTTTTTATTTCGGAGATATGGTCAAATGGTGACCGATTGTAAAAAAATTTTGCACACTGGCTGGCATTAGACATAAGAATTCCTTGTGCTAAATTTAGTATCCAAAGCTATTGCAGTTTATTATTTTTTGGCATTTAAGTGAATTTCAGGTGGAATTAAGGCTGTTTCCTTAAGTTTTTTATATGGGAGCTATGGTAAAATATGAACCGATTTCGATGAAATTTTATACGCTTATGTTTATGCGTCTATATACCAAATTTTGTCATTATAGCTGTTATAATTTATCATTTATAAGCAAATAAGCTATTAGACTAGACGAGGTTATACGGGAGCTATGGTCAAATGTTAACCGATTTTACCCAATTTCAACACCAAAATTTTCTCATAGATGGTGAATGTTTCTACTAAGTTTCAGTGAGCTAGCTCTTTTCCTTTAGGCGTTATCGTGATTTCAACAGATAGACAGACAGACAGACATCGCTCAATCGTCTTAAAATTTCATAAGGATTCAGAATATATATAGCTTTTGATTTTTGAGCCAATATTAAGGAAATTACAAACGGAATGACAATCTTAATATACCCCCCATTCTTTGTGATGGTGGGTATAATAAAAATCAAAAGCAGCAAAAAACTTCTTCATTATATTGAAAGTTTTACTGCATTGTTTTCTTCATTATTTTAAATTTTAAACAAAAAGTTTGAAACCTAAGAAAAACTTAACTCACTTATACATCCCCATTATTTAAGCGAAAAAAATGTTTAATTTGGCAAATGTTTAGTTTTTTTGTGTTGGTACTTTTAGTTTATTTGTTTGTTTTTTTTTTGTTATCTTCCTCAGGATATTTAACAGGCAAACATGCATTGCGGTTTTTAAAAAATTTTGTTGAAAAAGAAAATTAGTTTTCTGTGCTAATGTTTTTCTTTTTCTTTTTTATTTTAGTTTTATTTTTGACTCATTTTTATACCCACCATCAAAAAGAATGGGGGGTATATTGAGATTGTCATTCCGTTTGTAATTTCCTTAATATTGGTTCAAAAATCAAAAACGATGTATATTCTGAATCCTTATGAAATTCTAAGATGATTGAGCTATGTCCGTCTGTCTGTCCGTCTGTCTGTCCGTCTGTCTGTCTGTCTGTCTGTCTGTCTGTTGAAATCACGATAACGTCTAAACGAAAAGAGCTATCTAACTGAAACTTAGCAAAAACATTCTTTATCTATGAGAAAATTTTGGTATTGAAATTGGGCAAAATCGGTTAGCATTTGGCCATAGCTCCCGTATAACCTCGTCTAGGCTAATCGCTTATTTGCTAATAAATGACAAATTATGACAGTTATGATGACAAAATTTGGTATCTAGAAGTTTTAGATAAGCACTAGGCAGCATATAAAATTTCATCGAAATCGGTTCACATTTAGCCATAGCTCCCATACAAAAAACTTACGAAAACAGCCTAAATTTCACCTAAAATACACTTAAATGCCAATAAATCTAAAAGTATAACAGATATAACCACTAAATTTGGCACAAGAAAGTCTTATGCCAATGCCAGCCAGTGTGCAAAATTTTGTCGCAATCGGTCACCATTTGACCATAGCTCCCATATAAAAAACTTACGAAAACACAAAAATTCAAAAAGAAAAGGGGATTTATGTCCGTCTGTCCGTCAGATAAAATCGTGATAGCTCCTTAACTACAAGAGCTAGTAAAATTAAATTAAGCACAAGGAAGTCTTATGTCAATGTCAGCCAGTGTGCAAAATTTTGTCACAATCGGTCACCATTTTACCATAGCTCCCATATGAAAAACTTATGGAAACACAAAAATACATAAAGAAAAGGTTGTTTATGTCCGTCTGTCCGTCAGATAAAAGCTCGATAGCGCCTTAACGAAAAGAGCTAGAGAGACAAAATTTTACAAAAGTATTTTGGATATTTTGAAAAAGATGTGTGTTGAAAATGGACAAAATCGGTTCAAATTTAGTTAGAGCTCCCATATAACCCCGCCCCGGGAAACACATTAATGCTGATAAATTGAATACAATTGTAATAGCTATGACGATTAAATTTAAAATAGGGAAGTTTTATGCAATTTTTGATCAGTTTATCAAATTTTATAGGAATCAGTCCATATTTGACTTTAGCTTTCATATAAAAAACACTCACGGAAACCAAAAATTTTAGCAAAGGCCAGTTAAAAGCTTTTAAATTAGAAACTATGATAGCTATGGCCACTAAATTTTGCAAGAGAATAAGCTCTACACTCAGAATATTATGTAAGTAAAATTAACTTAAAATGTAATTTGAAATGAATGAATATTCATTTAAAAACCGGTCAACTGATTTTTCATTCAAATTCAATAAATATTTCATTTAAATTTAACTGACAAATATTTAAACTACATTTTCAGTTTTAAAAACGGAATATTCAGTTGTTTTCAAAAAATTACTGACAAAAATTTAAACTACATTTTTAGTATAAAAAACGGAAATTTTCATTTATTTTTAAAAAATTGAATGGTAAAAAACTACGTAAAATTTCCATAAAACGGACAATTTTCATTTGTTTTTGTAATTAACGTTATATAAAAGACGAAGCCATAAAAAGGTTATATCCTTTAAGGCATCAAAAAACCAAACAGACAAAACAAAGTTTGTTGTTTGCTTAGGCCATACCCCGTGATAGGCGGCCAGTATTATAAAAAGTTTCTTCAGTAAGAAAACCTAAGATACTTAAGGAAAAACAATAATTAAACAAATACGAATTATATTTGATACAATAATTGAAATAATATATAAATATTAAACAACTGATATTTTCAAATGTTACGGATTTTCAGTATTTTTTTGTAGGTTGTTTTTTAAACAAATGTATAAATATGTTAAAAATCAATTTTCATGTAAATTTAAATGAATATTCATTTGAAAACAACATAACCGAAAATTTCCTAAACAACATACAATCAGTTACTGTAATAATTTCCTGAGTGTATATATATACCAGCCAGTGTGTAAAATTTTGTTACAATCGGTCAACATTTGGCTATAATTCTTATATATATAGCATCCCCTTTTTATATCTACAATCAAAAAGATTTGGAGGTACATTCATTATATTAAGATTGCACCTATGAAATTAGATAAGCATCAATCAATGTTCAGCCCAGACTTTATATATGATGAATGCATTTGCAACTCCTAACGAAATATATGGACCTGCCGTATTACTATTAACGTGTTTAGCCTAACTACATATTTACGAAAAGTATTTAACAACTTATTAATGTAAAACTATACCCGGTTATGAGACCGAATTTTGATCAAAGTAAATACTGGGGAAACCACTAAAATATTTTTAAATGTTGAACTATAAAGCTACGGCAGCCGAATTTAGTCCAAAGGTTTTACCAACAATACCAATTAGCTTAGCGATTTTTTCAGTATTGGTCCAGATTTTGAATTAGCTGCACCCTTGTAGATATATGAGATATATTTCTGAATTTAACACAACTTGATGGTGGGTATATAAGATTCGGCACAGCCGAATATAACACTCTTACTTGTTTATGTTTACATTTTTTAAGATCCATGGAAACTTTTTAGAATCTTAATTTAGAGAAGGGTTTTAATTGAAATAGTGGGAAAACATTTTGATTTTCTTTAAATAATAATTGAATTTAGTCTTTATTTTAAATCTTGTATACACTTTCATTAAATTTCAATAATTTATATGCCATACAAAATAAAATATTATTAATATTTTCTTAACTTACCCTTTGCATCAATCTCTTGATATTTCAAAAACTTTATTTCTAAAAATAAATATTTGTAAAATTTCCATTTTTTTTCTGTAATTTTTTCCAAAGAAAATTATCCTGAATTACTTACATGATCCATTAAACTAAAAAATCATTTTCCATTGAAGAAGTACAAAAAATGTGTAATAATAAAATTTTTTTCTATGTTGGAATTTTATGAAACTATTTTTCTTGAAATACCGATTAAAGCAGAAAAAATTTTCTTCATTAAACATAAAATTCTTTTGCATTGCTTTTTTGATTATTTTCATTTTGCATTGTTTTCATCATTATTTTCAATTTAAAATTTTTAACAAAAGAAAAGCTTAAACCACTTATACATTCCCATTGCATTAGGAAAGAGATACGAGGGTGGGTCAAAAACTCAGCAACTTATTCTTTAGATTTATGTCATTTCTGATATTTGATTTAAAGTTAAATGTGGACCGATTATAGCGAAATTTTAATTTGGTCCAACCAAAATGTTTGTGTCAATCTTTGTTTAATTACAAACTGAGACAAATAGAATTACATATATATTTCTGGGATATTATATCATTTTTGTGGGAGGTACCGTCGAGACAGTGAACCGCCGTGGTTAAGTAGGTTAGTCATCAGCCTAGCATACCAGAGGTTCCAAGTTCGATCCCCAATCAGACCCACTTGAAAAAATAAATTTAAATTTAATTGTCTGTCTGTCTGTCTGTCTGTCCGCCTGTTGACATCACGATAACGCCCAAACGAAAGGAGCTAGCTCACTGAAACTTAGTGAAAACATTCTTCATTTTGGAGAAAATTTCAAAAACGATGTATATTCTGAATCCTTATGAAATTCTAAGATGATTGAGCTATGTCCGTCTGTCTGTCCGTCTGTCTGTCCGTCTGTCTGTCTGTCTGTCTGTCTGTCTGTTGAAATCACGATAACGTCTAAACGAAAAGAGCTATCTAACTGAAACTTAGCAAAAACATTCTTTATCTATGAGAAAATTTTGGTATTGAAATTGGGCAAAATCGGTTAGCATTTGGCCATAGCTCCCGTATAACCTCGTCTAGGCTAATCGCTTATTTGCTAATAAATGACAAATTATGACAGTTATGATGACAAAATTTGGTATCTAGAAGTTTTAGATAAGCACTAGGCAGCATATAAAATTTCATCGAAATCGGTTCACATTTAGCCATAGCTCCCATACAAAAAACTTACGAAAACAGCCTAAATTTCACCTAAAATACACTTAAATGCCAATAAATCTAAAAGTATAACAGATATAACCACTAAATTTGGCACAAGAAAGTCTTATGCCAATGCCAGCCAGTGTGCAAAATTTTGTCGCAATCGGTCACCATTTGACCATAGCTCCCATATAAAAAACTTACGAAAACACAAAAATTCAAAAAGAAAAGGGGATTTATGTCCGTCTGTCCGTCAGATAAAATCGTGATAGCTCCTTAACTACAAGAGCTAGTAAAATTAAATTAAGCACAAGGAAGTCTTATGTCAATGTCAGCCAGTGTGCAAAATTTTGTCACAATCGGTCACCATTTTACCATAGCTCCCATATGAAAAACTTATGGAAACACAAAAATACATAAAGAAAAGGTTGTTTATGTCCGTCTGTCCGTCAGATAAAAGCTCGATAGCGCCTTAACGAAAAGAGCTAGAGAGACAAAATTTTACAAAAGTATTTTGGATATTTTGAAAAAGATGTGTGTTGAAAATGGACAAAATCGGTTCAAATTTAGTTAGAGCTCCCATATAACCCCGCCCCGGGAAACACATTAATGCTGATAAATTGAATACAATTGTAATAGCTATGACGATTAAATTTAAAATAGGGAAGTTTTATGCAATTTTTGATCAGTTTATCAAATTTTATAGGAATCAGTCCATATTTGACTTTAGCTTTCATATAAAAAACACTCACGGAAACCAAAAATTTTAGCAAAGGCCAGTTAAAAGCTTTTAAATTAGAAACTATGATAGCTATGGCCACTAAATTTTGCAAGAGAATAAGCTCTACACTCAGAATATTATGTAAGTAAAATTAACTTAAAATGTAATTTGAAATGAATGAATATTCATTTAAAAACCGGTCAACTGATTTTTCATTCAAATTCAATAAATATTTCATTTAAATTTAACTGACAAATATTTAAACTACATTTTCAGTTTTAAAAACGGAATATTCAGTTGTTTTCAAAAAATTACTGACAAAAATTTAAACTACATTTTTAGTATAAAAAACGGAAATTTTCATTTATTTTTAAAAAATTGAATGGTAAAAAACTACGTAAAATTTCCATAAAACGGACAATTTTCATTTGTTTTTGTAATTAACGTTATATAAAAGACGAAGCCATAAAAAGGTTATATCCTTTAAGGCATCAAAAAACCAAACAGACAAAACAAAGTTTGTTGTTTGCTTAGGCCATACCCCGTGATAGGCGGCCAGTATTATAAAAAGTTTCTTCAGTAAGAAAACCTAAGATACTTAAGGAAAAACAATAATTAAACAAATACGAATTATATTTGATACAATAATTGAAATAATATATAAATATTAAACAACTGATATTTTCAAATGTTACGGATTTTCAGTATTTTTTTGTAGGTTGTTTTTTAAACAAATGTATAAATATGTTAAAAATCAATTTTCATGTAAATTTAAATGAATATTCATTTGAAAACAACATAACCGAAAATTTCCTAAACAACATACAATCAGTTACTGTAATAATTTCCTGAGTGTATATATATACCAGCCAGTGTGTAAAATTTTGTTACAATCGGTCAACATTTGGCTATAATTCTTATATATATAGCATCCCCTTTTTATATCTACAATCAAAAAGATTTGGAGGTACATTCATTATATTAAGATTGCACCTATGAAATTAGATAAGCATCAATCAATGTTCAGCCCAGACTTTATATATGATGAATGCATTTGCAACTCCTAACGAAATATATGGACCTGCCGTATTACTATTAACGTGTTTAGCCTAACTACATATTTACGAAAAGTATTTAACAACTTATTAATGTAAAACTATACCCGGTTATGAGACCGAATTTTGATCAAAGTAAATACTGGGGAAACCACTAAAATATTTTTAAATGTTGAACTATAAAGCTACGGCAGCCGAATTTAGTCCAAAGGTTTTACCAACAATACCAATTAGCTTAGCGATTTTTTCAGTATTGGTCCAGATTTTGAATTAGCTGCACCCTTGTAGATATATGAGATATATTTCTGAATTTAACACAACTTGATGGTGGGTATATAAGATTCGGCACAGCCGAATATAACACTCTTACTTGTTTATGTTTACATTTTTTAAGATCCATGGAAACTTTTTAGAATCTTAATTTAGAGAAGGGTTTTAATTGAAATAGTGGGAAAACATTTTGATTTTCTTTAAATAATAATTGAATTTAGTCTTTATTTTAAATCTTGTATACACTTTCATTAAATTTCAATAATTTATATGCCATACAAAATAAAATATTATTAATATTTTCTTAACTTACCCTTTGCATCAATCTCTTGATATTTCAAAAACTTTATTTCTAAAAATAAATATTTGTAAAATTTCCATTTTTTTTCTGTAATTTTTTCCAAAGAAAATTATCCTGAATTACTTACATGATCCATTAAACTAAAAAATCATTTTCCATTGAAGAAGTACAAAAAATGTGTAATAATAAAATTTTTTTCTATGTTGGAATTTTATGAAACTATTTTTCTTGAAATACCGATTAAAGCAGAAAAAATTTTCTTCATTAAACATAAAATTCTTTTGCATTGCTTTTTTGATTATTTTCATTTTGCATTGTTTTCATCATTATTTTCAATTTAAAATTTTTAACAAAAGAAAAGCTTAAACCACTTATACATTCCCATTGCATTAGGAAAGAGATACGAGGGTGGGTCAAAAACTCAGCAACTTATTCTTTAGATTTATGTCATTTCTGATATTTGATTTAAAGTTAAATGTGGACCGATTATAGCGAAATTTTAATTTGGTCCAACCAAAATGTTTGTGTCAATCTTTGTTTAATTACAAACTGAGACAAATAGAATTACATATATATTTCTGGGATATTATATCATTTTTGTGGGAGGTACCGTCGAGACAGTGAACCGCCGTGGTTAAGTAGGTTAGTCATCAGCCTAGCATACCAGAGGTTCCAAGTTCGATCCCCAATCAGACCCACTTGAAAAAATAAATTTAAATTTAATTGTCTGTCTGTCTGTCTGTCTGTCCGCCTGTTGACATCACGATAACGCCCAAACGAAAGGAGCTAGCTCACTGAAACTTAGTGAAAACATTCTTCATTTTGGAGAAAATTTCGGTATTGAAAAAATCGGTTAACATTCGACCATAGCTCCTAGGCTTATCGCTTATTTGCTAATAAATAACAAACTATAACAGCAATGATGATCAAATTTGGTATATAGATGTTTTACATAAGCCCTAGACATATTTAGTCATAGCTCGCATACAAAACACTTATGAAAACAGCCTAAATTTCACCTAAAATACACTTAAATGCCAATAAATCTAAAACTATAACAGATATAATCACTTAATTTGGCACAAGGGAATCTAGTGACAATCCCAGCTAGTGAGCAAAATTTTCTCACAATCGGTCACCTTTAACCCTGCCCCGGGAATCACATTTATGCTGATAAATTGAATACAATTGCAATATTTATCTATGACAACTAAACTTACAACAGAGAAGTCTTATGCAACTTTTGGTCAATATGTCAAATTTTTTAGGAATCGGTAAATATTTGACCATACCACTAAAACCACTAAAATGCCACAAACACCAGTTAAAAGCTATTAAATTATAAACTGTACCAGCTATGGCTACTAAATTTTTCACAAATAAACTTTATATAAATACCAGCTAGTATATAAAATTTTGTAGAAATCCGTCAACATTTAGCTATAGTTTGTATATATATATATATATATATATATATATATATATATATATATATATATATATATATATATATATATATATAACAGTATATAAAATTCGAAATCGAAATCGGTTCACATTTAAACATAGCTCCCATACAAAAGACTTACGAAAACAGTTTAGATACACTTGAATATCAATAAATGATAAACTGTTATAACTCTGGCCACTAAATTTAGCACAAGAAACTCTTATATAAATACCAGCCAATGTGCCATATTTTGTTACAATCGGTCAACTTACTTACGGAAATACGAAAAGGGGTTTATGTCCGTTAGATAAAAGCGCAATAGAATCTTAACGAAAAAGCTAGAACGACAAAAGTTTACAAACATATTTTCGATAACTTAGAAAAGTTGTGTGTTGAAAATGGGCGAAATCGGTTCAAATTTATCAAGAGCTCCTATATAACCCCGCCTAGGAATCACATTAATAATGACAAATTTAATACAATTGTAATAGAAAAGTTTTATGCAATTATTGATTAGTATATAAAATTGAATAGGAATCGGTCCATATTTGACTACAGCTTTGATATAAAAACCACTCCCGAACCACTTAAATGACACAAACAATAGTTATAAGCTATTAAATTATGAACTATGATAGTTATGGCCACTAAATTTTGTATTAATAAGCTTTAAAATAATTCCAGAAAGTACATTAAAATTAGTGACAATTGGTCAACATTGGTGCATCTTGAACCGTTACTTCCCCTAGAAATGTTCTACGTAACACAAAGATATGCTTTGCAATTTTTTTCAAAATAAGAAGGGGAACACGTGTTCGTGTTTTAAATTATTTATGAATTATTGTAATATGTTGGGAACATGTTTAGTAGAAAAAAGGAATGAATATTAAAAAAAAATATCTTTAAATTCAGAAGATTTTACGCTTTTTCTACTTAAGCGCTTTTTAACGGACTAAACACATTTAAGCGCCTTTGCTTCTAAACGCTTTGTCTCAATGCTCTCTTATGTCGACTTAAACTTCTCTTCCATATTGCCACAGACATAGTCGAATTTACTTAGTTTTTTTTTTTCATGTTAGAAAATTATGCTTTTTGCTCAGGCAAGTTTCAAAAGTCACTTTTTTATTTTTTGAAAATTTTTGTTTCACAAATATTATAAATAATAACAGCCTAATTTATAAACAAACTATAATAGGTTTTACAGCTACTATAAGTTAAAATGGGAAAAATTGAATTTATAAAAGGAAAAATATTTTATTAAACTGTTATAACCTATCATAAAATTTGAAATTTTTATTGTGGCCTCTACCCAACTATAAGCATACAATAAAAAGTTTGGTTGCTTAAAAATTTGATAATTGCGACTTTTTTTATTTTTAACACATTTGATGGCAAACAAAATGATTTTTTATATAAATAAATTTTAATACATTAATTGAAAAAAAGGAAGAAGATTTTTATATTATTTAATACTATTTATCTGCGATTTAAGAAAAAAGACTTTATGCATGCATTTTTCATTGATCCTTATAACAAATCGATAATTCATTTCTCCTTATTCAAAAATATGTTGATTCTACCTAAAGTAACGCCTTACCATATATACATACATATGTATACTTTCACAGTATATCTTATATTAAATCAGTAGATTGCTTAGCGGCACGATTTTCCAAAATCTTGAAAAAAGTAACCAGATTGGAGTAAATTTTCTTCAAAATGTTTTTAATTAAAAAATAATTTTTAATAAGAACAAGTAAGAAAGCGCTATAGTCGGTCAAGCCGACCATACGATACCCTTCACCACTAAGGTCAAAGGTGTTATTTTTCCTGTATAAAGACAAAAATTTGCTAAATTTTGCCATCATACAAACATTTTCTCAAAACGTATATATTCAACCTGTTTCCGTCATTTGGACTTATCTGAGAGCTAGGGTCAAATGTGGACCGATTATCTCGAAATTTGGCAAGTTGATTATTACAAAAATTATGTATGCAAAAAATAAACTCAAAATTTTCATTATCTTTAGATTTACGAGCGTTTTAGTGATTTTTTGTCTCATTTAGTGCGTTTTTGAAGAAGAGTTTGTATGGGAGCTATGGCCAAATGTGGACCGATTTCAACGAAATTTGGTACAGTGATTTAAGTTTACATAAGCAGTATCTGTTTTAAATTTCATGAAAAAATATTAATATTTGTGGCCAATATAGCAATTCCGGGAAGTGGGACCTATGGGAGGTACCATAAATAATGGACCGATTTTGACCAATTTCAGTAGCCATGGTCCCATTATCAAAAAAATTGTCTGTGCCAAATTTCGTCAAATTATCTTTAGAATTGCGACCTGTAGTTTGATTACAAGGTTTACATGGGGGTCCAGCCAGACGGACGGACGGACGGACATCGCTAAATCGACTCAGAAAGTGATTCTAAGTCTATTGGTATACTAAAAGGTGGGTCTAAGACAAATATTTCTATGCTTTACAAACATCAGCACAAACTTATAATACCCTTTCCACCTATGGTGGTGAAGGGTATAAAAATTAAAAAAGTGAAAATGACCTGGTCCGATTTGAACACTGGCATCAATAAAGATACATTTTTTAATGTAATTAAAGAAATAAATTAAAAAAAAAATTTTCTTGCTCAATTCTTCACTGAGATTTGAACTCACGACTTACGACTGCTAGGCGGAGACACTACCCACTGAGCTACTTCATATACCGAAATTTTTTCAAATTGTAATTTACTTATATAATTTTTATTTGAACAGCACAAAATGACAATTTGAAACGTGGTATTACCAACATAAAAGCACAAAAACTATAAAAGTGAGTAATTGTTATAATATGTTCATAACATGTTTATAAAATCAAATTTTTATTAATGGCTTATAAAACAATAAGTGTATGATAAATATTGTAAGCTTATAAGCCAAAATAAAAAATTTTTATAAATTGGACCGTAAATTTGCGTTCTGCGCCCTATTTCACTAAACTACAATTCTACAAGTTTACAAGTTACAATTACAAGTCTAATTCTTAAAAGTGCTGTTCAATTGTGTTTCATTAAAATTTTCACAACAATTGTAGCTTTTTGGACTTGTAAATTACAATTTGTACAATTACAATTTCTAAAATTACAATTATAATAAAATAAAATATTTTGATAAATATATGAAGTCAAATAAAAAATACGATTATTATGAAATTTTATTTATATGTACATTCTCCTAGCCTAGACAAAATTCAAAATTTCAAAATTTTAATTTAGCTTTGGTTCAGATTTTATGGCGGTTCAAGGTTCGTTTTTTTTTTCAATATTTTTTCAGAAATATACCCACTTTATATGCCAATAACTTTTGATACGGTTATCAGATTTTTATAAGACTAGGCTCATATTTTAGCATATGCCCTGTAGTTTTATGCTCTTTTAATTAAAAAGTTAAGAAAAAGTTTTTGTTTTCCGATCCACCATGAGCCCATTTTTTGGTTTTCGTATTTTGTTGTCTATACTATTATTCACATTTGATAGAATGATAAAGAAAATGGAATTTATGCATTTTGAGATATCCTTGAGTCAAGGACATCATTGATCTCCCTTGTTCTGCATACGCTTTATCACTATAGTTGGAAAGGGTATTATAAGTTTGGGCTGATATATATAACGCATAGAAATATTATTCTTAGTTAGACCACCTTTTAGTATAACAACGGATTTATAATTACTTCTTGAGCCGATTAAACGATGTCAGTCCGTCCGTCCATCTGGCTGGACGGCTGGCTGGACCCCCATGTAAACCTTGTTATCAAAGTACATTTCGCAATTCTCAAGATAATTTGATTAAATTTGGCACAAACAATTATTTTGGTAGCGTGATATTAAAATTCGTCAAAGTAAACTAAATTCGTCAAGGTACACTAAGTAATGGACTATTGTTGATCGAAACATATTTAAGAACAAATAAAATAAATAAATGGTAATTAATATCGATTTGATTTTGTACTAATTTTAACTAATTTATATTAAAAAATAGTTAAAAACCAAATTTGAATTCAATTTATCATTCACTTGTAACTTGTAAAATTTTTTTGAGAGTCTCCGTCGACACATATGTTTTTTTTCTACAATTCTACAAGTGTACAAGTACAAATTTAGATTAGTGAAACAAAACCACTTGTAAAAGTTCGACTTGTAAACTTGTTAATTGTCAAAATCACTTGTAGCTACAAACTTGTAATTGTATTTTAATGAAACACAATTATTTACAAGTTCACAATTTTACAGGCAAAAACACTTGTAATTGTAAAGTGGTAGCTTAGTGAAATAGGGCTTGGGATACCTAGTGAATAGGTATCATAAAACAAGCAATTGGGAAAACAAAATAAAAAAAGAAGGAGGTCGATATCTCTAACTTAATTGCAGAATTTCTCAAAAAAAAAGTAAATTTCTTGTAATAATTTCTTGTAATAATTTGTGTATATTCTTGTTTAATTGTAGCAATGTTCAACAATAATAAAAGTAATAGTGAATATTTTTCCTCAGACTATATAGAATGTACTCGGCATAGTTTTTTTAATTCTTTCTTTTTCATTTTCTATAGGAAAATGAAAGAATGTTAAGCATAACGTGTTTAGCTTAACAACATATTAAGCACAATGAAACATATTTAACAACTTATTAATATAAAACTATACCCGGTTATGAGACCAAATTATATTTAAAGTAAATACTAGGGAAACCACTTAGATAATTTTAAATGTTGAACTATTAAAATTTAGTCAAAAGATTTTTAACAAGTTTTTGCAAATTTGGTGCACATTTTGAATTAGTTGTACCCTCGTAGATATATGAGATATGTTTCTAAATTTAACACAACTTGATGGTGGCTATATATGAGATTCGGCACAGCCGATTATAAAACTCTTACTTGTTCAAGTTTGATTTTTTTTTTGCAGAAATTTAAAGAAGAGGCTTAGACATTTTCAATAGTATATAGTTTTATTTTTTATTATATATCTTGGTCATTTTAGTTATAAATCTTAAATTTTTGTGGCAAATTTAAATCATAAAAATTACAAAACTAAATATTAAACATATTTAAATCTCTTTTATTTTCAAGCACTTAAATTTCAATATTATTAGAAAAAAAAGGAAAATATATGATACTAAAACGGAAATCAAATAAAATTGAGCTACTGCATAAAAAATCTGCTTTAACATTCAAGGATTACAATGTTATTTTTGGTTTTGATATCTAACGCATGGTTTGCCGTAAAACGATTTATAAAGTGAACAAAAAAGAAATGATTTAAACTACACAAATATTTTTCTATAAAAACGAAAGGGTAGAAAAATAGAAAATTAAATTCAACAATGGGAAAATTGATGATACTTAAATAAAAATGAGTACAGCAAAGTAACAAAGAAGAAAAATCTATAATCTCGAAATGGTTACATATCAGATTTTTAGTCTGTGCTTTCACATTTTATGTTACTTTTTTTACAAAATATTTTTGCTTTTCTGTTTCTTTGCTTTAATGGTTTTAGAATTTAAGATTTATGTTATCTTACAATGATGTTTGATGTTATGGTAACTTTGTAACGAAGAAAATTTAATTTTTATTCCTTAAGCACATACTTGAAGATGTGGAAAAATTGCGTTTCTAGGCTTTAATTTGTTATTATTTTTTTGTCCTGTACTAATCCGGCTTGAGTACAATCCATCTATTGTATTTTAATTAATTAAACATCTCTCTTGAGATACTAATTTAAGAATTTTATAAACCAATTATTTTATTTTGAGGAGTCTTATAACAAAATGCGTATTACACTACTTGATATGTATCGAATTGCTTTAAGTAATCTGTAAATATATCAAACACTTTCAAATTGAAAGGTAAATATTAGTTTGAAGAAAAACACTTTGTCTTAAATTTGTTTTTCTTTCCTTAACCCGGCATGCCGCGTCGCTAAAACTAGGTAGAAATATTCACTATTTCAATAAATAATAAACTTTAACAGCTATGACCACTTAATTTACTACAATGACATGCAAGCAACGTTAATGATACCCAGTGTGCAAAATTGTGTCAAAATCGGCCACCATTTGATCAAAGCTCCCATATAAATAAAAAAATATGGAAACACAAAAGTACCAAAAAGAAAAGGCGTTTCTGTCTGCCAAATGTAAGCGCAATAGAGCCTTAACAAAAAGTGCTAGAGGGACAAAATTTTACAAAAGTTTTTTTGAAATGTTAAAAAGTTGTGCATTGAAAATGAGCGAAATCGAACATTTAGTTAACCCCAACTCTGGAATCATGTTAGTGCTGATAAAATAAAAACAATTGTAATAGATATGACAACTTAACATAGAACAGATAAGTTTTATGCAAGGATAAGTCAACATATCAAACTTTATAGGAATCGGTCCATATTAGATCATAGCTTTCATATAAAAACCACTCCCGAAAATGACCAAAATGCCACAAACGTCAGTTAAAAGCTATTAAATTGTTAAGAATGACACCTATGGTCACTTAATTTCATATAAATATGCTTTATATATATACCGCCCAGGGTATACAATTTGGTGACAATCAGTCAACCATTTAACTATAGTTCTTATATACGTATATAACATCCCCTTTTTATACCCACCCTCAAAAAAAAGGAGGGGTATTTTGAGATTGTCATTCCGTTTGTTGTTTCCTAAATATTGTCTCAAAACCTAATAGGGACATATATTCTTTATCCTTATGAAATTCTAAGATGATTGAGCGATGTTTTCATACAATCTCCAAACAATCGTCACACAATAGTTAAACAATCGCTAGTTAGTCATTAAACAATTGTTATTAAAAATCATCAAACAGTCATCTGTCAATTGTCAATCAATCATCAAACAGCTGTTCAACAATCATCAAACAATCGCCAAACAATCCTTAAACAGCAGCCAGTCAACCATCGCACGATGGGCCGGCTAAAAGAAGAAAGAAAAGGCGAATAAATTAATTTTCTTTAATCGTTTAATATTAACAAAAAAAACTCAGTTATAATCACCGGTTCTTGAGCTATATTATGTCATAAAAAATTAGTAACTTTGGTTGTTATCTTAGAAGTACGGTAACGCCAAAGGTAACAAATTTTTCGTTTCGTTTTTTTTTTTTTGTTAAATTTTTGGGGGGTTGTCGAACTTAGTGATTGTGAGTTAATTTAACATTGCCATACATCGTTGTTTTCCGCACAAAATATAGGTCATTCCTGTTGACAATTTTTATACCTACCATCAAAAAGAATGGGGGGTTTATTGAGATTGTCATTCCGTTTGTAATTTCCTTAATATTGGCTCAAAAACCAAGACGATATATATTCTGAATCCATATAAAAGTACAAGACGATTGAGCGATGTCCGTCTGTCTGTCCGTCCGTCTGTCTATCTGTATGTCCGTCCGTCTGTCTGTCTGTCTGTCTATCTGTCTGTCTGGTAAAGTAAAAAAGTATTCTTCATCTCTAAAAAAATGTTGGTATTGAAATTGGGCAAAATCGGTTAACATTTGACCATAGCTCCCGTATAACCTCGTCTAGACAAATCGCCAATTTGTTAATAAATGACAAAGTACAGCAGCTATGATGATAAAATTTGGAGTATAGAAGTCTAACATTAGGCCTAGGCAGCGTATAAAATTAAATTAAATTTCACCTAAAATACACTTAAATGCCAATAAATCTAAAAGTATAAAAGATATAAAAGCTTAGTTTGGCACAAAAAAGTGCATAATTGTCGCAATCGGTCAGCATTTGACCTAGCTTCCATATAAAAAACTTACGAAAACACAAAAATTTAAAAACAAAAGGGGATTTATGTCCATCGTGATAGCTCCTTAACTACAAGAGCTAGTAAGACTAAATTAAGTGTGCAAAATTTTGTCATAATCGGTCACCATTTGACCATAGCTCCCATATAAAAAACTCATGGAAACATACATAAAGAAAATACATAAAGAAAAGGTTGTTTATGTCCGTCTGTCTGTCAGATAAAAGCACGATAGCGCCTTAACGAAAAGAGCTAGAGGTACAAAATCTTACAAAAGTATTTTGGATATCTTGAAAAAGATATGTGTTAAAAATAGACGAAATCGGTTCAAATTTAGTTAGAACTCCCATATAACCCCGCCCCGGGAAACACATTAATGCTGATAAATTGAATACAATTGTGATAGCTATGACGACTTAATATAAAATAGGGAAGTTTTATGCAATTTTTGATCAGTTTATCAAACTTTATAGGAAACAGTCCATATTTGATTTTAGCTTTCATATAAAAAACACTCACGGAAACCAAAAATTTTAGCAATCTCCAGTTAAGAGCTATTAAATTAGATACTAAGGTTTTAAGAATAAGCTCTATATATATACCAGCCAGTGTGCAAAAATTTTGTTACAATCGGTCAACATTTGGCTATAATTCTTATATATATAACATCCCCTTTTTATATCTACAATCAAAAAGATTTGGAGGTACATTTATTATATTAATATTGCACCTATGAAATTAGATAGGCATCAATCAATGTTCAGCCCAGACTTTATATATGATGAATGCATCAGGAACTCCTAACGAAATATATGGACCTGCCGAATTACTATTAACGTGTTTAGCATAACTACATATTAAGCACAACGAAAAGTACTTAACAACTTATTAATATAAAACTATACCCGGTTATGAGACCGAATTTTGATCAAAGTAAATACTGGGGAAACCACTAAAATATTTTAAAATTTTGAACTATAAAGCTACGGCAAGCGAATTTAGTCCAAAGTTTTTACCAACAATACCAATTAGCTTAGCGATTTTTTCAGTTTTGGTCCAGATTTTGAATTAGCTGCACCCTGTTTCTGAATTTAACACAACTTGATGGTGGGTATATAAGACTCGGCAAAGCCGAATATAACACTCTTACTTGTTATAAAAAAAAAAAAGATTTGGAGGTACGTTCAGTATATTAAGATTTCATCTACGAAATTAGATAGCTATCAATCAATGTTAGGTCCAGACGTTATACACGGTAGATGCATTAGGAACTCCTGAGAAAATATATGAACCTGCCGTATTGCTATCAACAGGTTTATGGCACAACGAAACAGCTAATTAATGTAAAACTATATTCGGTTATGTAACAGCATTTTGTTCAAGGTAAATACTTGGGAAACCATTTAGATACATTAAAATGTTGAACTATAGTTACTATACCACTGCAAACGAAGTTATTCCAAATATATTACCAACAATACCACATTTGGTCAACATTTTGAATTAGCTGCACTCTCATACAACTTAATGGTGGGTATGCAAGATTCGGCACAGCCGAATAAAATTCTCTTACTTGTTTCAAGCGGGTCTGGCTGGGGATCGAACTTGGGACCTCTGGCACGCTAGGCATATGACTTTCATGCTATACCACTGCGGTTAGCAGGCGTAATATCAGAATTGATAAAAATAGCGTTCATACGAACTTGCATCAAATTACCTGAATGGAATCTGGTAGTGGAAAAATTAGTTTAAAAGTAATTAATTTTAAACTAAGAATAAAAAAATTTGTTTTATTTGTTTCTCTTCCCACCAAATTAAATAATGCAAAGGTATTTACAATGACTGACATATTTTGTTCCAGTTGAAACAAAGAAATAACATAAGAAAAATCTGGAAATGTAATAAAATTCTTAAGTTTATTGACATTCTGTCATGTTTGTGGTAGAGATTCCTTATGTTTATGGTAGCAAGCAATTACTCTAAGAGGCCACAAATTCTTAGTGACATTAAGTTTATTCACATTAAATACTAGGGTAGGTCGTTTTTTGACTTTTGTCTCTGATCGACTTCTAATAGTGAAATAATATGGCCAAATTATGTCAGTCGGAAGAGTGCAAAATATTATTGATTTATTTTTAGGATACGAGCCCGCGCAACGGGCCCAACATTTTTGAGCCCATTTGTATGGGGATAACTGAGAGTATTTGCAGTTTTTGCTACATTTCGTCCATTTACAATTTATTTTAAAGAGAAAAGATAATGGAATCAAAAAGTGATCTAATGCAGCTTTAATTGAAGTCATCAATATTTGAAATCCATAAAACAGTTTTGAATTTATTGCGATTTTCCCCCAAAAATTCGTGTCCTTGACAATACGCCTAAGGATACACCGCTAGAAAAAACTACTTTGGACAAAAGCTCGCAAAGCAACACATAATTTATCATTTTAAGACTTGTAAGTACTTCACAGTTTAATTTTGTTAAAATATAACAATAGTTACTTAGTTTTTTTCATAATCGAAAATGGGTAATTTTTCTCAGGTGGGTTTCAAAAAAAACGTATTTTTTTATTTTTTGAAAATTTTGTTAAACAAATATTACAAAATTGAAATTGTTTTGTCACCTTTTCCAGCAACTTTTGATAAAAGGGCATTAAGTAAATATTTTACACTAAGATTAAGTTTATTTTTTAAAAAAGATGAATCCTAAAAATTTATGGGGACCATATTGATCCCATAAATTTTCAATATTTGCTCCCATGTGTTTGAAGGGTTAAAATATTTTTGATAATAAAAAAAAATTAATCTTGGTTTCAAATAATAGCATTAATGGTTTTTAATCAAAAAAATAACATTAATGGTTTTTAATCAAAATTTGCTGAAAAAAGAGCAAGAAAAAAAACTTGGGTCATTTTTGACCCCATCTCTAAAAAGGGTTAAAATATTTTTTTTTTTTTTTTGATAAAAAAAAACTTTGTCTTAGTGTTAAATAATTACTTTAAAGTATAGTTATTAAAATTCAGTAATAAATTAATAACATTACTAACATAAATAAGATTTATGAAGCATTTACTCAAATTATGAGCAAAAAATTACTTTTTTTGCGAAATTCGTCGAATTCGAACACAAGGTACGGGAAAATGGTTTGAGATATCGACCTCAGTTTTTTTGAGTTTTATTGTCTTTTTTATCTTTTTTAACACACCGATGAGAAAAATTCAAATTTGTAATATTTGTTTAACAAAATTTTCAAAAAATTAAAAAATGCGTTTTGAAACACCTAAGAAAAATGACCCATTTTCGATTATGAAAAAAAACTAAGTAAATATTGTTATATTTTAACAAAATTAAACTATGAAGTACTTACAAGTCTTAAAATGATAAATCATGTATTGCTTTGCGAGCTTTTGTCCAAAGTAGTTTTTTCTAGCGGTGTATCCTTAGGCGTATTGTCAAGGACACGAATTTTTGGGGGAAAATCGCAATAAATTCAAAACTGTTTTATGGATTTCAAATATTGATAACTTTAATTAAAGCTGCATTAGGTAACTTTTAGATTCCATTATCCTTTCTCTTTAAAATAAATTGTAAATGGACGAAATGTAGCAAAAACTGAAAATACTCTCAGTTATCCCCATACAAATGGGCTCAAAAACTTTGGGCCCGTTGCGCGGGCTCGGATCCTAAAAATAAATCAATAATATTTTGCACACTTCCGATTGACATAATTTTGCCATATAATTTCACTATTAGAAGTCGATCGGACACAAAAGTTAAAAAACCACCCACCCTATTAAATACTACAAAAAATGTTTCGATAGTTAAGCATTTGGCTTTTAAGTGAATTAAAAACTTCTTGAACATATTAAAAGAAAATAAAGTTAAATGCTAAAGTCCGTACCCGTGGAAAAAATATAATGAAAATGTTTAAGATTATTTTAAGAGAAATTTTTCAAGCTTAAAAAAAATGGAAAGGCAGCTTTAAACCAAAAACTATAGTTCTAAATTTTAAGTCTCTAGAGCTCGTTAGCAAAAAATGTTAAGTATTCTTTCAAATAGTGAAAGTAAAAGTTTTTATTCCAAATACTTTTTCCATTTAATTTCAATTTAATAAGGAGTGCTCCGAATAAATTTGTAGTTATATTAAGATTAATAAAACTTAGAGCAAAGATTTTATAATATAAAAATTTTGCACTTTCATGCATAGACTTTCAGAAGGGTCGTTTTGGAAAGTCCCATAAAAAAGAGAGTATATCGCTTTTACTCTAATTGGGAAAAAACTAATGGAGACGATTATCCAATGAGAGAGCTAAGGCACTCACACGTGATCACGAAATGTATGTTTGCTTGTGTATTTTCTATTGTTCTTTATACACTTTAATTTCACATTTGACAGAGAAAAATGTATGAAGTGTAATATCGTTATATTACAGAGTCTTTGCTTTAATAATATTATCACATACTCATTTTCGCAGTAAATTTCAAACTAAATAATCATTTTAAATTAATGATTTTGAAATGCATATTTTATTCGGAACAATTTTTATTATCATTAAAATTTTCACAGTTTGCACAATTTCACTAATCTTCATCTTATTCAAAAATGATGATAAAAAATTTCCTTTCAATGTTTAATGCAGCGTTAACTTATTATGCGTTTTACTCGAAAATTCTTTAACGAATGAAAAATACGAGTAGATTTTGATTGACACATTTGAGAAATCTTTTAAAAATCTATTAAACTGTAAAATAGTTTACAAGTGAATTATAATGTGTTAAAGGAACTAAAAAATTTGATATTTGTGGAGTTGTGTTAATGGACCGCCGCACTCATCTTATCTTGCGTAACTAAATACTTTATTAATATCACTAAAGAGTTAGAATTTTAAAATAGTCTGTCTCGGATTCATCGGCTCGCTATACAAACGTGGCTTAGCACTAACCATGTTTCAAGCATAGAAAGAAACAAGTAAGAAAGCTTTTTTTGTCTCATTTAGTGCGTTTTTAAAGAAGAGTTTGTATGGTCAAATGTGGACCGATGTTAACGAAATTTGGTAAAGTGATTTAAGTTTACATACCCAGTAAAACTTTTCATTACCAAATAATGAGTTAAACAGTTAAACTATTGAACACGAACTACTTACTCATTCGCTGTTTAAGTCATTACATTAACATGGGGATGTCATTGGAGGCAAGTACTTACCAATTTCAGAAAAGTAATAACTTGGGTAAGCAATTTGAAAGCAACAACAACAGCAACAAGTTTTTTGTTGTTGTTTTATTAAAAACTTATATTTTTAAACGAAATACAAAATTTTTTTTATGATCTCATGGGGGCTCGAACCCAGACCCTCCGACTGCTAGGCAGAGACTCTTCCACTGAGCTACTTCATATGTTGAAAACTTAGCAGCTTATAATTAATATAAACAATTTTTATTTTTAGATCCAAAATCATGTGAAAATAACTTTGTTTTTCCCTGCTTTTTTTGCTTTGTTGTAATTTTTGGAAAAATATTTTTATACGATTTTTTGTAATTATTTTAAGACTTTTTTAAAATTATTTTAAAACTTAAACAATTTAAATCTTCTTTTTTGTATAAGTTTTTACATAAGATTGACTCTTACTTATTTAAATGTTACAACCTGTTAAGGTCAAAGTCCAAGCATATTTTAGAATTCCATGGATTTCGATCTTGTGCGAATATTCTCCAATTTTATAGGCCAAGCTTTGAAAAATGTTCCTCTACTTGGTCTTTCTATCGAAGTTTCGGACATCCTCCTCTAATATTAGGTAGTGGGACATTTCAATTCTAATTTTATCCTCTTCATTGTATTTTTTTTCAAGAGAGGGTTACTAGCCCGTAATCCTAACCCATTTTTATCGATCTTATGGGACAACTCTCGGAACATGTTAACTCACAATAATAATGGGTGTTAAACTAGCTCCCCGGGTGATACCATGAGGAGGTGTGTGTCCACAGTTGAGATGAAGACCAATTAGAATCGTATTTGGTATTCAACATCCCCTACACAATCAAAATTGACTCATGATGGTATTTTTTCATTAACGTGAGTTAGTTTTGCAATTTTTTTTTACAGAAGATAATATTTAAGTTCTTAAAATTCAAAAATCATTAAAAAAGACTCTTTTAATAAAAAAAAAACTAAAAGAAATGGTTGCCCTTGGTGGGATTTGAACCGGGGCCATTCAGATTAAATTACCATCTTAATTACAAATAAGTACTTCTGTAATAACTTATTATTTATTCGGATGGTATGTTGTAGTCGTTACAAGGTAACCAGTTATCAAAGTACTTGCCATTACCAAAGTTTTGCTGGGTAAGCAGTATTTGTTTTAAATTTCATGAAAAAATATTTATATTTGTGGCCAATATATCAATTCCGGGAAGTGGGACCTATGATAGGTACCATAAATAATGGACCGATTTTGACGAATTTCAACAGCAATGGTCCCATTATCAAAAAATTGATCTGTGGCAAATTTCATCAAATTATCTTTAGAATTGCGGTCTGTTGTTTGATTACAAGGTTTACATGGGGTCCATCCAGCCAGCCAGACGGACGGAAGAACGGACGAATATCGTTTAATTGACTCAGTGAGTGATTCTAAGAATATTGGTATACTAAAAGGTGGGTCTAAGACAAATATTTCTATGCGTTATATATGCAGACCTTATTTTGAAAGTGAATTAGGTCCATTTTTTTTTAAATTGAGATATAAAGGGTTTTGCGTTTTAATGTTTTTTTAAAATATAGGTGACCAATTAGTAAACAAAATCTTAGGTTTTGATCAGAACCTATCAAATTTTTTCTTTCACAAAAATAATTTAATAAAATCCATAAGGAAATCCGTTCTTTAGCGGGTTGAACGGACTTAAATATACCACTTTCAAAACAAACATTTTAAAATATTCATTTTTTGAGTTGAAAAATGTATGGGACCTAAATTGTTTTCAAAACAAATAAAATTCAAATGGTTTTGAATGATTTTTTTTTTACTTTTGAATTGAAAAATGTAAAGGACTTATTCATTTTCGAACAAATAAAATGAAAAATTTTGTTCCAAAAAATTTTGCCAAAATTCCTATAAAAAGTAAATTTTTGAAAAAATTTCTATAAAAAGTAATATTTCGAAAAAATGCATATGACACAAATTATTGAAAAATTTTCTATAAAAAAGTAAATTTTTGAAAAATTTCCTATAAAAAGTAAATTTTTGAAAAATTTCCTATAAAAAGTAAATTTTTGAAAAATTTCCTATAAAAAGTAAATTTTTGAAAAATTTCCTATAAAAAGTAAATTTTTGAAAAATTTCCTATAAAAAGTAAATTTTTGAAAAATTTCCTATAAAAAGTAAATTTTTGAAAAATTTCCTATAAAAAGTAAATTTTTGAAAAATTTCCTATAAAAAGTAAATTTTTGAAAAATTTCCTATAAAAAGTAAATTTTTGAAAAATTTCCTATAAAAAGTAAATTTTTGAAAAATTTCCTATAAAAAGTAAATTTTTGAAAAATTTCCTATAAAAAGTAAATTTTTGAAAAATTTCCTATAAAAAGTAAATTTTTGAAAAATTTCCTATAAAAAGTAAATTTTTGAAAAATTTCCTATAAAAAGTAAATTTTTGAAAAATTTCCTATAAAAAGTAAATTTTTGAAAAATTTCCTATAAAAAGTAAATTTTTGAAAAATTTCCTATAAAAAGTAAATTTTTGAAAAATTTCCTATAAAAAGTAAATTTTTGAAAAATTTCCTATAAAAAGTAAATTTTTGAAAAATTTCCTATAAAAAGTAAATTTTTGAAAAATTTCCTATAAAAAGTAAATTTTTGAAAAATTTCCTATAAAAAGTAAATTTTTGAAAAATTTCCTATAAAAAGTAAATTTTTGAAAAATTTCCTATAAAAAGTAAATTTTTGAAAAATTTCCTATAAAAAGTAAATTTTTGAAAAATTTCCTATAAAAAGTAAATTTTTGAAAAATTTCCTATAAAAAGTAAATTTTTGAAAAATTTCCTATAAAAAGTAAATTTTTGAAAAATTTCCTATAAAAAGTAAATTTTTGAAAAATTTCCTATAAAAAGTAAATTTTTGAAAAATTTCCTATAAAAAGTAAATTTTTGAAAAATTTCCTATAAAAAGTAAATTTTTGAAAAATTTCCTATAAAAAGTAAATTTTTGAAAAATTTCCTATAAAAAGTAAATTTTTGAAAAATTTCCTATAAAAAGTGAATTTTTGAAAAATTTCATATAAAAAGTGAATTTTTGAAAAATTTCCTATAAAAAGTAAATTTTTGAAAAATTTCCTATAAAAAGTAAATTTTTGAAAAATTTCTTATAAAATGTAAATTTTTTAAAAATTTCCTATTAAGAGTAAATTGCAATTATTTTGAAATATCAATAAAAACAATCTTAGAATCGTACTACTATGAAGTAAGTTTAACTTTTACTATGTTCGAGGCATGAAAGAAAGTTTTGCGACATGGAACGTACGCGCACTATACGAAACAGGAAAATTAGAACAACTAAGACGAGAAATGTTACGTTCTAAAATTGATTTATGGCTATGCAAGATGGATATGATAAGGGGAAGTTTGGAGTGAGAATATTGTGTTTCTTTACTCCGGTCGCCCAAATTGTGATGAGCATAGTATGAGTGTGGGCTTTCCGATGACAAAAAGAATAGCTAAAGCTATGATAGCATGTTATATCAATGAAATGAACGACTAATGCCAATAAAACTTAAGACTAAAGCTTGTTATTTAATAATGATCAATGTCTACGCTCCTATTGAAATCCAATCAGAAAACGACAAAGACGAATCTTACGATGAACTAAGCAGTTGGATGTATAGTAATGTACGTTATTGATGATATTGGAAGTTTTTAACGCCAAGGTAGGTTAAAACAACACCGGCGTGGAACAGTAAATTGGTAAGTACGGTGTCGGAGTAAGAAACGACAATAGGGAAAGATAAATCGAACGATGCTGTGAAAGGAAACTTGTTGTAGGTGGCACTATTTTTCCTCATAAGCTCTACCATATAATAACTTTAATATTTCCGAACGGCGTTACTAGGAACCAAATGGATCAACTCTAAGTGGGAATCATCTTTATTTGATGTACGCTCGAGGCGCGGAGCTGATATAAACAACGACTATCATTTAGTTATGTCTAAAGTTCGATTGAAAGTAGCGGCTCTGAGGTCTGAAACGGCAAGAGCCGATTGGAAATTGGTGTTGGGAAGTTGGAATCAGAACGACATCGCAGAAAGGCTTTTTTATAACTTCCATAGGAAATCGGCTTTCAGATGCCATTTTTTGTCCTCCGTTTTTAAAAAATCTTATGATGGAGTTCTATAGAGAAGAGACCAGGTATTAAGGATCAATTTTTAGTCTGCAGAAAAAACTTACTTAATCTCGTATATAGCTCAGGAGATATCAGGAAATCAAAAAAACTATGCAAAATTTGGTGCTTTCGTTTTTCTTTGGACAAAAACTCTCTTGGCTCGGTTTTGCTCGGTCATCCCACCAAAACCATGTTAAAGGTGAAAGTATCTTCTTTAGACTGAGGTAAAAATATTCACCGAAATTTACCGATCGTAGAACAAAGTTCAAAATTTTCTGAAAAAAGTTACATAAATTGTTACGCATAATTTAAGCAAAAAGTGTTGCAGTCATTTAGGCGCAACTTTTTAATCAAATTGAATTTAAGTGTTAATCCCGTAGTAGTCGACGGATTTCAACCAGAATTAGTAGAGCTCTTTTTTTGAATTTCATCAAATTCTGTTGAGAATTCCGGCTTATATTGAGAAGAAAAATAAGTAAAAAATGGGGGTCCAAAGCAGATACCTCAATAAGTGGACGGATTTTAACCAAAATTGGTTTAGCTCTTTATGGAATAAGCTAAAAGATGAGTGCCGAATTTTTCAAATTCTGCCGAGAATTCCGGCTTTCACTACAAAAAGTGAAAAATGGGATCCAAGGCTGGTGGCTCAAAGAGTCAAGGGATCTAAAATAAAATTACTATAACTCATTCTTGGATCAACTAATAGATGTGTGCCGAGTTTTTTCAAATTCTGGTGAGAATTGCATTGAAATTGAAAATCTAGGGAAACAACTTATTTTTGGATCAACTCATAGACATGTTTAGAATTTCATCAAATTCTGTTAATAATTGCGGATTATACATTAAAAAGTAAAATAGGTGAAAAATAAGGGTCCAAGAACACCCTAAGGGGTGGTGTAATGTCAAACAAAATAGAACTCTTTTTTTATTTATTAATCTGTGTTGAATTTCATCAAATTCTGTTGAGAATTGTGACTTGTACATTGAAAAGAACAATTTGTGAAAAAAATGGGGTCCAATACCACAATGAGTCATCGAATTTCAGCCAAAATTAGTAGACCTCTTTTTTAATTAATTAATAGACGTGTGTTGAATTTTACAAAATTCTGTTTAGCATTGCGACTTGTACAATGAGAAGAAAAACAGGTGAACAAATGGGGGCTCAAGGCAGGTACCCCAAGAAGTTGATGGATTTCGAAATTTTGTAAAATTTTTTTTATCTATAAAATTGAACAAGTATGCAAAATTTCATCGTTGTAGGGTCAATCATTCTATTTTTTGCACTTTCATGTTTGAAAAAATAGCACTGTAAGTAGTGTTGGTGCACCTGCTAGAACATGCAGAAGGTCAATTGAAGCGGAGTTGCAAGCAGCAAATTATTAATGGAATTACGTATACCCAACAGCTCGCCATAGAGTTCGAGGATTTTGTTCATGAATACTAAACCTCATTGTGGAAATAAATCACATTTAAATGTTGCTTAAAATAAATCTTAAAAAAATTCTCCACAAATCCAATTATTTTGTATACAAAAAATCTTTTCTTCTTGCGCACAAATACATAACTAAAACATTTTCCAATTTTGGCATAAGGAATTTCAGAAAATACAAAAAAATAATAGCACAAGTCGACAAAAGGACAAATAAAAAAATAAAAATTTTTGTACACGAAAAATTGGCAACACCAAATCACACGGATTTCCTATTCACATCAAAAGAATTGTAAGAAAAGGATAAAAAAAACTGTCGGAAGGTAAAGAATAACAGAAAATATTATAAAATTAATATAAGAATACCTTTAATGTAAAGAAAGGAAAATGTCATTTAAGAAAAAAATTTATGGAAAGCACTTGAAAATTGATGGTTTATTCCAAGACGTGTACTTCAGAAATTTAAGTAAGTGGAAGTAAAAATATAAAAATTTGAAGTGAAAATATTAACATTTTGGTTGAAAGAAAATTTTATAACTTAATTAAGTCGAACTAAGTTATGTGAGTTTAAACTGCTTTATTTAGGAAACAAAATTTTTATTTTGACAAGTGAAAAACTTAAGTCATAAAATAATTTGTTAATTAGTAATGCATAAATTACATACAAAAATGAAAAACAAAAACAATATTTCAACAGTAAGAAAGTGCTATAGTCGGTCAAGCCCGACAATACGATACCCTTCACCGCAAAGGTCAAATGTGTTCTTTTTATACCCACCATCAGAAAGAATGGGGGGTATATTGAGATTGTCATTCCGTTTGTAATTTCCTTAATATTGGCTCAAAAACCAAAAACGATAAATATTCTGAATCCTTATGAAATTCTAAGACGATAGAGTGATATCTGTCTGTCTGTCCGTCCGTCTGTCTGTTGAAATCTCGATAAGGCCTAAACGAAAGGAGCTAGCTCACTTAAACTTAGTAAAAATATTCTTCATCTCTGAGAAAATTTTAGTAAAAATATTCTTCATCTCTGAGAATATTTTGGTATTGAAATTGGGCAAAATCGGTTTACATTTGACCATAGCTCCCGTATAACCTCGTCTAGGTTAATCGCTTATTTGTTAATAAATAACAAACTATAGCAGCTATGACGATAAAATTTGGTACATAAAAGTTTAATATAAGCCCTAGTCAGAATATTAAATTTCATCAAAATCGGTTTATATTTAGCCATAGCTCCCATACAAAAAACTTACGAAAACAGCCTAAATTTCACCTAAAATACAATTAAATGCCAATAAATCTAAAAGTATAATATATGTAACCACTAAAGTTGGCACAAGAAAGTCTTATATCAATGCCAGCCAGTGTGCAAGATTTTGTCGCAAGCGGTCGTCATTTGACCTAGCTCCCATATAAAAAACTACGAAAACACAAAAATTCAAAAAGAAAACGGGATTTATGTCCGCCTGTCCGTCAGATAAAATCATGATAGCTCCTTAACTACAAGAGCTAGTAAGACTAAATTAAGCACAAGGAAGTCTAATGTCAATGCCAGTGTGCAAAATTTTGTCAAAATCGGTCACCATTTGACCATAGCTCGCATATAAAAAGCTTATGAAAACACAAAAATATATAAAGAAAAGATTGTTTATGTCCGTCTGTCCGTCAGATAAAAGCACGATAGCGCCTTAACGAAAAGAGCTAGAGAGACAAAATTTTGCAAAAGTATTTTGGATATCTCGAAAAAGATGTTTGTTGAAAATGGACAAAATCGGTTCAAATTTAGTAAGAGCTCCCATATAACCCCGCCCCGGGAAACACATTAATGGTGATAAATTGAATACAATTGTAATTGCTATAACAACTAAAATTAAAATAGGGAAGTTTTATGCAATTTTTGATCAGTTTATCATATTTTATAGGAATCAGTCCATATTTGACTTTAGCTTTCATATGAAAAAAACTCACAGAAACCAAAAATTTTAGCAAAGGCCAGTTAAAAGCTATTAAATTAGAAACTATGATAGCTATGGTCACTTAATTTTGCAAGAATAAGGTCTATATATATACCAGTGTGTAAAATTTTGTATCAACCGGTCAATATTTGGCTATAATTCTTATATATAACATCCCCTTTTTATATCTACAATCAAAAAGATTTGGAGGTATATTCATTATATTAAGATTGCACCTATGAAATTAGATATGCAACAATCAATGTTCAGCCCAGACTTTATATATGATTAATGCATTAGGAACTCCTAACGAAATATATGGACCTGCCGTATTACTATTAACGTGTTTAGCCTAACTACATATTAAGCACAACGAAAAGTATTTAACAACTTATAAATGTAAAACTATACCCGGTTATGAGACCGAATTTTGATCAAAGTAAATACTGGGGAAACCACTAAAATATTTTTAAATGTTGAACTATAAAGCTACGGCAACCGAATTTAGTCCAAAGGTTTTACCAACAATACCAATAGCCTAGCGATTTTTTCAGTTTTGGTCCATATTTTGAATTAGCTGCACCCTTGTAGATATATGAGATATATTTCTAAATTTAAAACAACTTGATGGTGGGTATATAAGATTCGGCACAGCCGAATATAACACCCTTACTTATTTGTGTATAAAGACAAATATTTGCTTAATTTTGCCATCATACAAAAACTTATACATTAAAGCTGTTTCCGTAATTTTTACTTATATGAGAGCTAGGGTCAAATGTGGATCGATTATCTCAAAATTTGAAAAATTGATTACGGCTTTCAAAAATATAAACTTAAAATTCTTATTATCTTCAGACTTATGAACTTTTTACTTATTTTTGTCTCATTAAGTGCGTTTTGACAGAATAGTTTGTATGGGAGCTATGGTCAAATGTGGACTGATTTTAATGAAATTTGGTACAGTAATTTTGGTTCGCATAGGCAGTACATGTTTTAAATTTCATGAAAAAATATTGATTTTTGTGGCCAAGATATCAATTCCTGGAAGTGGGACCTATGGAAGGTACCATAAATAATAAACAGCCGCCCAGACAGATGGACGAACTGACATTGCTAAATCGACTCATAAAGTGATTCTAAGCCTATTGCTAGACTAAAAGGAGGGTCTTAGATAAATATTTCTATGCGTTACATCCATCCGCACAAACTTATAGTACACTTTCCACCTATGATGGTGCAGGGTATAATAAACAATATTTCAAAAACTGTATGAACTATACCATCATAGGTAAGGGCACAGTCTTCATAATATAAAGATATTGCATTTCCATGCATTGATTTGCCGTATGGCCATTTTGAAAAGTCCCGCTTTTACTCTAATTTGGAAAGAACAAGTTTAGACAATTATCCAATGAAAGAAAGCTTAGGCACACACACGTGCCCATGAAATGTATGTTTGTTCGTGAGTTTGTGTGTTTTTTATCCACTTCAATTTTACTTTTGGCAGAAGAAAAATTTATGGATAAGCAATGTATTAATATTATAGAGTCTTTAATGAAGGGTTTTTACACCTTTATGTATTGGTAGTTGACTTTGATTCAAATTTCTAGTTTTTTTTTTTACAGATATATTGATTTGTTTGCCTTTAACTCTATACTGTGCAATGCAAAACAAATTTCAGTTTTTTGACATCATTTTTCATAATAAATAGGTCCTCAAAGAGTTTATATTTCACACAAGGCAAACACGTTTCGGTTACAAGGTCAGCCGCTAAAGTAATTTGGTAAATTTTTTGCAACAAGTCAAAATTTATCTA